>OX632362.1:15249341-15304341 GCA_951751655.1 Ophion costatus | reverse complement strand
AAAGTCCGGAGTTTGCGCATATAAACGAAAGCAACATGGTTGTGGTGGACTCCAGTAGGATGAATTTTAATTGTCGGTGACGGGTGCGGAGGGTTCGCATGCGGCATCGTCCGCGTGGCTAAAATGACCGAAATTTTTCGGCCACACGGTCCATTAAAAAAAAGTTCTCGTTGTAATTGGGCGAATCCGGCCTGTACTCGATGCAATCCTTATATATATATATATATATATACTCGAGAAACCCTCCCTACATATATATATATAGGGAGGGTTTCTGGAGTTTCTCTCTATTATATAGCCGCCTCTCTCGAGATTTAAGTACTCACCACAAGAGATGGCATGCGGTATCGCCACGCTCACGTACAACTTCCCTCGCCGATACGAGGAGTACGGACAACCACGTTCTTCGCGTTCCAGATACTATGTACCTCCCGATAATGTAAATATGTATATATATAGTATATATATATTTATACGGGGTGTCCCGTTATTAATGCATAATCCTGCAACTGTCGATAGGTCAGATCATGTCCCACTACATACTGGAATTTCAGTTTGGTAAAAGTCTCACGATTTTCGAGATTTTGGGCTTTGTGTTATTTTTTGAAAAAAAAATCATCTGCTTTTGATTTTTTGCATGCCATTTCTACAAATGATATGACCCGGGAATGACTAAGCAAATTTTTTAAGTAATTGGCACGACATGCGTAGTAAATTTTTTTCACACCACAGGCTATCGAAGTCAGATGTTCGAATTGGTTTGTATAAAAATTCTGCATAAGAGCTTTTTTCATAAAGTTTCTTTAACGTTTAAGGTTAAAAAGAAGACTTTTCTCGATAAAACGAATAACCAAGAGTATTTTTTAAAAAGCCGGGTCAGAGAAAGTTATCATTTGTAGAAATGGCATGCGAAATGCCAAAAGCAGATTATTTTTATCTCGAAAACCGTCGGACTTTTACTAAACTGAACTCTTAGCATATAGAGGCCATGATCTGACCTATCGACGGTTGCAGAATTATCCATTCATACCAGGACACCCGGTATGTATATATATATATATATTTTTTTTTTTTATGTGTGTGTGTGGGTACGCGGTTCACTCTGAAAATCCCGACAGAGCTCCAAAATTCAACGACGTAATTTGGATAAAATACTCTCAGTTGCCTGGCCACTATCGTATTGATCGAAGATCGTGACAGCCAAGCGCCCATAACGTCCGGCAATTCACTGAGGAATTCGACTTTATGCGAGCGACCTATCATTTATTCAGCTATTTAAGAGCAATCAAATGTTTCCAGAGAAAAGGCGATAGGAGCCTCAAAAAGGACCCTCAGCAAGATTGGATTTGGTTTTTGGGGCGCATACTTTCATCAAATCTGCCGCAAATTTCGTGTCAATTTTTTGGTCGAACGTGCTAGTACTTTAATCTATTGAAAAATCGTTCAAGATCATCTCAGGCTATAGGGTAAGCCGACCAGTAAATGGTTGAAAGCTGATTTATATTTTTAATCAGTAAAGAATATGAAATGCAATGAAAACTCGAATCACTATGATTCAGCGAAAAAGTCACAGGTGTGAAAATCGGTTTCTCAATTTGATATCAAATTTTGACGTCGCACGGAATTTTTGTAGTTTGTGGTACTTGCACACCGAGTAACTTGGTTACTATACGAGTGTACACAGTAGGTGCTTCAATGGCGAAAACAATAGTTTTTGTAAGTTTCGAGGGTAAGTATTACTTCTCTTGCTTGAGATAGAATTAATCGTTCATTTTTTGTCCATTTTTGAAAATAATTTCGTAATAACAGGTCAGAATTAGACTTCCTTGTTTACTGGTGGTATTTTCTAACCTCTTTCCAACGAATCGACACATGGGACCTGCTCTGACAATTGTCAAAGCACAGTAAAAAGTTAAGAGTTAAAAGCTCGTCTATTCAAAACTGCAAAATTACTTACTGTTAGGAGATGACAATGTACATTTTTTTAAATATTCTCGTAAAATTATTTCTTTCGTTTTCTTGATGTAGACAACATTTTATTTTCTACTTCTTTTTCGAAAAAAACTTTGGTAGTATTTTGAGAATGTCACGTTAAGATAAAAACAAGCTTTGTGTATTTTCTACGAAATCGTAATAACAATAATAATACCTACTCGTGTATAAGAATATTCCAATTTTTGTGCAACATGTGATCTCCAAGTGTAGCATTAAATAAAAATAAATAAAAATATTTTCTTACATGAAAATATTAGATATTAAATAAAAATAAAGTTTTTATCGTTTACAACGTCCATCTGCACTGCACGTTCAGTCACTGGTAATTTCGTCCATTTATTGGCGATTTAGTCACTTCGCTGCTTATTTATCAATTTCTTTAATATTAAATATTTATTGCAATCACTTCGAACATTTTATTCTACTATAAAAATGATTTTCTTTAGCAGCTATGATAAATGTTTAAAAGTCTTTGGCAGCGGTTGAAAAATGTATTTTGATAATATTTTCATTTTACAGTCCATCTGAATCCTACAGTGACGTTATTCGTCCATTCACTGGTCGTTTACCCCAGTAATTAAATTGTCATCAAAGATGAAATGGAAATATTCTTGCTCAAAGTGAAAAAGAAACAATAATTTCACTTTTAGGATTATTTACTCGAGTTAATTTTTTTTAAGACTGAGTTTGAATGACTTTCCATTGAAACGTTCGTTGGGTTACGGTATTTGAGTCGATAGCCGGTTCAAAAAAATACGCGCAAAGTATTACGGTACAATGGAGCATGCAACGTGCATAGAACGGTGATCCAAGGGGAACGTGACCGGAGCGGCGTCTCGGGCAATTCCTTAGGGTACGCGATAATAGTAACACGGAACAATTAAGTGAAAAGGATACGGGTTTCTCTTCGCTTCGTTGTTGCGTACCGTTGGCTGCGAGATGGAATTCTCAAAATCCTTCAGAACTAATTTGCCTGGGACGTGCTCAGCCATATTTTCGTCTTCTCAGACATTCCCCCCATATTCGTCTTTACGATCCACGTCGAAAAGTATCCTTTCGTCTAGGTAATACGCGAAGAGAGCTAATGGCGCAGTCTCCGAAGTTTCGGATAAAAGTGTCAATACAACTTGTTTTGTACACAACCGTCAAGGCACAATGATGTCCTGCGGTGAGCGGAAAAAGCCCATATCACGAGGATCAGCTGCGATCTATCGATATATGGGTAGTTCCAGATCGAATAAGTGCTTCCCGTCATTTAAGGATGTTGGGTCCCTATGAAACATGTTAATGTTAATTGTTCAATAAATAGCTTCTTAACCGTCATGAAATTTTTACACGACCTCCTGAATACTTCATGTAAAAACATACCAAATTTTCAGAATTCTATCATCATTACTTCAACCTCCTTAAGGTTTGAAATAAAAAATGATAAGAAAATTCTGAAAATTTGGTATGTTTTTGTATGAAGTATTTGAGAGGTCGTGTTAAAATTTCACGACGATTAGGAAGCTCGTTATTAAAAAATTAACATTTTGTTCAGAACAATTTTTAAAAGAAATTAAAAAAAATGAATCAATAAACTTCGTTTTCTTTCCGTTGCTTTCAGTATATTGTAGATATTATAAAATTGAGAGGTCAAAAAAAAAACTTATTGCAAAGTTACATCAGTTTCCATAAAACAACATTTAATTTGTGAATGTTAATTGTTCAATAACGAGCTTCCTAATTGTCGTGAAATTTTTACACGACCTCTGAAATACTTCATACGAAAACATACCAAATTTTCAGAATTTTATCATCATTTGCGATTTGGGACTCAACATCCTTAATAGTCATTTCGGATTTTTTGGGCAGTGGTCAGTGGATCGCCGCTGCATTTATTATACGGGCGTACAATACCCGCGGTAACGATACATGCAATTTGTATCGACATGATAATGAAAGACTCCAAACCATCATCAATTCAAATAATAGCCCTTCTGGGTTTGAAAATTAAAAAAAAACCATTTTTTTTACAATGCTATCTTTTAGTACAATATGTCTAGAGTATTCTCCTAAAGTTTTAAGTCAATCGAAGTAAAAGTCTAGGAGAACGAGGCTTTGGAAATTCCCCCCGTTGGGAAAGGCCGGCCGGGATCGAAAAGATTAAGGGGCTATACCAGTGTAAGACTTTTAAAAAAATCGATTTATTTGCCTTTTTCGATAGTTTATACTTTCAAGAATATCCTGTGAAAATTTCAAGGCCGTATCTCTAATACTCCCGGAATGGCAGCCATCTAAAGAGCAACCGCTCGTAAGTATAAAAGGCCCCAGGTAAATCTTTAAACGCGTTTTTCTGGAAATGCATTATCCGAGCAATTATCCGATTGACTTGAAATTTAAACTGAGTACTCTTGAATATATTTACTCTACAGTGAATTAGGATATTTTTGATTGGATGAAAATTGACGATTTGGCATTGAAAAAACGACCATTTTATAGGCAAGACAATTTTTTTATAAATAATTACGCCATTTTGTTAGATTTTGTTATTTTTTCAAAAATCCTACGTCATTGTACAGGAAATACCTTTCAGTTCAACGACATTTTTTACTTTTCGGTTTCGGCGACTCAATCGGCCGGAATCATGTCAGCAGTGAAGGAACTTTTTTTTTTGGCGCCTCCAAAGGCAGCGCATAAGTCGCTTGGATCTCAATATTTTTCTATGAAAAAATTATGTAATATAGATCAAATGAAGCCAAATATGTTCTCAATTTTTCGAAATATTTAATTGAGTACTTTTCTTCCAAAAAATTCCCGAAAGTCACCCAAATTTTCGGCGTTCACACTGGTATAGCCCCTTAATCGCATTTTCCCCGAAACACTATTTTTTAAGTCCACGGACGCGATTTCTCGAAAACTAATGCACCGATCTTATTGAACTTCTGCACACTAGTTCAAGATAGCATTGACTAGTGATTGAACGAAATTTTTTTTCCGATTACAACTAATTTTACAAGGCTATACGTAGTGTAAATTGTACAAAAAATTGAACTATTTTGCACATAATTCTGCCAAAAATTCAAATTTCAATTAAAAAAAAATCCTTCATTCAATCACAAGCTATACTTATCTACTTACAGAAAAAAATGGTTTTTTTTATATCAGATGAAGCTATCACGAGTTATCCTGACCACCACGAGGACACTTTTTTTAGGGTTCTCCGGAAACCAGATCCCACCAGCTGAATTTCCCAAATTTTTGTATAAATTTTTTTTAAATATTGTTGCAATGCTCTTTTATGTGCATTTTGAATAAAATAATTTATATATTATATTTTTTTAATAGATAACGTATCCTTTTCGGCTTTGAAACCTAGGTAACCCCTTAAGTTATTCAAGATTGAAACGAGCATTCACAGAAATAACATCTTTAAATTACACTGCTGCGCAGATCGAGTCGAAACGCCCCATATATGTGTGTACACATAGTGCATCCGCTGGTGCAGCGATGAAACAAAACTTCGAAGCCTGACGTTGAATACAAGCGAGAGATTATGAGCCGAATACTGTGCCTCCAAAAGATCGCCCGAGTAATTCGAGGTTGCGATTGATGACCGTGGAAGCTTTGAAAGGGGGTGGAACTCTTGTATATGGACCGGAAAAACCTGCGTATGTGGAATAATGACGGTTGGACGAATTTCGTAAGGAAAAAAATCGTTGTGTCTTCATTAGAGCCGGGTAAAGTCGCCAACAGACGAACGGGTTTTCATTGGCTCAAAATTCGTATATAGAGACATGTATAGAGATACATGTTCACGGATCTGATGCTTGGAAATAAAAAAAGCTTCGTGACGGCTGTCACGATGAAGTGCTCGTACGAACGTGCAGATCAGTCGGTCTCGAATCTCATCCCGCGATCTGCATTTCTCTCGAGATGCACTGACGTCAATGAATCGGGAGATTAGGGCAATAAAACTCGAATCAGCAGCTCGGCTGCACTGCAGAATGAGCGCCTGAATTTATTATTATTATTATTTAATACGACGGAATTTTTTAACGCTCCGTGTATTTCGAACCGCTGCATTCGAATGAATTTGTGCGTATTAAAATATGGTCTACTTATTCCAATGAATAATGCGCTATATAAGAATATATATATATATATATATATATATATATATATGTATGTATGTATGTGTATAAATATAACGTGAATATATCTAGGAAATGGTAGACAAAGGTATAAGCTTATCCTTCAGCTGTGCAATTTTGACTGTTTTTAAAATCAAATAGTTTAATGTCCTTCGTTAACGGGAGATATACACCTAGGAGTCGGAAAGAAGGTCATTTTTGTGAATTTTTTCAAGAAAAACTATTTGAAATTTCGGATTGGGGTTTTGATTATCTAAAAGTTTCACATTCAAAAATATGTTTAATTTTCTTAATTTAAAAATATCAAAAATATCCAAGGATATTGTATGACCCTTGGAGCGTCGTAAAAATATCGGCACCCAAAATTTATCGACAACCAATGAACTGATTGCCTTGAGGTTTTTTGTGGTTATTCTATACACCATTATCGAGTACTTGTCATAGGATTTTTTTCGTCACTTACTTTTTGTTTTAAAGGCAAAATAATAGATAACTTTTGGCCAATAATTGGACATTCCTGCCTCATAAAATGTGTCTTTATCGACTTCGAAATTTAGATTTTCTGAAGCTCGTGCTTCCCTGCGAGCAGTTCTAACTTGCTTAGGAATTTCTGAAGTTCGTACCTCCGACCAATCGATCCTATTCTGGACTCACTTATTGGCGTAAATATTGGAAATTTCGAAATTTCCCTTTGAGAACATATTTTTAGGAGTCTATACTTTAAGAAAATGGCAAGAAATCGATTTTCTAAATTTGTAGACTAGAATACTGCATCAAGTGAGGGAACTCGGGGCAGGATGAATAAGCGGGGTAAGATGAATCATAAACCTAGCCACTAAACACTAAAAAGTGTGAAAGTATCAACTGTGGGGAAGCAACGCGTCTCGAGTGAGAAAACAACATCGATGTTTTGACAAAACGATGTAATTTCTGGTAAAGTTTAACATCGTTTCAGTTTACTTGAGTTGCTGATATTGATTAGAGACAGGTAGGTAAACACAATGACGGTACTCATTATTAATATAATAAGAACGGTTTGTCAGCAATTTTCAAGGTGATTGCGTGATTTTTTGTTAATTTGCTAACCGTCTAATGGGGTAAAATGAATACAAGCTAGCGCAAACCCGGAATATTTTACAACGTACCACTATTTACGTTAGAAAGGGTGAAATGAAACTAGTAAAGCATTTGGTTCCTCTTCAACAGATGTTTCTACCAGGGGACGAAAAAAAACTTGCAAATTAGCAATTTGATACGGAAGCAAGATTATTCGGACTAACCCTACAGAACTTAGACGGTTGGCTTATCAAATTGATGGTATTAAGGATGTTGAGTCCCAAATCGCAAATGATGATAAAATTCTGAAAACTTGGTATGTTTTTGTATGAATTATTTCAGAGGTCGTGTAAAAATTTCACGACAATTAGGAAGCTCGTTATTGAACAATTAACATTCACAAATTAAATGCTGTCTTATGGAAACTGATGTAACTTTGCAAAAAGTTTTTGTTTGACCTCTCAATTTTATAATATCTACAATATACTGAAAGCAACGGAAACAAAACGAAGTTTATTGATAAATTTTTTTTTATTTCTTTTAAAAATTGTTCTTAACAAAGTATTAATTTTTTAATAACGAGCTTCCTAATCGTCGTGAAATTTTAACACGATCTCTTAAATACTTCATACAAAAACATACCAAATTTTCAGAATTTTCTTATCATTTTTTATTTCAACCCTTAAGGAGGTTAAAGTAATGATGATAGAATTCGGAAAATTTGGTATGTTTTTACATGAAGTATTCAGGAGGTCGTGTAAAAATTCCATGACGATTAAGAAGCTATTTATTGAACAATTAACATTAACATGTTTCATAGGGGCTCAACATCCTTAAGACGGAAACCACTTTTATATGCGAAAGATGCCAATAATTCGTGTCCCATCATTATCCCAGCGCTGTTTCATCTTTCCCCGCATACGGGGTAGGATGGGAAAAACCAAGGTTTAGTTAAAAAAATATATTGTACGGTACAAATCAGAAAGACTGATTTTTTGCTTCTAAATTTAAAAGATTAATAAATATTGATTAGTTTAAAAAATAATTATAGTTGACTGACTCATATATGTATTGTTTTATTTGAGCATGACCTTAGCGTTATCATCTTGCCTCGACCTCCCCTAATGAAAAAAAAATTTACCTTTAAAAATGTGTGTGTGTATGTGTGTGTGTTTTTTTTAATCTCCTTAGTTTTCCTTAATCAATGTATAAAGTTGTGTGAGACCTAATAAAAAATGTTTATAACAAATAATGCCATATTCGACATTAAATTCAACAGCCTAACGTCACATCGACATTGTTATAAGTATATAGAGTCCATTAATGCATTGAGCGCGGACTGAATTTCTCAAATCTTTGAAAATACTATTTCCCAATTCGAAACTACAGAAATTGTCTTCACGACGAACATTTTCTCTATCCATTCGCCTGAAGCAATGGAAGGAATGCGCACAATTTTACTCGTTAAAGCACGTAAACCGAACGGATTCTTTTTTACTTTCCTCGAGGATGCGCGGCGCCTTTGTGACACTTTGAAAATCTGATTCGGTGATCGCCGCGAACGTTTTCTAAATGTCGTCGGATATCTCCGTACATCTCCGAACTCGATGTTCGTATTTCTCTCTCGTAACACAAATCTCACGCCCGACCGGTATACGTGAGACACACCGTCAGATTCGTCTGTATAGCTCGTGATTTTCGTTTGAATGCCGAATGGAAGAAGATACGATATAACTCGAATGAGCGAAGCGCGAGATCCAGGGGCCTGAATAGGGAAAACACGGGGAATGCATTTGACACGATTGACGAAGGCTTGGACTTAAAATTCGACAGGTGTTTTGTACAGCAAGGACACGAACGGAATACTAGAGATAGTAAGAGACGAAATCCATATATGTGTATGTATATAAATTGTCGCCAGAAGCTTTAATGGCGCCGAGCGGAAAGGGAAATCAAATGACATCGAGCATCACGAGAAACTCAATGGATAACTGAACGAAATTACTGTAATTTTTAATAAAATAATAATTAAACATAACTGAGTATGGGGCAAAGGTTAACTGGCTACATCTGAGTAGGTGGGTCGAGAAATTGCATTTGCCCAAAATATTTTCATTTTATAGTATCACCTTTTAGCTATATTCCCTGAAAGTTTCATTGAAATATTCCTAAACCGAATGCTTCAAAGTTTAAACGTGTTTTTCTCGAAACACTGTTTTCAAAGGCGGTGGACATGATATCTCGAGAATCACTTAACGGATTATTTCCAAATTTGCCGAAGACACGATAAGACACATTTAAAGGTCTTTGACGATCTCATTTTTTTCAAATAGATCTTCACTTTTCAATACTTACGTAAAAATCACGCCTATTTTCATAAATTTTGTATGTTGGAGATTCGATTCGTCGCCACGTTGTTCAAAAAAATAATTTTTCAAATCAACGATCGTCAACGACTCGTATTTATTGTTAACTTGACTAACCCATTCGGTTTTCAATTTCAGATGGACCGTTTTAACTGGGGGGTGTCCACCGCCAAACGGCTCGAAAAAATTTCATCGTCTGCCGGCGGCTATGTTTTTGTTGATTTACTGTATTTTTGGTAATTTTTTTTAAGGTTCTTAGTATATGTACTTTCGTATTTACAAAAATGCGTTTCTTTTTCACCAAACGTTTCCGTTAAAAAAATCAGAATTTGGCAATTGTTATGGGCTTCTAGGTAGATGTAGCCCCTTAACAGGATAGGATTGCCCCAACCAGCAGGGGCGTACAAAGCAACCTCAGAGCCACTGGAAAAATAATCTTTTGTACGGCACAATAGAACGACAAATAATATAATAATTTAGAAAAAGGAACGGGTCAAGTAATTCATTTATCCCGTTCGATTCTCGTACCTCCGTAAAAACATTCGCAATCGCGAAATACTTGTGATCAGGACATCGAAAAATTGTTGATGACCGACGTTCCAAAGATCGCCGATAAAAGAAAAAACAACGAAACGATTTTAGCCAGCCTATTATACGACCCTCACCGTGAAACGACCCCCAGCGATATTCGAAAACTTGTTTTCCCGTGAATTGCACCAATCGGCACGTGACCATTCAAAAAGTGGTCATCCAAGCCTCCGGGGACGAAAAGTTGACCTGTGAACAAAAAAATATTTCTGTAAAAACACACGGATCCGCCGCACAAAGAGAAATGGGAAAATTCAAATTTCCCACCGTGTCGTAGCCGCACGGAAGATCGAGGCACTTTTATTTTACCGGGTTTCCCGCACAAGATACTTATCTAAGCAGAAGTGTCAGAGTGAAAAACGGTCGGAACCTGTTCCCGTAATTGGTGACCCTGCGTCGAGCATCCGAGGCCCAACTGGGACACGACCACGACATCTGTAAAAAAAAAAAACGATTCGTTGGGAACCTGCCTGCGTATGTTTTCAAAGTTTATTGTACATATTGATTTTATAAAACTCGTAACGATTACAGGTAATTCTTTAAATAAGTTACTTCCAAAAAATACATTTCTTTCGGTTTTTAAAGGTTGAACCCAAAGAAACAAACCCAAACCCGAGGAAACTTATTTTTCGGAAAAGTCACTTATCTAAAGAATTACCCAATTATATTACAAAAAACGGTAGGGTAATTCCGGGGGAGTTGGCCATAGGGGAGAGATAGCCAATAGAAATATTTCATAGAACCCCTCCCTAGATGTTACCTTTGCATCGTGTGCAGGTGTAAGTGTATCTGCAAATATTTGGCATAAAAATGAAAAAGTAAATAAAATCCGTTTTACTTCCCTTGTCTGTTACTAAATTTTTGAAAGGGTTCATGTTTTATATTGCGGTAATGTTATTTTTTAAAAGTAGTGTTTATTTTTATATTTCTTGAATAATTCACGAACAGTGCTTTGTCAACATCGCCTCAACATTTCGCATGTATTGTTTCTACTTGTTTACATTTCAAATGTATGGTATTAAAGTTTGCATTGTTGGAACGGAACGGAAGTCAAATCTTTTCAGTTTGTCAAAAGTTTTTTAGCTGATTCAAACTAGGAAAATCACTGAAAAGTTTACACATATTTTTGGTGGAGATCTGTAATACAATTATAATATATTTTTAAAAAACGTTATTTGGATAATGAGGAGAATAGAAGATTAGAAGAATTGAAACAAAATCGTTGCATACGAACGATGCATACTTCAACATCATTTAGATGTGGCCATTTCTCTCGGAAGGTTAGGAGAGATGGCTACGTGTAGTTGTTACTATGTAATGTGTTCCTGTGATGTGTTCAAATAATTTATTTGTTCTACATTCGTTGTCCAGTCCATAGAAATGGACTTCCTTGTCCAGTCGTTCCTTGTCCAGTCCATCCTTGTCCTGTCCTTGTCCAGTCCTTCCTTGTCCAATCTATAGAAATTGCTGGGTGAGGGAGGAACTCGACTGAAAACCTATTAAGAGTACAAGTGCAGTTAAACATATAAGTGCTGTAAAAATAATGTGTCGCAAATGATGTGTAAAAATTATTGTGTCGTCGCTAGGACCTACGAAATACGGAGGAAGACTTTATAAAGACGATATACAGGGTGCGCCAGAGAAACTTACTTATTTGAAAGGTCAATAAAAACAAAAGTACTTCAATTATTGTTTAAAATTTTTTTTTATTTGAGAATACAATATCCCAATTTTTTTTTCATGTGGTCTTGAAAATGACATCGGATAAATGGCGACCCCCATTGCGCATACACTGATGAAGTCGATTTTTGAAATTCGTATCCACTCTTTGCAGCATATCAATCGGTATGTTGGCAATGGCGTCGCGAATGTTGTTCTTGAGGTGTGCTATGGTCCGTGGTCGATCGACATAAACCAGAGATTTCAAATAACCCCATAAAAAGAAATCGCATGGAGTCAAATCTGGAGAGCGTGCCGGCCATTGGAGATCGCCTCTGAGAGAGATGAGGCGGTCGGGGAAATGTTGTCGCAACAAATTCATTGAGTCTCGTGCTGTGTGTGCTGTGGCTCCATCTTGCTGAAACCACACGTTCCTAACGTTCATTTCTTCGAGTCTTGGAAGAAAAAATTCCTCGATCATGTTCCTGTAACGAGCTCCATTCACGGTAACTGCGCGGTAACTCTCAGAGGCGATCTCCAATGGCCGGCACGCTCTCCAGATTTGACTCCATGCGATTTCTTTTTATGGGGTTATTTGAAATCTCTGGTTTATGTCGATCGACCACGGACCATAGCACACCTCAAGAACATTCGCGACGCCATTGCCAACATACCGATTGATATGCTGCAAAGAGTGGATACAAATTTCAAAAATCGACTTCATCAGTGTATGCGCAATGGGGGTCGCCATTTATCCGATGTCATTTTCAAGACTACATGAAAAAAAAATTGGGATATTGTATTCTCAAATAAAAAAAAATTTAAAACAATAATTGAAGTACTTTTGTTTTTATTGACGTTTCAAATAAGTAAGTTTCTCTGGCGCACACTGTAGAAAGAAGATGACAAAAAATGTCTCGGACATTTTTTTATGAATACACAAAATCATTATGAAATCCGTCTTATCGAAGACTGGCTTCAGTGCATAGTGTGCCAACTATGGATACACGGAAATTGTGCAGAATTCGATTATGTTTGTTCGAGATGTGGCCTAAAGGAAAAAACAATGAGAATCAAAATATAAAACCAAAGAGAAAATCGAGAGTAGAATTGAGAAGTTTCGGGACCGCTCTAATAGAATGACAACATTTGATTCATATTTGTACAGAAAATTATTTGTCATATACTCAATGCACCTTCAAAATTTAAAGTCGATCGTCCACACCGTTTATATAAAAATTATAATTGTTTAAAAAGCGCTTTTAGAATAGTGAAGTGCCCACATGCCCCCCTAAATGGCAGTTTTACGCACGAAATGCTGTGAAAAAATGTTTAAAATGTTGGGAAAACTGTTAAACCACTCAGTACGTTATGACTATTTCGCCATCTGTATCATAATGTGCTGAATGATTTGACAGAGTTTTTCATACTATTTTTAACATTTCTCACACTGTTTCGTGCGGCGAATTGCCATTTAGCGTTTAGCGTAGGCATCTCGCTACATTAAAAAGTGTTTTTTTTTTCAATCATAAATTTGGTAGAAACGGTGTAGACGATCGTTATATTGGGAGTACAAATAAGTCTCCGCCCTTTGACAAAAGATGGCTCCGCCAGGAGGTTATGGTTGAAATTGTCAGATGTAAAACGTCATATCGTAGGGTTGGACATCTGATAAGACCATGACCTTGAAAAATTAGCGACCGTATCAGCATCACATAATTTTTGTCGTGCGAAAATGTCATGTTCTGAGCCGAATAAGCGTAATTTGCGGGACCTTTTGATTTGCTTCTTGAATTTGAAGAAATCTCCAGCTGGAGTGCATCGATTGATTGTAGAAGCATATAGTGAGGCTGCTTTAAGTAAGCGAAGTTGTCGCGAGTGATTTCGAAAGTTTAAGAACGGTGAGTTTGACGTCAAAGACAAAGAATGTAGCGGAAGGCCGAAATTGTACGAAGACGCGGAATTGGAAGCATCATTGGAGGGAGATTCGTGCCAAACACAAGAAGAACTTGCACTTACATTAGGAGTGACTCAACAAGCAATTTCAATTTGAATAAAACATAAAGTACCGTTCTTTCACAATAAAAGCCCATTTTTTTATGTAAATAAACACGCCGGAGACTAATTCGTCTCCTAATAAAATTTAGAGGATGCATTCAGTGCACGACAAAGAATTTACGGTAGCAATTTGAATCAAATGGTAACATTTCGCCATCTCTCCTCTACTCCTATGGCCATCACATACGGATACTCCGGGAGATATGGCCAACCGTGATTTTTTTAAACCATAGTTTCAAAGTTGATCTCACAAGAGTTTGTTTTATTTCTGTAAATTATCTTAAAGTTGAATATTCAAAGTTTAATAAAAAAATTGAGATAACTAAACATGTTGGTACTTTTATTTTGACGAATCTTTGAAATAAGTGTGGCCAACTATACCGGACTTATCCTAACCGTGAAACTGATAAATGTGAAAATTTCGAAAGATTTCGTTTCGGCAAAACGAGGTGCCCAAATATTTCTTTTTGCATACTTTACGTCGCGAGAAGTGGCACGCAACAAATCTCAATCCCAATTTGAAAATGGCCATCGATGGATAGGCATTTTTATCTTTCTATAATTGGCTGTCCGTAGGTTAAAAAAAATCTGTATCATTAAAGGTCCATCGGAAAAAGGGTCAAGCCTCCCTTGATCGATCACTACCACAGAAAGATCCAATTTTTCGTCGCTCCTTTCTCACACAATTGATACCCGGGCTGAGATGCTCTGTAGCTTAACGAGGCTCTCATCTCGTTCTTGGCCACAGAACTTGTCTATACGGGAGTATAATCCGACGGGAGCAAGTTGCCCCCTTGTCCATATTTTTTTCTCGCAAGGGATATTCTCGCTTTTACGGTCCCTCTCGCAAGGCGCTCGCACCGGCGGGCTCATAGTGGACAAGAATGAAAAAACAAGAAGAAGAAAAGAGAACACTGGTGCAATCGCGTGCCTCGGGAGCCCAAATTTTAATTGGCTCCGCGCGGCTTACGTAATGAACAGTGGCTACTCAGAGGGCTGCAGCTATAAATTCAGTGTCAGGACTGTTACACAGTGGAAGAAGAATAAGAAGAAGAAGCGAACGAGGGACTATCGCTCTTTGTGGTTATGTACACGATATCGTTGGCTACTGAACAAAAGGGCATAAGACTCGTCGCTTGTAACGATGGCGCCACTATTTCCGCGATCGTTTCTTCAGCAGCCAATACGTCGATGTATGGGCGTATCTATAAACCGCTGTTGGATGAAACGTTGGCTTCCTGTCGGCAATTATGGCAAGTCGAGAGCATACGCATTCCTTTGTCGCAGGGTCTTCATGATTGCCCCAAGAGGGGAGAAAAATGGAACTTCACGCACACAAGCTATGCGTGAAACGTATGTGATAAAAGAGATTTTTTCTTGTCCTGTGATGATGTTATTATGCAACTTGTTTGGACTTTATTATGGAACTTGTTTGTTGTCCTTTGCTGATTTTATCATGCACCTCGTTTAAGGCCTTAGGCCACAGTAACAGGTATAAAATCAAGTGCGCATTAAACAATTTTTTTGTCGTATGAAAAAGTGATTCACTCATAAAATGTATTACACATCTATTGAGTATGAACATCAAGCTGTTAGAATTGTTTTTTTCGATGTACAAAATGGCCGACTACAAATATTTTCTTTTATCTTTTTTTAGGCGCTCCGCGGCGTGACATTTAGCATCCACAATTTTTTACCTAGAACAAGAAACAAAAATTCCCGTCAATCTATATTAGAATACCTAGAGCAGTACGTACAGAATTTAAAAATATTGTTTTATTCAAAAGTTGTAGGTATTTGAACTTAGGAAATGAATTTTCAGTGAAAAATTTCGTTATAACTGCTCATAAACTGCTCATAAAATGAAACGTTTTCGATTAAGGGCAGATATACACCTTGGAGCCGGGAAAAGGTCATTTTTGTGATTTTTTTCAAGGAAAACTATTTGAAATATTGGATTGGGGTTTTAATTATCTAAAAGTATATACATTCAAAAATATGTTTAATTTTCTTAATTCATAAATAACAAAAATATACAAGGATATTGTATGATCCTTGGAGCGTCGTAAAAAAATCGGTACCCAAAATTTCTCGAAAACCAATGAACCGATTGCCTTGGGAGGTTTTTTGTGGTTATTCTATACACCATTATCTAGTACTTGTCATAAGATTTTTTTTCGTTACTTAGTTTTTGTTTTATAGGCAAAATAATAACTAATTTTTGGCCCAAAAATCACTATTTATGTTCAAACGTCTGCCATTTTGTCATCAATCGATATTTTTAAAATTGGCTATGACAAGTACTAGATTATAGTATCTAATTTAATAATCTTTTTGGTTTTTCTTTTAGGTGATTTTTGAAGAAACGCCACTGGGCAGATTTTTTTACGACGCTCCAACAATCATACAATATGCTTGTATATTTTTTATATTTTTAAATACAGAAAGTTAAACATATTTTTGAATGTACATACTTTCGGATAATTAAAACCCCAATCCGAAATTTCAAATAGTTTTCCTTGAAAAAGAATTACAAAAAATGACCTTTTTTCCGGCTCCTAGGTGTATATCTGCCCTTAATCAGAAATTCCGTATGTACTTCTCTGCGAAATGCAATTAGAAATATAACTTTTAAATTTGAAGCAAATCGAGTGAAAATTGTTGAAGTTATTTGTCACGCCAATTGGAAAAAAGCTGTTTCGAGAACTTTCGAGTAGTCGGCCATTTTGTACATCGAAAAAAATATATATATTTTTTCTGACAGCTTAATATTCATACTAAATAGATATGTAATTAATTTCATGAGTGAATCACTTTTTATACGAAAAGAAATGTTAAATGCGCACATGATTTTATACCCGTTACTGTGGTCTAAGGCCTTAATGTTTCTCACGTTGGGTAATCATTTTTTATTGAAATCTAAACGGTTTACATGTTTGTTTCTTTTATAATTTTGAGATTAGCTCGTGACTGGCATATTGCTAATGAACGTAACTTTCTTTTCAGTCCTGTCAGAATTGACAATAATAGTTTTCAATTGTTAAGATTACGGAGGAAGGGGTTTGTTCGAAACAAACAATTTTTTTTCGAATCTTGATCTGTTCAGCTTATGTTCGATATTCCATGAAATTATATATTTGCTTCAGTTAAATTTTTCAATGGTTTTAGGAAAAACTCTATATTAAAGACTAATTGACTTTAACTCAAGGACTTTTTAAATTTGAAGCAATGACACCATATCGTTAACTTAAGCGAACTTATTTCGGTGACAAAAAGGATAAGGCTTCCAATAGAAAAATATATGGTCGACTGTAATAGTATTTTTTATGCAAAAGCGATAACCTCATCTGTTGCGTTATAAAATAGTTTTACATTCAGTGTTGGAACATAAGATATTGGCCTCAACACTAGAATATCAAGGATCCAAAATGATGCCGGGACATCACTAGGAGGAGGAAAAAGAATCGATTTTTTTGCATTTTCGCAAGGTATAGATAGTCAAGAATATGTGCAAAAATTGTCAAGTTGAAATATTGAAAATTGACCAAGTTGCAGACGATTTGGTGCGAGCAGGTAGCGCAACGATTTACGTATACTAAAACGTTCAATCGCGTTTTTTTAACGACTTTTCACGAGTTGGCCGGAATCATAACTCTAGCTGAAATTGTTCGATTTTCGCTTTAAAAAAAATCGTAATTGCAGTAGCTAATATCGTTGTACGTACCCTTTTTTTTAATTCAGTATTTTGTAAGCCCCCAAATATGAATGAAATTTTCGGCAGTTACACTTTTTTTCAACACCCTCCATTTTGTGAATATGGAAAAACGGCTATTAAACGAAAACTACATTTATATAGATTATAAAACTTTTTTATTTTTGTTTTCCAGGTCAACCAGTGGTAACTTATCGATCCGGGCGTTGGACCACAATTTTTATAAAGAGGCTCGTTATCCCTCAATAAAACTGATAAATTAATTTTCTTTAATTAACGTTTACACGAGATAATTTCAATGTATGCTGAATAACATACCTTTTTCAAATCCCAAATAAATAATCTAGTAGACGAAAAAGTCGGAAGAATGGCCTTTTTCGGCGCGTCACGATTCGGCCCTCCCTTAAGATTCAATGAGTAACTGCAGCTGTGTACAAAATTGTAAATCCTGTACCGCACCATTAATTTGCCTTGAATAAAGAATGTCGCCACAGTTAAAAGTCGCGTTAAAAAAACAACATTTTTCTTCAAACCCAACAAACATTTGATAAAGGTAAATAAAAATAGACATGCTCCGAATGCAAATACGTCACTCGTGCTGTACTCAGTTGATTGAGACAAATCGTTTCTCTCAAAGCCGCACTTGATATATGTCAAATTATTTATTCACTGATAACTAATAAAGGAAAGTGCTTTGTTCATTTGAAATACTTTGGATTTGAATACTTCCTGACTCGAGTGCATTTTGGTCGGGTGTGATAAATTGATTTGAATTGAACATAAATTACCCAACCACGATGCACGAGTGTGCACGTGAAAGTCCCGACTTTGCTCCGTTACAAAAATGAATCCACAGCTGAGTGGGGGCGTGATGAAGTAGCGGAGCTATGTGAAATTTATGAATATAAGTTTTACCATGGGAACACGCTTGTTCTGTGGACTCCGAACTGTACCAGCGACGTGGCGCCAACAAAGACATATTTTTCCCCCAGGTGTTATGCGATATGTCCAACACTGATATTTATCACTAGGCCGGAGTGTCTTGTAAATCTTGAGATTAAAAGGAAACAAAGTACTCGTCCGCCAAGACTTTTTCATATTAATCGTTATCACAGGACCATTATAAAACAGGAATTGTGCTTTTTGAATAAAATTTGAAATATGTTCGAATTCTCTGTACTATAAAATACGCGAGAGTATTCACTCGACATAAACGCATACATAATGTATAGAGACATTGTTAGAAACAATGATACGAAGTCAAGAACGAGCTCGTAAACGCGACGATCCCTTACCCTGGACAAAAGAAGGGTCGATTTTTCGAACAACGCTCGATACACAAGAGGATTTTCGGGCTCAGGAGATTGGAGCGTTTCATTTGAGTCAAATGACGCTTTCTAATTGTTTTTTTTTTCGAAGTACCGCAAACAAATGCCTAGATTCATTCTATAGATGCTAATTCTCCATAAAATATATAATTAAGGAGTAAAATTATCCATTTTTATACTTTTATTACGCGAATATGAAGAAGTTTTTCGTTACTACCAGCTTGAAGAAGTATAAAGTTATCGATGATTATTATTCTACAAATTCTGCGTCAGTGAATGTTATATACAACTCAGAATCAAATTTTGAGTCATTTCTAATTATGCCTGTTTATATTTATATCACGAGATTATTTATTACAACCATTCATTAATTTTAAGTGTTACCGAAATACAGCAACTTCGCGGACATTGAGGTTGGCAGCTCTTCATTCGCTAGTCAAGTTTCCTAATTTTTTATCAAACCTTGATTGTGGAATTTACGATGGTTGGTTTACGATGGACAAGCTACCTATGTGAAGTTGGCAACTGACTTTACAGAAACTAATTTTTTTTTTGCATTCGTTTGTACTCGGTTTGTACCCGTTTGTACCATCTTAAATTTCGTTTGTACCTTAAGGGGGAAAAAAGTACGAGGGTATGAAAAAATGAACCGCAACCCATTTAGAGCTAAGCAATTTTAATACACGTGACTGCAAAGAGAATCGTTTGTACCCGTTTGTACCGAGAGAAATTTTTTTTTTTAAATTTTTTTTTCAAAATTTTTTCTGAAAAAAAAAATTTTCGATTTTTTTTTTTTTTAATTTCCGTTTGTACCGACAAGTATATCGTTTGGACCACCTAGAAATTGTTTCTATTCATTCGTATCGGTGAGTACATCGTTTCTACCACCGTGGAATCGTTTATACCCATTCGTACTGACGAGTATATTGTTTGTACCACCAAGGAAACGTTTGTACCCGTCTGTACTATCGAGCAATCGATTGTACCCGTTCGTATCGACGAGTATATCGTTTGTACCACCGAGAAAACGTTTGTACCCGTCTGTACTATCGAGGAATCGTTTGTACCCATTCGTTCTGACGAGTATATCGTTTGTACCACCGAGAAAACGTTTGTACCCGTCTGTACTATCGAGCAATCATTTGTACCCATTCGTATCGACGAGTATATCGTTTGTACCACCGAGAAATCGTTTGTACCCGTCTGTACTATCGACCAATCGTTTGTACCCATTCGTATCGACGAGTATTTCGTATGTATCACCGAGAAAACGTTTGTACCCGTCTGTACTATCGGGCAATCTGTTGTACCCATTCGTACTGACGAGTATATCGTTTTTACCAACGAGAAAACGTTTGTACCCGTATGTACTATCGAGCAATCGTTTGTACCCGTTCGTATCGACGAGTATATCGTTTGTACAACCGAGAAATCGTTTGTACCCGTCTGTACTATCGAGCAATCGCTTGTACCCATTCGTACTGACGAGTGTATCGCTTGTACCAGTGAGAAAACGTTTGTACCCGTCTGTACTATCGAGCAATCGTTTGTACCCATTCGTACTGACGAGTGTATCGTTTGTACCAGCGAGAAAACGTTTGTACCCGTCTGTACTATCGAGCAATCGATTGTACCCGTTCGTATCGACGAGTATATCGTTTGTACCATCGAGAAATCGTTTGTACCCGTCTGTACTATCGACCAATCGTTTGTACCCATTCGTATCGACGAGTATTTCGTATGTACCACCGAGAAAACGTTTGTACCCGTCTGTACTATCGGGCAATCGGTTGTACCCATTCGTACTGACGAGTATATCGTTTTTACCAACGAGAAAACGTTTGTACCCGTATGTACTATCGAGCAATCGTTTGTACCCGTTCGTATCGACGAGTATATCGTTTGTACCACCGAGAAATCGTTTGTACCCGTCTGTACTATCGAGCAATCCTTTGTACCCATTCGTACTGACGAGTGTATCGTTTGTACCAGTGAGAAAACGTTTGTACCCGTCTGTACTATCGAGCAATCGTTTGTACCCATTCGTAATGACGAGTGTATCGTTTGTACCAGCGAGAAAACGTTTGTACCCGTCTGTACTATCGAGCAATCGATTGTACCCGTTCGTATCGACGAGTATATCGTTTGTACCATCGAGAAAACGTTTGTACCTGTCTGTACTATCGAGGAATCGTTTGTACCCATTCGTCCTGACGAGTATATCGTTTGTACCACCGAGAAAACGTTTGTACCCATCTGTACTATCGAGCAATCGTTTGTACCCGTTCGTATCGACGAGTATGTCGTTTGTACCACCGAGAAATCGTTTGTACCCGTCTGTACTATCAACCAATCGTTTGTACCCATTCGTATCAACGAGTATTTCGTATGTACCACCGAGAAAACGTTTGTCGCCGTCTGAACTATCGGGCAATCGTTTGTACCCATTCGTACTGACGAGTATATCGTTTGTACCAACGAGAAAACGTTTGTACCCGTCTGTACGATCGAGCAATCGTTTGTACCCGTTCGTATCGACGAGTATATCGTTTGTACCACCGAGAAATCGTTTGTACCCGTCTGTACTATCGAGCGATCGATTGTACCCGTTCGTATCGACGAGTATATCGTTTGTACCACCGAGAAAACGTTTGTACCCGTCTGTACTATCGAGGAATCGTTTGTACCCATTCGTTCTGACGAGTATATCGTTTGTACCACCGAGAAAACGTTTGTACCAGTCTGTACTATCGAGCAATCGTTTGTACCCATTCGTATCGACGAGTATATCGTTTGTACCACCGAGAAATCGTTTGTACCCGTCTGTACTATCGACCAATCGTTTGTACCCATTCGTATCGACGAGTATTTCGTATGTACCACCGAGAAAACGTTTGTACCCGTCTGCACTATCGGGCAATCGGTTGTACCCATTCGTACTGACGAGCATATCGTTTTTACCAACGAGAAAACGTTTGTACCCGTATGTACTATCGAGCAATCGTTTGTACCCGTTCGTATCGACGAGTATATCGTTTGTACCACCGAGAAATCGTTAATACCCGTCTGTATTATCGAGCAATCGTTTGTACCCATTCGTACTGACGAGTGTCTCGTTTGTACCAGTGAGAAAACGTTTGTACCCGTCTGTACTATCGAGCAATCGTTTGTACCCATTCGTACTGACGAGTGTATCGTTTGTACCAGCGAGAAAACGTTTGTACCCGTCTGTACTATCAAGCAATCGATTGTACCCGTTCGTATCGACGAGTATATCGTTTGTACCATCGAGAAAACGTTTGTACCTGTCTGTACTATCGAGGAATCGTTTGTACCCATTCGTCCTGACGAGTATATCGTTTGCACCACCGAAAAAAGGTTTGTACCCATCTGTACTATCGAGCAATCGTTTGTACCCGTTCGTATCGGCGAGTACATCGTTTGTACCACCGAGGAAACGTTTGTACCCGTCTGTACTATCGAGCAATCGTTTGTACCCGTTCGTATCGACGAGTATGTCGTTTGTACCACGGAGAAATCGTTTGTACCCGTCTGTACTATCGACCAATCGTTTGTACCCATTCGTATCAACGAGTATTTCGTATGTACCACCGAGAAAACGTTTGTCCCCGTCTGAACTATCGGGCAATCGTTTGTACCCATTCGTACTGACGAGTATATCGTTTTAACCAACGAGAAAACGTTTGTACCCGTCTGTACTATCGAGCAATCGTTTGGACCCGTTCGTACTGACGAGTATATCGTTTTTACCAACGAGAAAACGTTTGTACCCGTATGTACTATCGAGCAATCGTTTGTACCCGTTCGTATCGACGAGTATATCGATTGTACCACCGAGAAATCGTTCGTACCCGTCTGTACTATCGAGCAATCCTTTGTACCCATTCGTACTGACGAGTGTATCGTTTGTACCAGTGAGAAAACGTTTGTACCCGTCTGTACTATCGAGAAATCGTTTGTAGCCATTCGTACTGACGAGTGTATCGTTTGTACCAGCGAGAAAACGATTGTACCCGTCTGTACTATCGAGCAATCGATTGTACCCGTTCGTATCGACGAGTATATCGTTTGTACCATCGAGAAAACGTTTGTATCTGTCTGTACTATCGAGGAATCGTATGTACCCATTCGTCCTGACGAGTATATCGTTTGTACCACCGAGAAAACGTTTGTACCCATCTGTACTATCGAGCAATCGTTTGTACCCGTTCGTATCGACGAGTACATCGTTTGTACCGCCGAGGAAACGTTTGTACCCGTCTGTACTATCGAGCAATCGTTTGTACCCGTTCGTATCGACGAGTATGTCGTTTGTACCACCGAGAAATCGTTTGTACCCGTCTGTACTATCGACCAATCGTTTGTACCCATTCGTATCAACGAGGATTTCGTATGTACCACCGAGAAAACGTTTGTCCCCGTCTGAACTATCGGGCAATCGTTTGTACCCATTCGTACTGACGAGTATATCGTTTGTACCAACGAGAAAACGTTTGTACCCGTCTGTACTATCGAGCAATCGTTTGTACCCGTTCGTATCGACGAGTATATCGTTTGTACCACCGAGAAAACGTTTGTACCCGTCTGTACTATCGAGGAATCGTTTGTACCCATTCGTTCTGACGAGTATATCGTTTGTACCACCGAGAAAACGTTTGTACCCGTCTGTACTATCGAGCAATCGTTTGTACCCATTCGTATCGACGAGTATATCGTTTGTACCACCGAGAAATCGGTTGTACCCGTCTGTACTATCGACCAATTGTTTGTACCCATTCGTATCGACGAGTATTTCGTATGTACCACCGAGAAAACGTTTCTACCCGTCTGTACTATCGGACAATCGGTTGTACCCATTCGTACTGACGAGTATAACATTTTTACCAACGAGAAAACGTTTGTACACGTATGTACTATCGAGCAATCGTTTGTACCCATTCGTACTGACGAGTGTATCGTTTGTACCAGCGAGAAAACCTTTGTACCCGTCTGTACTATCGAGAATCGATTGTACCCGTTCGTATCGACGAGTATATCGTTTGTACCATCTAGAAAACGTTTGTACCTGTCTGTACTATCGAGGAATCGTTTGTACCCATTCGTCCTGACGAGTATATCGTTTGTACCACCGAGAAAACGTTTGTACCCATCTGTACTATCGAGCAATCGTTTGTACCCGTTCGTATCGATGAGTATATCGTTTGTACCACCGAGGAAACGTTTGTACCCGTCTGTAATATCGAGCAATCGTTTGTACCCGTTCGTATCCACAGTATATCGTTTGTACCAGCGAGAAATCGTTTGTACCCTTTGGTGTCGACGAATATATCGTTCGTACCACCGCGAAATCGTTTGTACCCGTCTGTACTACGGAGGAATCGTCTGTACCCATCTGCACTGACAAGTATATCGTTTGTACCACCGAGAAAACGTTTGTACCCGTCTGTACTATCGAGGAATCGTTTTTACCCATTCGTACTGACGAGCATAACGTTTGTACCGCCGTGAAAACGTTTGTACTCGTCTGTACTATCGAGCAATCATTCGTCCCCATTCGTACCGACGAGTATATAGTTTGTACCAACGACAAAACGATTGTACCCGTCGGCACTGTCGAGCAATCGTTTGAACCGGTCTGTAATATCGAGCAATGGTTTGTACCCCCTCGTACTGACGAGTATATCGTTTGTACCGCCGAGAAAACGTTTGTACCCGTCTGTAATATCGAGCAATCGTTTGTACCCGTTCGTATCAATGAGTATATCGTTTGTACCACCGACAAAACGTTTGTACCCGTTGGTATCGACGAATATATCGTTTGTCCCACCGCGGAAACGTTTCTACCCGTCTGTCCGATTGCGGAATCGTTTGTACCCATTCGTACTGACAAGTATATCGTTTGTACCACCGAGAAAACGTTTGTACCCGTCTGTACTATCGTGGAATCGTTTTTACCCATTCGTACATCGTTCGAATTCGTATATCGTTTGAACCACCGAGAAAACGATTGTACCCGTCTGTACTATCGAGCAATCGTTAGTACCCGTTCGTATCGACGAATATGTCGGTTGTGCCACCGAGCAATCGTTTGGCCCGTCTGTACAATCGATCAATCGTTTGTACCCGTTCGTACTGACGAGTATATCGTTTGTACCACCGACAAACCGTTTGTACCCGTTGGTACCGATGAATATATCGTTTGTACCACCGCGGAAACGTTTGTACCCGTCTGTACCATTGAGGAATCGTTTGTATCCATCTGTACTGACAAGTATATCGTTTGTACCACCGAGAAAACGTTTGTACCCGTCTGTACTATCGAGGAATCGTTTTTACCCATTCGTACTGACGAGTATATCGTTTGTACCACCGTGAAAACGTTTGTACTCGTCTGTACTATCGAGCAATCATTTGTACCCATTCGTACTGACGAGTAAATCGTTTGTTCCACCGAGAAAACGTTTGTACCCGTCTGTACTATCGAGAAATCGTTTGTACCCGTTCGTATCGACGAGTATATCATTTGTACCACCGAGGAAACGTTTGTACGCGTCTGTACTATCAAGCAATCGTTTGTACCCGGTCGTATCGATGAGTATATCGTTTGTACCACCGAGGAAACGTTTGTCCCGTCTGTACTATCGGGAAATCGTTTGTACCCATTCGTACGGACGAGTGTATCGTTTGTCCACCGAGAAATCGTTTGCACCCGTCTGTACTATCGACCAATCGTTTGTACCCATTCGTATCGACGAGTATTTCGTATGTACCACCGAGAAAACGTTTGTACCCGTCTGTACTATCGGGCAATCGGTTGTACCCATTCGTACTGACGAGTATATCGTTTTTACCAACGAGAAAACGTTTGTACCCGTATGTACTATCGAGCAATCGTTTGTACCCATTCGTACTGACGAGTGTATCGTTTGTACCAGCGAGAAAACGTTTGTACCCGTCTGTACTATCGAGCAATCGATTGTACCCGTTCGTATCGATGAGTATATCGTTTGTACCATCGAGAAAACGTTTGTACCTGTCTGTACTATCGAGGAATCCTTTGTACCCATTCGTCCTGACGAGTATATCGTTTGTACCACCGAGAAAACGTTTGTACCTGTCTGTACTATCGAGGAATTGTTTGTACCCATTCGTCCTGACGAGTATATCGTTTGTACCACCGAGAAAACGTTTGTACTCATCTGTACTATCGAGCAATCGTTTGTACCCGTTCGTATCGACGAGTACATCGTTTGTACCACCGCGGAAACGTTTGTACCCGTCTGTACTATCGAGCAATCGTTTGTACCCGTTCGTATCGACGAGTATGTCGTTTGTAACACCGAGAAATCGTTTGTACCCGTCTGTACTATCGATCAATCGTTTGTACCCATTCGTATCAACGAGTATTTCGTATGTACCACCGAGAAAACCTTTGTCCCCGTCTGATCTATCGGGCAATCGTTTGTACCCATTCGTACTGACGAGTATATCGTTTGTACCAACGAGAAAACGTTTGTACCCGTCTGTACTATCGAGCAATCGTTTGTACCCGTTCGTACTGACGAGTATATCGTTTTTACCAAAGAGAAAACGTTTGTACCCGTATGTACTATCGAGCAATCGTTTGTACCCGTTCGTATCGACGAGTATATCGTTTGTACTACCGAGAAATCGTTTGTACCCGTCTGTACTATCGAGCAATCCTTTGTACCCATTCGTACTGACGAGTGTATCGTTTGTACCAGTGAGAAAACGTTTGTACCCGTCTGTACTATCGAGCAATCGTTTGTACCCATTCGTACTGACGAGTGTATCGTTTGTACCAGCGAGAAAACGTTTGTACCCGTCTGTACTATCGAGCAATCGATTGTACCCGTTCGTATCGACGAGTATATCGTTTGTACCATCGAGAAAACGTTTGTACCTGTCTGTACTATCGAGGAATCGTTTGTACCGATTCGTCCTGACGAGTATATCGTTTGTACCACCGAGAAAACGTTTGTACCCATCTGTACTATCGAGCAATCGTTTGTACCCGCTCGTATCGACGAGTACATCGTTTGTACCACCGAGGAAACGTTTGTACCCGTCTGTACTATCGAGCAATCGTTTGTACCCATTCATATCGACGAGTATATCCTTTGTACCACCGAGAAATCGGTTGTACCCGTCTGTACTATCGACCAATCGTTTGTACCCATTCGTATCGACGAGTATTTCGTATGTACCACCGAGAAAACGTTTGTACCCGTCTGTACTATCGGGCAATCGGTTGTACCCATTCGTACTGACGAGTATATCATTTTTACCAACGAGAAAACGTTTGTACCCGTATGTACTATCGAGCAATCGTTTGTACCCATTCGTACTGACGAGTGTATCGTTTGTACCAGTGAGAAAACGTTTGTACCCGTCTGTATTATCGAGCAATCGATTGTACCCGTTCGTATCGACGAGTATATCGTTTGTACCATCTAGAAAACGTTTGTACCTGTCTGTACTATCGAGGAATCGTTTGTACCCATTCGTCCTGACGAGTATATCGTTTGTACCACCGAGAAAACGTTTGTACCCATCTGTACTATCGAGCAATCGTTTGTACCCGTTCGTATCGACGAGTATATCGTTTGTACCACCGAGGAAACGTTTGTACCCGTCTGTAATATCGAGCAATCGTTTGTACCCGTTCGTATCCACAGTATATCGTTTGTACCAGCGAGAAATCGTTTGTACCCTTTGGTGTCGACGAATATATCGTTTGTACCACCGCGGAATCGTTTGTACCCGTCTGTACTACGGAGGAATCGTTTGTACCCATCTGCACTGACAAGTATATCGTTTGTACCACCGAGAAAACGTTTGTACCCGTCTGTACTATCGAGGAATCGTTTTTACCCATTCGTACTGACGAGTATATCGTTTGTACCACCGTGAAAACGTTTGTACTCGTCTGTTCTATCGAGCAATCATTTGTACCCATTCGTACCGACGTGTATATCGCTTGTACCAACGAGAAAACGATTGTCCCCGTCGGCACTGTCGAGCAATCGTTTGAACCGGTCAGTAATATCGAGCAATGGTTTGTACCCCCTCGTACTGACGAGTATATCGTTTGTACCGCCGAGAAAACGTTTGTACCCGTCTGTAATATCGAGCAATCGTTTGTTCCCGTTCGTATCAATGAGTATATCGTTTGTACCACCGACAAAACGTATGTACCCGTTGGTATCGACGAATATACCGTTTGTCCCACCGCGGAAACGTTTCTACCCGTCTGTCCGATTGAGGAATCGTTTGTACCCATTCGTACTGACAAGTATATCGTTTGTACCACCGAGAAAACGTTTGTACCCGTCTGTACTATCGTGGAACCGTTTTTACCCATTCGTGCATCGTTCGAATTCGTATATCGTTTGTACCACCGAGAAAACGATTGTACCCGTCTGTACTATCGAGCAATCGTTTGTACCCGTTCGTATCGACGAATATGTTGTTTGCGCCACCGAGCAATCGTTTGGCCCGTCTGTACAATCGATCAATCGTTTGTACCCGTTCGTACTGACGAGTATATCATTTGTACCACCGACAAAACGTTTGTACCCGTTGGTACCGATGAATATATCGTTTGTACCGCCGCGGAAACGTTTGTACCCGTCTGTACCATTGAGGAATCGTTTGTACCCATCTGTACAGACGAGTATATCGTTTGTACTACCGAGAAAACGTTTGTACCCGTCTGTACTATCGAGGAATCGTTTTTACCCATTCGTACTGACGAGTATATCTTTTGTACCACCGTGAAAACGTTTGTACTCGTCTGTACTATCGAGCAATCATTCGTACCCATTCGTACCGACGAGTATATCGTTTGTAGCACCGAGAAAACGTTTGTACCCGTCTGTACTATCGTGAAATCGTTTTTACCCATTCGTACTGACGAGTAAATCGTTTGTACCACTGAGAAAACGTTTGTGCCCGTCTGTACTATCGAGAAATCGTTTGTACCCGTTCGTATCGACGAGTATATCATTTGTACCACCGAGGAAACGCTTGTACGCGTCTGTACTATCAAGCAATCGTTTGTACCCGGTCGTATCGACGAGTATATCGTTTTTAACACCGAGGAAACGTTTGTTCCCGTCTGTATTATCGAGAAATCGATTGTACCCATTCGTACGGACGAGTGTATCGTTTGTACCAGCGAGAAAACGTTTGTACCCGTCTGTACTATCAAGTAATCGGTTGTACCCATTCGTACTGACGAGTGTGTCGTTTGTACCAGCGAGAAAAAGTTTGCATCCGTCTGTACTATCGATCAATTGTTTGTACCCGTTCGTATCGACGAATATGTCGTTTGTGCCACCGAGCAATCGTTTGGCCCGTCTGTACTATCGATCAATCGTTTGTACCCGTTCGTACTGACGAGTATATCGTTTGTACCACCGACAAAACGTTTGTACCCGTTAGTATCGATGAATATATCGTTTGTACGACCGCGGAAACGTTTGTACCCGTCTGTACCATTGAGGAATCGTTTGTACCCATCTGTACTGACAAGTCTATCGTTTGTACCACCGAGAAAACGTTTGTCCCCGTCTGTACTATCGTGGAATCATTTTTACCCATTCGTACTGACGAGTATATCGTTTTACCTCCGAGAAAACGTTTGTACGCGTCTGTACTATCGAGCAATCGTTTATACCCGGTCGTATCGACAGTATATCGTTTGTACCACCGAGAGATCGTTTGTACCCGTTGGTATCGACGAGTATTACGTTTGTACCACCGAGAAAACGTTTGTACCCGTCTGTACTATCGAGCAATGGTTTGTACCCATTCGTACTGACGAGTATATCGTTTGTATCAACGACAAAACGATACCCCCTCGTACTGACGAGTATATCGCTTGCACCACCGAGAAAACGTTTGTACCCGTCTGTACTATCGAGCAATCGTTTGTACTCATTCGTTCCAACGAGTATATCGTTTATACCACCGACATAACGTTTGTACCCGTTGGTATCGACGAATATATCGTTTGTACCACCGCGGAACCGTTTGTACCCGTCTGTACTATTGAGGAATCGTTTGTACCAATTCGTACTGACAAGTATATCGTTTGTACCACCGAGAAAACGTTTGTACCCATCTGTACTCTCGAGGAATCGTTTTGACCCTGTCGTACTGACGAGTATATCGTTTGTACCATCGAGAAGACATTTGTACCCGTCGGTACTATCGAGAAATCGTTTGTACCCGTTCGTATCGACGAGTATATCGTTTGTACCACCGAGAAAACGTTTGTACCCGTCTGTACTATCGAGAAATCGTTTGTACCCATTCGTTCTGACGAGTATATCGTTTGTACCACCGAGAAAACGTTTGTACCCGTCTGTGCTATCGAGCAATCGTTTGTACCCATTCGTATCGACGAGTATATCGTTTGTACCACCGAGAAAACGTTTCTATCCGTCTGTACTAACGAGCAATCGTTTGTACCCGTTCGTACTGACGAGTATATCGTTTGTACCACCGAGAAAAAGTTCGTACCTGTCTGTCTTATCGAGCAATCGTTTATACCCGTTCGAACTGACGAGTATATCGTTTGTACCACCGAGAAAACGTTTGTACCCGTCTGTACTATCGAGCAATCGTTTGTACCCATTCGTATCGACAAGTATATCGTTTGTACCACCGAGGAGACGTTTGTACCCATTCGTCCTGACGAGCAGATTGTTTGTACCGCCGAGAAATTGTTTGCTTGGGTTTCCGTCATCGAGTAATCGTTTGTACCGGATCGTACTAACGAGTAAATCATTTGTACCAGCACTTAATCTTGTGTTTCGGTCCATACTGACGAGTATGTCGTTTGTACCACCGAGCAATAATTTCTATTTTTTCGTGCCAAGGAGTATATCGTTTGTACCGCCGAGCGTAAGTTTCGTAGAGTAAGTAAGTAAGTAAGCGTACATGGGTACAAACGATTTCTCTGTGGTACAAATGATATGCTCGCCGATACGACCGGGTAGAAACGATTGCTCGATAGTACAGATGGGTACAAACGTTTTCTCGGTGGTACAAACGATATACTCGTCAGGACGAATGGGTACAAACGATTCCTCGATAGTACAGACAGGTACAAACGTTTTCTCGATGGTACAAACGATATACTCGTCGATACGAACGGGTACAATCGATTGCTCGATAGTACAGACGAGTACAAACGTTTTCTCGCTGGTACAAACGCTACACTCGTCAGTACGAATGGGTACAAACGATTGCTCGATAGTACAGACGGGTACAAACGATTTCTCGGTGGTACAAATGATATACTCGTCGATACGAACGGGTACAAAAGATTGCTCGATAGTACATACGGGTACAAACGTTTTCTCGTTGGTAAAAACGATATACTCGTCAGTACGAATGGGTACAACCGATTGCCCGATAGTACAGACGGGTTCAAACTTTTTCTCGGTGGTACATACGAAATACTCGGCGATACGAATGGGCTCAAACGATTGGTCGATAGTACAGACGGGTACACACGATTTCTCGGTGGTACAAACGATATACTCGTCGATACGAATGGGTACAAACGATTGCTCGATAGTACAGACGGGTACAAACGTTTTCTCGGTGGTACAAACGATATACTCGTCAGAACGAATGGGTACAAACGATTCCTCGATAGTACAGACGGGTACAAACTTTTTCTCGGTGGTACAAACGATATACTCGTCGATACGAACGGGTACAATCGATTGCTCGATAGTACAGACGGGTACAAACGATTTCTCGGTGGTACAAACGATATACTCGTCGATACGAACGGGTACAAACGATTGCTCGATAGTACATACGGGTACAAACGTTTTCTCGTTGGTAAAAACGATATACTCGTCAGTACGAATGGGTACAACCGATTGCCCGATAGTACAGACGGGTACAAACGTTTTCTCGATGGTACATACGATATACTCGTCGATATGAATGGGTACAAACGATTGGTCGATAGTACAAACGATTTCTCGGTGGTACAAACGATATACTCGTCGATACGAATGGGTACAAACGATTGCTCGATAGTACAGACGGGTACAAACGTTTTCTCGGTGGTACAAACGATATACTCGTCAGAACGAATGGGTACAAACGATTCCTCGATAGTACAGACGGGTACAAACGTTTTCTCCGTGGTACAAACGATATACTCGTCGATACGAACGGGTACAATCGATTGCTCGATAGTACAGACGGGTACAAACGTTTTCTCGTTGGTACAAACGATATACTCGTCTGTACGAATGGGTACAAACGATTGCCCGATAGTTCAGACGGGGACGAACGTTTTCTCGGTGGTAGATACGAAATACTCGTTGATACGAATGGGTACAAACGATTGGTCGATAGTACAGACGGGTACAAACGATTTCTCGGTGGTACAAACGACATACTCGTCGATACGAACGGGTACAAACGATTGCTCGATAGTAGAGACGGGTACAAACGATTTCTCGGTGGTACAAACGATATACTCGTCGATACAAACGGGTACAATCGATTGCTCGATAGTACAGACGGGTACAAACGATTTCTCGGTGGTACAAACGATATACTCGTCGATACGAACGGGTACAAACGATTGGTCGATAGTACAGACGGGTACAAACGATTTCTCGGTGGTACAAACGATATACTCGCGATACGAACGGGTACAATCGATTGCTCGATAGTACAGACGGGTACAAACGTTTCCTCGGTGGTACAAACGATGTACTCGTCGATACGAACGGGTACAAACGATTGCTCGATAGTACAGATGGGTACAAACGTTTTCTCGGTGGTACAAACGATATACTCGCCAGAACGAATGGGTACAAACGATTCCTCGATAGTCCAGACGGGTACAACCGTTTTCTCGGTGGTACAAACGATATACTCGTCGATACGAACGGGTACAATCGATTGCTCGATAGTACAGACGGGTACAAACGATTTCTCGGTGGTACAAACGATATACTCGTCAATACGAACGGGTACAAACGATTGCTCGATAGTACAGACGGGTACAATCGTTTTCTCGTTGGTACAAACGATATACTCGTCAGTACGAATGGGTACATACGATTGCCCGATAGTACAGACGGGTACAAACGTTTTCTCGGTGGTACATACGAAATACTCGTCGATACGAATGGGTACAAACGATTGGTCGATAGTACAGACGGGTACAAACGATTTCTCGGTGGTACAATCGATATACTCGTCGATACGAACGGGTACAATCGATTGCTCGATATACAGACGGGTACAAACGTTTTCTTGGTGGTACATACGAAATACTCGTCGATACCAGCGGGTACAAATGATTTCTCGGTGGTACAAACGATGTACTGTCGATACGAACGGTTACAAACGATTGCTCAATAGTACAGACGGGTACAAACAATTTCTCGTTGGTACAAACGATATTCTCGTCAGTACGAATGGGTACAAACGATTAATCGCCGGTACGAATGAGTAGAGACGATCTCTCGGTGGTACAAATGACATACTCGTCGATACGAACGGGTACAAGCGATTGCTCGATAGTACAGACGGGTACAAACGTTTCCTCGGTGGTACAAACGATGTACTCGTCGATACGAACGGGTACAAACGATTGCTCGATAGTACAGATGGGTACAAACGTTTTCTCGGTGGTACAAACGATATACTCGTCGATACGAACGGGTAGAATCGATTGCTCGTTAGTACAGACGGGTACAAACGATTTCTCGGTGGTACGAACGATATACTCGTCGATACGAACGGGTACAAACGATTGCTCGATAGTACAGACGGGTACAAACGTTTTCTCGGTGGTACATACGAAATACTCGTTGATACGAATGGGTACAAACGATTGGTCGATAGTACAGACGGGTACAAACGATTTTTCGATGGTACAAACGATATACTCGTCGGTACGAACGGGTACAAACGATTGCTCGATAATACAGACGGGTACAAACATTTGCTCGTTGGTACAAATGATATACTCGTCAGTACGAATGGGTCCAAACGATTGCTTGATAGTACAGACGGGTACAAACGTTTTCTCGGTGGTACGTCCGAAATACCCGTCGATACCAACGGGTACAAACGATTTCTCGGTGGTACAATCGATATACTGTCTATACGAACGGGTACAAACGATTGCTCGATAGTACAGACGGGTACAACCGTTTGCTGAGTGGTACAAACGATATGTTCGTCGATACGAACGGGTACAAACGATTGCTCGATAGTACAGACGGGTACAAACGTTTTCTCGGTGGTACAAACGATCTACTCGTCAGTACGAATGGGTATAAACGATTGCACGGTGGTAGAAACGATGTACTCACCGATACGAATGAATAGAAACAATTTCTAGGTGGTCCAAACGATATACTTGTCGGTACGAACGGAAATAAATTTTAAAAAAATCGAAAATTTTTTTTTCCAGAAAAAAATTTGAAAAAAAAATCAAAAAAAAAATTTTTTAACGGCACAAACGGGTACAAACGATTCTCTTTTCAGTCGCGTTTATTCAAATTGCTTAGCTCTAAATGGGTTGCGGTTCATTTTTTCATACCCTCGTATTTTTTCCCCCTTAAGGTACAAACGAAATTTAAGACGGTACAAACGGGTACAAACCGAGTACAAACGAATGCAAAAAAAAAAATTACTTTCTGTAAAGTCAGTTGCCAACTTCACATAGGTGGACAAGCTGGGTGTTTTCTTTCTAAATGTTTAAGAAGGTTTAGTTTGCGTTAATCTGTTATTCGAAATGGTTTATCTTGCTGTTAAATAGCCAAAAAAATTACGTCACCCGTCGTGTGAATGCCTTGTTCTTCTAACCGCACGAAAAATTGCATACATAACCTGTTCTTTATCTCTAGTCTTTTGTAGTGAGGAATTTAAAAAAATCGTAAAGACTTGGTCAGTATAGTCTAGACAATAACATATATGTATGCATATATATATTTTTTTAAATCTTGGATTGTGGCTAGTACTCGAACTTCCTTATGAGTAGGTAATTCACATCGCTATAAATAAATATTTCATTCTTATCATTCATATCGAATTATGCAGCCCTGGTAAGGAAAATTATGAACTTGAGAGAAAAAAGTAATCCCAGATTACAACGACACTTGCCGTCGTTGCAAAAATATAGTGCTATATTGCCAACAGTAAAGTGTACGCGCAATCAGTTTCGTCGATCTCCCATGTTGAACAGTGTTGGCCCAGATCAATACTCGGATGGGCGACTGCGAGATTCGAGTCAGCTGACGTTCCACATGGAAGGCACTCACACCCATACAGATTAAGAATATGTTTGGATTTTTTCCGATTCATACAACGTTCACAACACTCGTCGCCAACTCGGGGCGTTTTGTCGCGCACCGTTGTACACAAACGTACGAAAGTACATAACAATATATCTTTTTTCAATTTCTACACATTCTTGAGCAATCGATAAACATGTGTAAACAAAATTCGGAAAGAAAACTGGAACAGTTTAACAGTTATTCCATCCTAAAAATCACCTTCAAAACAGCGTTCTAGACGACAATACTGCCTTAATGTTGTAAGTTAAAGGGATATAAGGCGGACGAAAATTAAAAATTCACTCCTTTTACATACATTTCGTGGGTGTATCGTTACAAAGAGAAGATGTTTGCTTTAAGGAAGCTTTCCAGTGTGACAGCCCGAAAAATCGCTGTTTTTCGCGATTTTTTTTTTTAAAGAAAAAATAATCTAATCGGTCTGGGTTTTTTTTGTATATTAATTGGGTATTGAAGAATACAAAACAATTTTTTAAAGATCGATTTATTTATTAATTAATATCTATAAAAATGATGAAACAATTGTTGCAGAAAATGCACTTGGATGTGGTGTCCACGTTGGGGGTCACAATTTTGATCTGAAACAAAAAACACAAAAAGATTATTGATCGGTATATAATTGGCTTTCGTGCTATGGAGGCTTTTTTTTTTTTTTTTGCAAAAATGGCGCCGGTTTGAACAAAAAGTATCGATTTTAGCATTTTATTTGGCAGTTTTTTTTTACAAAAAAATAGGAAGATGTCAAAAAAAAAGCTTCCATAGCACGATAAACAATGACGTTAAGAATATTGTGTAAAAAATTCAACTCGATAGCTTTAAAACTCTGCCCTCCAAGTTGGACACCGTTTTGAAAAATGCTGTTTCGAAAAAAACGCGTTCAAAGTTTCGCTGTAGCTGTAGCGCTCCGTTGCCTTCTTCCAAGAAACGCTGTACAGTAACCGAAATAATCTGAATTTCGGCATGAAAATTTCAGGGAATATTCGGAAGAGTGTATACTATTCGATAAAGCAAAAAAAAAAAAAATCGATTTTTTGAAAATTTCACACTGGAAAGCTCCCTTAATAATGTATGGTATATTCGACGTATTTTATGGTTACGTTTGCTGCTGTACAGCAGAGGTCCAGCATCAAAAAAAATTAGGAACATTAGAACGAATCAATCCAATTAGCAATGAAATGATAAATTCAATATAAATTTAGTAGGTATAATATTACCAATCGTTATTACTAATTTTAACAATTCAAAATCAATGTATTTTCTCAATTACTAATGAAACATATTAATGAAATACAGTATTTACAACTTGATATTTGTTCACATCAGCTATATATAAAATTTGCGAACAACGCAGTCATGCAAAATATTGTAGGGAAACTAGTATCAAGCTCCGCAAAGCTAGGGATATCGTGATGAAAGGTACGAGACGAGGGTCACAGGAAAAGAGTGCCCATCTAGGCCGAATTGAACGCGACGCAGAATCTCGATGGCTCGTCATATATTGCCAGAAACCGTCACCATTCGGCAGTAATTAGTACGAACGTTCTCGCCCAAGGTCCGAGTTCCCGCACTAATTTACTAGCTGGAGAGAGGAACGCGATTTCTCTATCTCCGCCTCTCTCTCTCTCTCTCTCTCTCTCTGTCTCTGGACCGCTCATGGTAAATTACACCGCGGTATTTGCCGTCACGCCGTAAATCGTGAGGGAGCCGTCTAATCGACTCGTGAATGCCATGATCAACGCGCGCAGCCTCGATCGCTCGTCTCCAATACAACGTGTATGGGTTTGCGCCCTATGTTTCTCATTCTATCCGCACACGGACAAGCTTCAGCTATTTACTCAGCGGATTGAGCTTATCCCTTTGGTTAGTGCTTTATCCCTCGATTCCTATCTCCCTTTCTCTGTGCCTCTTTCTGTCTCTCGTTCTCAAATAATTACTCCGCAAGCTATTACACCTCTCCCCCCCCCTCACCCCCTCGCCCCCCTCTCGTACGATAGCCACCCGTTGTATCAACGCAATCGGAAATCGACCGAAAGGTGGAAAGGCGTAATCGCTTGACGATGCTATTAACGGACAACACCACTGTGACCCCCTGTTTTCTTGCCATTTTTCAAGAATTTTTTTTTGTGGGAAAAAAAGAGATATTCGAAAGATTTTTTTTTGTTTTGTTCGTTGTTGATTGAAGATACATAAAAAAAAAAATTCAAATTTGTCACGCCCCATGGTGACGCTGGGGAAGCTCCCGCGTCAGGTACACTGTTGCCTCTGCAGTGGTTCGCGGCACGCAGCAGAACTCTCTTCAAAGTCGATCTGAAAAAAAATACCGAGTGTTTTCGTTAATAATATGATATTTTGAAGAGAAGTACATAGGGATTTGAAAAAATATTGATTTTTAAAAAATAGGCACGCTTTTGAAATTAAAGGACGATTTTCGAGCAAAATTTCTCGTCGAAAATAGGCTATAACTTTTTTTATTATTGAGATATCGAAAAAATCCTATGTACTTCTTTAGATAATCTAGTTTTATTGATGCAGTCCAAATTTGAAGTCGATCGGGTAAAAATTGCTCGAGTTCTGCTGCGTGCGGCACTCAATAAAGTGGTTTTGAGAAAAACGCGTTCAAAGTTTTAGGTTTGTTAATTTATGCGATAAATTGGAAAAAAAAATGTTTACCTCAAATCAGCGATGCCGGCACCATATAGCTGGCCTTCAAGAAGCAAATCATTGTCCCTAGCATCTTTTCTCGAACTTGTAGAGGCTCTTCTAGCCTCTTTTGCAGCGTCTGTGAGCGAGCGCTCCGCCAGCTCGATCCGTGCTGCGTCGGTTTCAACGCAAAAATTGAAACAATTTGGGCCGGTAGTTATCCCCAACGTCTCCAAAACTTTCATGAGGCTTCTCAGGCCATCATTGAATAATAATACCGCGATATCAGCTGCAATATCGACGATTTTTTTGCTCCCGGACTGACACTTGGGGGCTATTGCCCAAACTGATTTGTTGTAGCTTTCGTTGTTGTTTCGTCTCTGCTCAAATTTTCGAAGACTGGCGTAATTGCCTCCAATACTTCCTCAGGAGAGGCGGCTTATGGCGATATTCCGAAATATTACAGCGCTGCACCGCTCCACAAAATATTCAATATCTCCGAAAATAATTATTTTTTCGACCTGGGTCCAGCGGCATCTTAATCTTAAATGTATTTTAGATTTTTCTAGATGGTTTTCAAAAAATCGATTTTTTGAAGCCGTCACAGTGATGTTGTCCGTTAAGTGATTAAACACACAGACCCACACGACAGCACGTTATCACTTTCAACGAGTCGCGCTTGTAATTAAATTTACGCGCTCGTGAAGACAATCATGCGTGGATTATGAAGGAAATATACATATTTCGAGGCGAGACTCCATTGCGACCGTTAAAAAGATTGTTTTGCATTTTTTTCCAAAGTATACATTTTCAAGAATAGTTGCAAAAGAATTTAAGTTATAACATTGAAAATTGATCAATTTACGGGTGAAACAGCGAAAGCAGGTAGCCCAACGATTTAAGTACGTATACTCAAACTTCTAATAACGTTTTTTTAAATGACTTGTTTCGACCTGGCCGGCATTATACGATGTTGAAGTTTGCAGAGCTGGAATGCAACGAAAAATGTTTCGAAATGTTCATTTCCTCATTTTCTTCATCACTCAAAACCTTATCCAGCAAATTTGGGCTTCGGATTTCTCACCAGGACCCTAAAAAACATTCGAATGTTTTTCGTAGTGAGTTGCCAAAAAAGAGGCCAAGCTACTGGACTTTCATTGCGTTCCAACGATGCAAACTTCAACATCATGCAATGATAAGTCTATAATTGGCCGATTTTTAATTTAAGAAACCAAAACTTCCGTATTTTCAGTAGCAATCGTTGTACGTAGCCGTTTTATTTTTTCAAATTTAGGGTACTTTAAGCCGCCAAATTCAAATCAAAATCAGCCAAAAATAATACACTTGTTTTTCAACACCCGCCATTTCATGACGAATTTTTTTCGAAAAACGGCTACCCACAACGAGAACTACATTAGCATGGATTATCAAACTTTTATATTTTTATTTTCCAAACCAACCATTGTCAAGCGATCGATCCGGCCGTTGGACCACATTTTTTATAGAGGCTCTACTATACCTCAATAACGTTGTTCATTTTTAATTCTTGAAAACAAAAATTTACACGCAATAAGTTCAATCTATGCTGAATAACATACCTTTTTTCCAAATCCCAAATAAATAATGTGGTGAGAACGAAAAAGTTGGAAAAAACTACATTTTTTCGGACCGTCACAGTGGTGCCCTCCCTCAAGATACCTCAACACCAAAGATACTTTTTTCCCTCCATGCTTCTCTCGTTCTCTATCCCCTGAAACTTTGGACATAAAGTAGCAAAAGAGTCATCCAATTAAGCTGCCACTTAATGACCAGTGCCGCATTCAATTAGAATTTAACTCTGTCACGGAGAAAATCTCTTTTCCACGGATTCCCTAGGGTATACCGAGTTTCCCAGGTTAATCACCACCAAGTTTGCCGAGCTCACCCAAACACATAGCCCTAAATTAATCCTGATGAAAGAACCGTTTCCAGTACGTATCGGCAACATGCGTCTTCTACGTTTTTCCGTAGGATAGGCTCTTTCCATCCTTGAGGCAAATGACGGTGCTGATGATGACTGTGATGCCTAGAGCGTGAAGCTCGCATCTACTCGGGCTATAGAAGTTACGTCGTTTTTTAAACTGAATCAAGGAGTGTTGAACTCAGTGAACTCCGATGAGGAAAAAAAACAAACCAAGTATTCGCACAGTCTTTTTCCAAAGAACGATCTACGTGTATATATGGAGAGTAATTACGGAATATGCCCGATCCAATCCCCACGATCTGCGCGTTTCGATGGCACCTATACCTCCACCCGTAAACCCAAGGCTTTTTTGCGCCCTTTCAAACTGATTGGCTCCCCGGAGGGAAAGGCATCATGTCGAAGTTACTGCTTACTCATACACAGACAAACATATATATGGGACGTTCTACGCCTTCTCACCTAGCCCGTGATCCCGACCATTTTCGGTTTGCCTGATTTTTTTTTGTAATATTGTACCTCATGAGAGGAATATTCACACCACGTTTGAGATTTTTATCGCTTCCCTTATGCATGTAATGAATTATGTAATTTTCAAAAAAATGTCGATTTCGGAAGTTTTCGATACGTTTAAACGCTGATAACTCCTGAACAAATTGGGATATCGACAAATGATACTAAAAAATTTTTTTCATTTCAAAGCATACTTTCGTTAAAAAAAATGAAAAAATTATCGATTATCAATGTCAACGTTTTTTTTGCTTCTAAAGTGAAAACTATTTTTGTAAAGATAATTGTCATTTTTTATATTTTTCAAAAAAACTTCTGTAATAGAGTGACCCATTCCAATGCTTTTAAGACTAGTCTCATCGCGGGCCGATTTTTCGTTCCTTTTCTCAAATTAATCGTATTTTTTTAGAAGAATTTATCATTTTATCATTTACCTCCAATAATGCTATTAATGATTTTATGATTTTCAATTCGGCTTCAACACCCCTGAAACAGAATTTTTAATTTGTGCTGAGTCTAACGAAAAAAATGATTCTTTATTAAAAATCATTTTTTCGTTTCGTTCAATTCCGCACAAATGAAGAAAAACCGTTTTAGGCCTGTCAAAGCCGAATTGGAAATCACAAAATCATGAATAGCATTATTGGAGATTAAAATGATAAAAGTTTTCTAAAAAAATATGGTTAATTAAAAAAAAAGAAGGAAAAATGGACCCACGATGAGACTAGTCTTAAAAATCATAGAATGAGTTACTCTATTTTTACCAAAAGTAAATGACTTTTATCTCGATAACCGCGGGACTTTTACTAAACTAAAATTCCAGCATATAGAAGGACGTGATCTGACCTATCGATAGTTGCAGGATTATCCATCCACGCATCCATGTATATATATATATATATATATATATATATATGTCTATGTGCATATATGTAAGCTCATTTCAAGACGAACACTATACCAAGCACATTATAATCATTCAATTAGTGTCACGTTCCATCGGGAAAACTTTTGATCGAGTCAGCCTGCGCATTACGTATGAAACGTACGTAGAATACCACGTACCTATATACTTGTATATGTCAATGTCTACGTACCTACCCAACCATCGATTGTCTCATACCTCGTGGACGACCCGCCCAAGACTATTTAATGTACCCGGCCTCGCTAGAACTCGGGACGTGGTTTTCGTTAACTGAATAAGTGGATTAACAGCCGAATTTCAATATACATAGCTCGTACGAGGTGAGCAATCGCCGATCATCCCCGTGCAATAGGACATGAAAATTAACGCTGGACCGGAATCGAAGGACGAATTTCGTAACGCACTAATCGCTATGATTCCTTAAGGACTCGCGCCTAGTTGACGTTTTTTTTTCGATGACGATTTTTGGTTTTCAACGAATTCGCAAAATATGTTTAAAAAATGATCTGTGACAATTTCAAGTCTATCAGTTCGAAATCGAGGGACTTATGGGCGTTTACAGGTAAGTTCCGGCGAACTTTAAATTACTTTTTCAGTAAGTATTCGGAAGTGGGGCTCCTGCTAGAATCAGGCTTATTTTTGTTTCGGTTTGTTTGGGGTTGTTTGGACTTGTTTGAGGTTGTTTAGGGTTGTTTGGATTTGTTTGGGCCCTTGAAGAAAATTAGTCTGATTTTAGCAGGAGCGCCACTTCCGACTATTTACCACCTTTTCAACATCGGTGACCACGATAGCTTAAAAATAACGGCACTGATTAACTTCAAATTTTGCAAGCGTCTTTTATATATTAAAAAGCAGCGCATGAGCGAAGGATTTTTTTAAATGTAGGTGTAGTTTTTTATCAACGAAAAGATAGCGTTTTTCACCCAAAATCGAAACTTTCCCTTTGGGCTGCAGCCATTTTTTCAAAAATCAATATTTTATTAAATGTTCAATCCAATCACTAGATAATTTCATGCTAAAACTTAATGCTTTTGATTTTTATATTTCCGATTATTTGTTTCCAAGCAGCAGAGGTCGTCCGCGAAGGACGTTTTTCAAACAGCGGTCTGCACAAGCCATTGCATCTACAACATTTATAAATATTTTTGAATAAAAAAATGATAAAAGATTCGTTGTAAATTTAGAATTGTGCATCATCCTCTTTAATGTAAAAAAAAAAGAAAATCGAAAACCTGCATACATTTTCCAGAAGAAATTCTTGAAAAAGCCTCCTTTTGCTGGCCACAAGCTAGGAGTAACCCGTTAAGGGGAGATACCTTTAGGCGAGGAAAAAATTGCCAATTTTCATGATTTTTTTTTAACGAAAGGTTTCTTCACCTTTATATGGGCATGGGACTTAGGGCACTTCACCTTTATATGGGCATGGGACTTAGGGCATGTTTTTTTACTTCTTTTGGCTGTGACATGGTATTTTTTTTTAATCGTTCAACGTGACGGAAGTATCTAAACGGCTTTCTATACGGGTTGCGACGGACCAACTCGTCGCGGAAATTAATCTGAAAAAAAAACAGACAAACATTTTTTTCGTGAACACTCATACGCTGAATATGAACCGAGAAAAGGTAAGAAATGTTGTAAATCAATCGAATAGTACGCTTTGAAACAAAGAAATTGAGTTTTCCGAAAATAAAATGACTACATTTTGCAACAAAAAATACGTTTTTTTTTTTAATTTTCAGAAACCTTTAGGATCATGTATTCGACAATAAGATTAGAAAGATTCATATCAAATTTCATTAGAATCGGTAAATTGGTTTTTTAGTTATGCGTCACACCAGTTTTAAACAATTTTTAAAGATTCATTTTTAAAAATACCATCTAACACCTAAAAGTAGTAATAAAACATTCTCCAAGTCTTAAAAAAGGTGAAGAAGTCTTCCTTTTAAATAAAAAATCATAAAAACCAAAAAATGTTTTCCTAGCCTAAAGGTATCTTTTTACAGATTAATTTTGAAAAATACCATGTAACACCCAAAAATAGTCATAAAATATACTCGAAGTGTTAAAAATGGTGAAGAAATCTTCCCTTTAAATAAAAAATCATAAAAATCAATAAATTATTTATCTGGCCAAAGGTATCTTTTTAAAGATAAATTTTAAAAAATACCATGTAACACCCAGAAGTAGTAATAAAACATACTCCAAGTCTCAAAAACGGTGAAGAAATCTACGTTTAAATAAAAAATCATAAAATTCGACAAATCATTTTTTCTCACCAAAGGTATCTTTTTAAAGATAATTTTTTTAAAATACCATGTAATTTAGTTATTTCTTACATTACCTTACATTACCATGTAATTTAGTTATTTCTTACAAGACCATGTAATTTAGTTATTTCTTACATGCAAAATTCGTACATTTTGATTGCTCTCGCCCTCGTTTTTGAGTTTTTTTCCGTGATTTCGGTTTCTCTTGTTTGTTTCCTGTAGCCCACTCACGTTATTTTTCTCTGTCTGTATTTGTCATTTGGCTGTGTGAAAAGCACTGACCCCTATAGAGCTCAGCAACAGAGCGCCCTTCAACCACCATCCCCAAAAGTACCAAGCACCTCTTACCCCTCAGCCTTCACGTGTTTCGCATCGAATTCGAAATTTCCCAGAACTTGAGAAACGTACCATTGAGCCGAAATATTTTGAAGGAATATTTCTATACTCTCCCCAAGTGGGGACCGAGTCGATGAAAACCGAATCGAAACGTTGGTTCGGCAACTTGCTCGCCGAACGGAACCTCGAAATAAGTGCATTACGTTTCACGGATTTATTAGACTATTACGGCGAGTCGCGGTGACTGGGAGCTTTTAACATTCCGAAAGTATTGCCGAATTCTCGATAAGATACGAGAGCGTCCACTTCGCGATGAGCAAAAGCATGTAGTTCGAGATTAAGGCTTCGGTTCGGTATGAACGCCCATTTTCAAGGTGATTTTTTGGGAAATAAATTTAGAGAAACGGTTAAATCTACAGCGTTAGCATTTCACAGTTATATTTAATACAACGTGTTATATTTGTTATACGTGTTTGAAGTAACATCTAAACATTTTTCAAAGCATTTTGTTCGAAATTGTACGTGATCTTCGATATTATGATGGCATGTCACGAAAATTTTGTATCGTTGCGATTGCGGCTGTCTTTGTCATCTGCAGCGAACGTTTTTTTATACCACACTTTACGAATGTGTTTATCGTTCGGACCACATCTTTATTATTGCTTTATAATTACTATTTTTCGGGCCGCGCGAGGGGAAAATTTTATTGTAAAAATCAGAGCACTCTTTTTCAAACGCCGCGACCTCGTAAATTTGTCCTAATTTTTTTCATTAACGGGCCGAATAATAATTACATTGTTAAAGAATATAATTTTTTTTAAATAGCTTTTTAGATGACAAGCCTGTGCAACATCAAATATGTATAATTTCGAATAAAATGCTTTGAACATTTTTAAGATGTTACTTCAAACATGTGTAAGTGTTTGAACACACGTGTTTGAATCCAAACGAACCCAAACAAATTCCAAATAACTGTGGAATACTCAATCTGTAGATTCAACTGTTTCTCTAAATATGATTCCCAAAAAATTCCCCTGGAAATGGGGGTTTACACTAGACTACAGCCTCAATGATATAATGATGGGGGAGATATCTTTACGCGAGGAAAAAACTGCTGATTTTCATGATTTTTTTTAAGGAAAAATGTCTTCACCATTTTTGGGACTTAAACCTAAAACTCATGACTGCGGTCCCCTCGCACTGTAATTTTTATGCAAAAAATGAGGTTTTTGCCGATTTTTGTCGTTTTTCAGTATTTGAATGGATTGTTTACTAATGGAATGTTAATTAAATCAGATGGCTTGAAATTGAGGTATGATAAAGTTCATTTATTCCCATCGGACCGGTTTGATGACAAAGAAAGACGCGGGGTGCATATACACCCCAGTCATGCGTTTGACGGTTAAAAAAAGTCATGAGTTGTAGGGTTAAGGTATGATTCGTTACTACTTTTGGCTGTGACATGGTATTTTTTTATCAGTCTTTAAAAATGGCAAAGGTATGCCACGGTCGAGTTGCCGCGAATGTTTTCAGACGGCGTGATACGCAGCAGTCGGTGGGTCTGAAAAAAACCAACGAAGACGTTTCTTTGCCTAACCCTCATACGCAGAATATGATCCAAAAAAAGTGAAAAATGTTGGATATCCAATAAATGATGCGATTTAACACAAAAATATTGAATTTTCCGAAAAAAAACGACTTTTTTTTAAGTTTCAAAAACATATAGAGTCATGTTTTAGACAATAAGGTTAGATAGATTCACACCAAATCTCATCAGAATCGATCGATTAGTTTTTTAGCTATACGTCATACCACTGTTGAAAATGCAGGTTAGGAGACCGTGCCATACCTCTGCCATTCTTAACGTTAATTAAAAAAATACCATGTAACAGCCAAAAGTAGTAATAAAGCATGCCCTAAGTCTCAAAAACGGTGAAGAAATCGTTCCCAAGAAAAATCATGAAAATCAGCAAATCTTTTTATAATATAAAATTATAGCATAAAACCATAATATAAAAATATAATATAAAACTTTTTATAATACGAAAGAAATATAAAAACTGTTTATCGCGAAAAAGATATTAATTCTCGTCTCTTTCTGTCAGGTCAATTTCTATCACCATTCGTAAATCGTTAATTTTGTCGTTTCCCCGACGGGCCGAGGCACCAATTTTTTTTTCCTCCAAATAACGTCGCAATTGGCATTGCGACGAAGTATTTATATTTCGGCGATGCGATACATCTCGCTCGAGCGAAGAAAATAGCAATTGCTCGAGTGCCAAAAAGCGATGGTATACGCGGTGGTAGCGTAGGTGTAATTTTTAATTTATGATCGCCCTCGAAACGAAAACTGGGCGAAGAGTGCAGAGGAGAGGGACTAAGGGCGATATCCCGATGATTGGACCCTCGAGCGAATCGGCTTCCATTCGTAAAACCGTCTCGTAAGTTCTGGAGCGAGGCTGCACGTTCGTCATGAATTTATATCCAGCTGCGCTTCGCGCAAGGGCTATCGCGATTCTGCTCGCAGCTTCCGCGGGGGAGAAAGATACTTTCGCTTTTATGGCAGCGCCGTGTGCAATCAGTTACGTCAGAACTTTTCAGCGATTCTTTATTTTATTGCATAAAGGCTCTGCTTACTTTAAAAAGCGGAAAAAGGCTAAATCGCAAGAAATCGAGTTACAGGATGAGGCTGAAGGAATTATGTATGGTCCAGGCATTGCTGATTAAGTGTAAGTGAAATTTTTTTACGATTTTTTATAAATTAAAACTTTTAACGCGTTTTTCCCGAAACAACGTTTTCGGGCCGCTTGTTGAAAAAATCTCATTGTCAGAAACTACTGAACTGGTCCTTATAAAATTTTAACCATATATTCTGTACACTTATCGCTATATCCCGTACCAGTATTATTGCAAAATTTTATTGCTTACTATTTTTTGGCAAAAAACACGTTGTTAAATTATTTTTTTGTCCGTCATTCTGTTAGTTATGCATATAAATTAATATTGGAGGTACGGGATATAGCCACTGTCACACTAAACCAAAAACCATTCAATTTTTTGGTTTCGGATGGGCCGTTGTTCAGATTTTTTCAACAGCGCACATCTACCTACTTTTTGAGAACTCCAGTTTACCTGGCATTTTCACACTAAAAAAGTGGTTAAAATCAATACATTTTTTCTTTTCATAATTTGCGAATGCTTTTGTTAAGCCTAACAAGTTTTATATCAATAAACATAACAGTAATCTTTGAAAAAATGCGTTTTTTTCATGCATTTAAAGTAGACAGAGCCCATAAAAGAAAGCACGAGCAGGGCGAAACGCGAACGTGAAATTTCAGGGCGCTCGATAAGTTCGAGATAAGGAAGAATGACTGCGAATCGGCTGACCTTATAATAGTTTCATCATTAATTGTTTTCTAGGCTAGGCGAGAATAAATCCAAGTACTGGCCCCAAGTCGGTTCAGCTCTTCTCATGTAGATACATGTTCGAACAAGTGGACAGGATCTTCGACCGTTCAATTTTCTTTATCTTGATTTTGAGAGTAGAATTGGCACAATCGAATATATCGAATGAATTTATTTTCAACGGGGTACTCTCATCTGGAGGCTTAGATTTTAGGCGTTTCTTGGACTTGATAAACAAAAAACAAAAAGTATTTTTGTTTTAGCTTATGTTGTGTTATTCTGAATGTTTTTCAAATCAAATTCTTTTACTTTCTTTGTTAAGGCCTTAGGCCACAGTAACGGGTATAAAATCATGTGGAAATGTAACAATTTTTTCGTATGGAAAAGTGATTCACTCATAAAATTAATTCCACATCTATTTAGTATGAATATCAAGCTGTTGGGCAAAAAAAAACTTGACGACGTTGAGGGCCTTCAAAATACGGCCGTGAAAAAAAGGTTGAGGCGGTTGTCATAATTCCAAAGTTCCCATCCATTTGAAACAGAAATAAAACCAATTTTCTTGATCGATAAGAATGTCATCAATGGTACCAGAGAGAAATTTTTTTACGACAACTGTCTGCAAAAGGTAGTTGAGCGCTCTTTTTTTTAAGTTCAAAATTAAAACTTCCCAATATTTACGGAGAATAATAATAATATGATAAATAATTCCCGATATAAATAAATAATCAAAAATATTCCTCATATTTATGGAGAATAATATTAGTAATTTCGAAACTTCTTTTTGAGGACATATTCTTACAAATATGTTCTTCAAATTTCTAAACTAGAATTCTGCCTTGATTCGCTGAGATAGAAGTTGCGCGGAATTGTTGTGTGCTTATGGTTTCTTTCGTTCCTGTTGTTTGCGAGATAATTATGGGTGTGTAGAAGCCGCCCACGCGTTTGCTTGTAAGCCGGCTTGCGTGCTGGAAAAGGTTGGGAAAGAGGTCGTTTCTATAGTGCCAAGAAGTCCAACGGTATTCGCAAAACACTGCAGGATCTATATAAATACGCGATTGTATTGGTCAAAATGTTACGTGTTACGTTAATGAATTGAACGCCGCAACGATCTACCCGAAAGTTTACTCTTTGCTGTACGATTCTCGTGCACTTTATTTTTGCCACTCCGGATTATCTTTAATTGCATCGCAAGTTTGTTATTACTTCACGTTCAAACTGCCCACTCGTACCGCATACCAAGAGTCTTGCATTTATTCTTGAAATCTTACGGATCTCGAACTCCTCGCGATCGGTATGTACGGGTTGATTCAAATACAGTCGTGCATTTTTCCATAAATGAGTTCCCACATTTTCGCAATCACTTATATGAAGAATGACACTACGTTCAACGACCCTTGCTGATATTACTTATTAATAATCATTTACATTTATTTTTATTAATTATTATGTACCAAAATGTTTTTTGAACATCGGTACACTTTATCTTTTATCAATTGATTTCACTCCAATTTTCCTTCAATTGACATTGCTAGAAAATGAAATTTAAAAAAAGCTTATATGCATTTGAGAGCGAAGTTTTGTGGAGACTGGAATCCACTATGTCGGGTTGGAAAAATTCATTCTTCGTTGGCATTTTCGGAAAGACTGCGGAGAGTATGCGGTGAAAGATTCTAGTAGAAATGCGGAAAACTCCAACTTTAGACACCACTATGATAGGCCGAAAAAGGTCATTTTTTTGTTTTTTTCTACTATGCTATTTATTTTGTATTTTGAAAAAAGGTATGTTATTAAGCAAACAATGAATTTATTTCGTTTAAAGTTTTGTTAATTTTTTTTATATATTAACTCCGCTAGGTACGTATAATGGAGCCTCTGTATAAAAAATGTGGTCCAACGGCCGGGTCGATAACAAAGGTTCGTCAAAAAAATAAAATCAAAAATTTTTGTTTTCATTCAAAAAATGTTTTCAAAAAATGCCGAGGGTTAAAAAAAGTGGAATTTTGGCGACATTTTTACTTGTATTCGGAGACTTAAAAACACGAAAAAAAAAAAACCACTACGTGCAACGATAGCTACTGCAATTACGGAACTTTTGGTTTTTTAAATAAAACATTGGACATTTATAGCTCGAGTTATGTCAGCCAGAGAGATTCCAGCCAGGTTGAGAAAAAATAATTGAAAGTTTTAGTATACGTAAATCGTTGCGCTACCTGCTTTCACTAAATCGTCCGTAACTTGGTCAATTTTCAATATTTTACGTTGAATTTTTTTTCACATATTCTTCAACATGTATACTTCGAGAAAATGCAAAAAAAATCGATTTTCTTAAACCTGTCATAGTGGTGTCCAGCCTTAAACCCATTTTTGCCAAAACCACGTTTTCACATCTGCCAATGTGCTTCAAAGCGCAAAATCTACGAACATTAAACAAACTAATGTTCAGCTGTTAACGAAACTCGTCTCCATAAAGTAAACCAAATCCACCATTTAAATATGAATTATTCTTTATAAATAAAACTATCAGATTTTTTTTTGACTCATCACCATCAACAAAAATATTTAATACAAGTTAATACAAGCTTATAATTGTAGCTGACTTCATGCGCAAAATTCTACACATAAAAAATGTCATAATTTCACCTAACATCAGATGATTTTCAAACAGATCATCATTTTGGTTCCGCAAAATCATTTATCGTTTAATAATAGATTAATGACACGTGTCCAAAATTTCAAGCATCTATCTTTCATAGTTATCTCCAAAAAAATGTCGGAATTTAACGATTTTTCAACACAACAAAATAATAATGCGCCCTAAATAATCAACTGCAAAATTCCCATTAAAAATTAATACAGGACGCGAACTAAAAAATCAAATAGGCCATTTGCGAGTACTCCTTTCTCATTTCTAAAAAAAATCGCAGATCAATCTTCATCCACCTCCATTGTTCGATAAATCTTCGAAAGCACCCAAAGAGTCGTTCTCCGATACCTTTCGCATCTTTCTCCCGCCGAGTTCGGTCTAGTCTCCTGCGAGTAGCACAAAGTACGAGTCATCAATAATCCTCCGTTCCTTAGGAGGCAATTCTTCTTTCTAAATTGGTCCGGGCTTAGGCGGAGGATTTTTTAACGTAATTTTTTCTCATCTCATTTTAGCCACGTTTCGTATAGTAGTCGACGTCAATTTTACTAGATACGTGATGAAGGTCGAGGCCCCAAAGCTCGTACGAGGCAGCGGGGGAGGGGAACGGAGGGGGGTTTGCGCGAACGAACATGGTGTGGGCGTAATGAGGTGGGTGCCCGAGGGCGAGTTTTAATCATGAATCGATACATAACGTCGATTCGCAGAGGTCTGTTGTTGCTACCGCGGACAACAAACCATCGAGCTTAATAAGCGTGCGTCTATTCAGTCCGCGCCGGAGGAGAACGCGGTCAATTATCATACCGTATAAGCCGCCATTAGATAACGAGCTGGCAGATGCACCACTCGAGAATAACTTTATATATATATATATATACAAACACACACACTACCGGTCAAAAGTTTTCGGACACTCCAGATAATTGCAAAAATATATTAGAATAATATAATTCATTAGATAGAGCTATACCTGCAGTATCTTCGTAAAATAATAAATGAAATCAATTATATTATTTTAACATCATTTGGCAATTATCTGAAGTGTCCGAAAACTTTTGATATATATATATATATATATATATATATATATATATAGTAAAAAGAAATCCATTATTTTTGCATGAAATTGAAGGCCAAAATAATTAATTTCTTTTTACTACACCTATAGTATGTATTAGTATATGAGATATTCCACGTGAATCCGGTGGACTTTTTCCCTGACCCCCGCCAATTCGATTGATTTTTTTAAATCTGATTCGATTGACTCTAAAAGAACGCCCTGATTTTTTTACATTTTTTGAAACAACCGAAAGTCAAACATTTTTTTCCGAAAAAAAACAACGCCCCGATTTAAAAATCTGAAAAAATTCCGAAAAATGCGTGATTATATATAAAAATTTTGAAGCTATCACCCGCAGTGGAAGTATGATTTGTTCGAAAACAGTCAAAAAGTTCTGGTATTAATTTCAATTGAAGTCGTCTTCGGCACAGAAAAAGTCATACTTCCATTGCGGGTGACAGCTTGAAAATTGTTACATATAATCACGCATTTTTGGAATTTTTTTTCAGATTTTCAAATCGTGGCGTTTTTTTCGGAAAAAATGTTTTTTTTACTAAGGGTTGTTTCGAAAAATGTAAAAAAAAATCAGGGTGTCTTTTAGAGTCAATGGAATCAGATTTCAAAAAATCGAATTGGCGGGGGTCAAGGAAAAAGTTCACTGGATTCACGTGGAATACCTCATATTTATATATACACACACAGGCAGTATATATATATATATACACATATAGGAAAAGTATATTTTTATCCCATCACATATCTGTAATGTTTACTGTTAGCATAGCTGGCTCTTTTGAGGCCGATAAACATTCTCTTTTGAAACGAATCATTAATTTTAGGATCAGGACGGTCCTTCCCAAAGACCTTCATATAAATATGCTCATATTTAGGTGAACACGATTTTTGTGACACTGGACTTCCGGTAACGTCAAACGTCTTCAGAATCACCCTTCCCCGTATAAATTTGTATATTTATTGAAAGTCAGGGCCAGAACTTATATTGTGCACTCTAAGATTCATCATTTATACAAAGCCTGGAGCAAAAGAATAGTCTTGAGGCCACTGAAATGCTGTGAAGAAATCTCACTGGAATATTAGATGTACCGATGAGTTCTCGGCCTGACAATAAAACCGTCATATTGAATATTTGAGCAAAAAAAAATTCACTCCAGGTCTGGTATTATATAATACCAACCTAGTGGACGATTTTTCCGGACCGATGGCTAGACATAACCTCAAAATGTCGTGAGCATAGTGAGTCGAATGCACTGTATGCTTTTCGCGTTCGAATTGAAAACAAAATACTTCCGAGGATGAGAAGATGATTTGTCAGGCATTGGGGGAAGATGTCATATCCATCAGTACAGTAAAGAAGTGGTTTCAAAGGTTCCGGTTCGGAAATTTCGACCTCGAGGATGGCGAGTCAGCAGGACGAGCAAAAAAATTTGAAGACGAGGATTTGGAGCAGTTGCCGGACGAAGATCCTTGCCAAACGTATTCGGAGCTTGCTACTGCATTAGGAGTGACCCAACAAGACCATTACTGTCGTTTGAAGAAGCTTTACAAAGGTTTAAATGCCGGTGATATTGCTAAATGACAATGCCAGACCATACACATAAAACGGACCAGACACGCTTTAGATTCGTTAGGCTGGGATGCTCTGCCACGCCCGACGTATTCACCAGACTTGACTACATCGGGTTTTTCACTTGTTCCAATCACTCCAATATCATTTGGCTGATAACCACCTCAATACGTTCGATGAATTCAACAATTCCATTGCTGAGTTTATCAACTCAAAACCACCATCTTTTTACCACCAAGGAATTAGCAATCTGTCTAACAGGTAGGGGATATGAGTGGGAGCAAACGGAGATAACTTTTCCGATTAAAATGTACTCTGATATCAAGTAAATAAATCATCATTTCATGAAAAAAGGCCAGGAACTTATTTGTACACCTAATATATTTAAAGCGAAAGCAATGACTCGTTTATGCGTTATCCCCAAACCTTAGTCTCGTCGATCTTTAATTGCAGTTTTTATAACAGTCGTAGTAGACGTTTTACATAGTATTCACATCTGGCATAAGCCATTTTTAGTGTTATGGGCGAATGCAGGTAATCGGTATCTCTCTCTCTTTTTTCTCTCTTATGCTTCCCACCTTTCGTGAATACGAAGACCAACCGGACAGGCCAATAAAAATAACGGTGAAACCGGATAAAAATGGATATCGAGATGATAATTAATTCGCAACGTAGTGATAGTAATTAATTAGGAAACGATGAGAAACCAATTTCGTCGCGGCTGTAAGTGGATCGGCGGAGCGTTGATTGCTCTCGTCGGTGATATTATAAATTGCCGGCATACACTTGCTATTACAATAAACGGCGAGATTTTGTGAAAGCCGACCGCGAATCATGAATACATATGCATATATAAAGAGAAATCGCGGGAGAAAAATAAAAAGCACTTTCCTGGACGGTGGACGTAATCGGGGACGACTTCAAGCCTCTGTAATATCGCTGAAACGATCTGTACCAATATTTTTCATGTACTGTTAACGTCAATTAGCGATGATCGAGGTAGTAACTTCGCCCCCCCCTCCTTCTGTTTTGCTCCCTTTCTCTCCAGCCATATGGAAATGAAGCTTCGATCGTAAATGCTGTAAGAAAAAACATTATATACGAATAAGCAAGACACTATCGGCGTCCAATTATATACTTACATATCCATTCAAGCGAATCTGCAGGGTTTTTATTAAAGAAAGCTCGTTTAAATCGATGCTCAATTAGAAGTACACCATCCTCGGTGACCGAGGAGAGAAGTCATTGAAAAAATCAGCGGAAACTTCGATGCTCATCGAAAACTATTCCTCTGTACCAGCAATTTCAGCAATAACATAGTCTCTGCAAGGCGAAATCGCTTTTAGAATCGTGAAAATATTCTCTGAGAAAGTGCAAAAGTAAATCGCTTCGTCACTCGTCGAAGTTTTTCGAGCTTGATAAAAAAAACGAATAATATTTTAAGGATCCATATTTTACCGTCTTTTCGTTAATTTTTCAAGAACTTATAAAAAAATGTTTTTCGCAAAAGAATTGAAAAGGTTATGGGCATCTAAATATGGCCGTGAAGAAAAGGGTTGAGGCTATTGACATGACTCCAAAGCTGCTATTTGTCTGAAACAGAAATAAAACCGATTTTTTTTATCAACAAGAATGTCATTATGGAGGGTACGAAACACAAAAAAATTCATGGCGATTGTCGGACAAAAAGTTAATTTTTCGCCCAATTTTGTTTTTGAATTTTTGAATTTTTCGAAAATAGTAATAATAATAATTTCGCAATGCTCGAGGTAGCGACGATAGACGGATATACACTGAAGGTCCATATGTGAAGTCAAGCGGTCGAATAGAACTCGAGATTTTATGTCAACCAGAGTGAAAGAAGTAATTTCGAGTAATTTCAAAGTTTTGAGTAGAAATTCAGACTACCGCAAATATCTAATGGTAGAATGGCATGTTATACTTAAGTTATATTAATCGGCAATTTCCGCCTGGTAAAGTGTGCCTTCCTCGACTTTGGAATAATAATTTCCTTAAGGTCGTTCTTTGCTGAGAGCAGTTCTACCTTCCTCAGAAGCATTTCAAATACGTAGTTCAGGCTGGTCAGTTTTATTCTAGTCTCGTTTGTTGGCCTAAATATGGACAGTTTCGAAATTTCCTTTCGAGTACACATTCTTAAGATTCTCTATTTCAAGAAAATGCCCAAAAAATCGTTTTTTCTTCAAATTTCTAGACCCAAATACTGCCTTAAGGGGTCTTCGCACTTTAGACGCTAAAAGGCTATTTTCATGATCTTTTTTGATAGGTTTGTATTATAGATATTGACATAAAAGTTGTTACACTCAATAAATACACTTTCGAAATACATTTTAAAAAATTGTTATGTATTCGTGTAAC
>OX632362.1:15161841-15244341 GCA_951751655.1 Ophion costatus | reverse complement strand
AAGGGATAATAGGGTTTAAGGTGAATAACCAAGGGTGGTGATTAGGTTTGAAGATTAAGAATCAAATTGAGGGAGGACACCATTATGACGGGCCGACAAAGGTCGTTTTTTTTCAATTTTTTTGTCTAGTAGATTATCTATTTGGGATTTCAAAAGTGGTATGTTATTAAAGATAAATTAAACGTATGGTGAGTACATTTTTATTTGAAATAATAAAAATGAACAACGTTATTGTGGTATATGAGAGCCTGTGTATAAATAATGTGGACCAATGACCGGCTGGATAACTTGACAGTGGTCAGTCTTAAAAATAAAAATAAAAAAGTTTACGATCTATATAAATGAAGTTCTCATTGTACACAGCCATTTTTTCGGAAAGAAAAAAATTCACAAGGCGGATGTTAAAACAAAGCAATTTTATCGAAGTTTTAACTCATATTCAGAGGTTTAAAAAATACTAAATTTCAAAGAAAAAACGGGCTAGGTACACACGTATAACGATAGATATCGTAATGACGAAAATTTTCGTTTTTTTAAATTAACAATCGGACGATTATATTCAGCTAGAGTTATGATTCCGGCCAGGTCGAGAAAAGGCGTTTCGAGAAAAAAAACCACTAAAGATTTTACTACACGTAAATTGTTGCGATACCTACTCTCACCAAATCGTCTGTAACTAAATCAATTTTTAATATTTTTACTTGAAAATTACTTCACATATTCTTGAATATGTATAATTCAAGAAAATGGAAAAAAAATTATGTTTTTACCCTTCACAATGGTGTCCCACCTCAAGTATTAATAATTGCGGATTAAGAGTTAACGATTGATGATGACTTATAAATAATATATATAATCAAGGAAAAAAGTGACTAGTTATAGCATATTATTTAATTATCAATGTTTGATAATAAATCATAAATCATTATAAATAAATGATTAATTATTGAGAGCTGATAGAAAAATTCTGCTATTTAAGTATTCGAGTATGGTCAGAAATTCAGTTCCTCAGTAATTCAGTGTCACGAATCTTTAGTGTAACTCGACACGGAAGTAGCGATTTTTGGATATTTCTACAAATTTATTTCACGCCGACTCTACTCAAGAAGTTTTAGAAATTCGAGGAATCGAGAAATCAAACCCCTCACTTTATTATCTATCGAGCCTCACACCGTAAAAATGATCAAACGAAAAATAGACGTATATCAAGCTATCGACGAGTGTCGTGCCGTACAACGGGCTTTATTTTCAATTAATTTCACGCGAGAGAACTAGGAAAGATATGCGAACGAGGCAGGACTAATGTACCGCGCGTGTCACGATTTATTACACGAACCAGTCGTTGTGATATTAGCAGAGAAAGACGAGAAATTCTGTGAGAGAGCGGGAGAAAGAGAGAGAGGAAGAGAGAGAGAGAGAGAGAGAGAGAGAGAGAGAGAGAGAGAGAGAGAGAGAGAGAGAGAGAGAGAGAGAATGACAACCATACGGAACGCACAAGCTCAAACGTTTCCAATATATCGAATTAGCATTCAATTTTATAAATACGTCGTTCACACGAATCTCTACATCAAACAATTCATACGCCGTGTGGAATGTTGCTCAACACGATATAAATAATGAAACGCACACGCCTCGCCAAACGGCGTTTCAATAATGAGGTGATTTTAATTTTTTGTTATTAAAAAAGCACAATGCTGCTATTGATGGTGACACGCTAGTGTGACAATTTCAAAACTCTCGTTCGCCGCTCAAATTGAAGAGGAAAGTCTAACATATAGTGTAGGAATCGCAGATTGAAGGTAAATTCATGATTACAATGATAAAACAGCTAGTGAAGCTTTAAACGCGATTTCAAAACGGTGTACACGATTTCTCGATATCTAATAAATGGATTGACTTGGAAGTTGGTTCACTTATGCAGTGTAAAAGTACCTCCTTAAAAGGTAATTGAAAATTTAAAAATTAAAAAATATTAATAATTAAAGTAAACTTCTTTAATTATTAATATTTCAAAATGAAATTTGGTACACAACGTTGTTAGTGTACATGTAAATAAATGTCCAAACGATTTTTCAATCTCGTTATTCCTTAAAAATTCATTTTCTTAAATAACCCTGATTTTTGGGTTGCCACCGTAGCCCAACCCCTTAAGATTGCTACGGCGGTCTCTCATGTTAAGCAGCGTTGTCCTGGGCGAAAACTTCAAGACTTGTATACTGCCGTCGTATGGAAGAAGGCGCCATCTACAAAAAAATTGAAAATGCGTTTTTGGTACCGTTGGAACCAGTACAAAACTTCCCATTGTTCTGTATAGTAAAACAGTAAAACTGTATAGTATAGGAACCCAACGCTTATGGCTAGCTTGAGGGAAAGTTTTTTCGAAACTGAATCACCGTGACGTGTGACGTCTCGAGATTTCTATCGATAAGAAACTCGAGTTATCAATAACTGATATTTTTTCTTACGATCGAATTTTATTCGTTCAGCTTTTCATCAAGCCACGTAAAAACCGTGTTTTTTAATTGTCTATTTCAATAGAATAAATTATACCAAAACAACAACAAAAACTTGATTTATAATACGCGTTTGCCTTGTCGTAGCTGCAAAGAGTGAAAAACGTTACACGATTTTTGCCTCCGGTTCAATTGAATCGGGCACTGTCCGCGATCGATTGAAACAAGCCTTGCACGTGTCTTTTTTTTCGTTGTTGCAACATACTCGATTTGAATATCGGAGCTCGGCTCGATCCAGCAGGAAGGCTGCGAAATGTTTCGCTTTCGGCCTCACGGAGAAGTGAGACCAAAAGGATCGAGAGACAGTGAGGGAGAGCAGGTGTCAAAAGGACGGGAAGCAAGAGTGGCAGAGCAGGAGAGAGGAGGGGAGGGAGAAAAAAAAAGTTGCGAGGGTAGAAAATTCTGGCGAGGCTCTCACGAGGGTATCGCGCAGTATGGGGTTCGGAGGGAGATATTGAGATATTATCTGAGTACCACGACGACGTACTGCAACATACACGTTTATGTCTTGCACCTCGCGTACAAGATTCGAGTCCATGCTGTATACAAACTACCGGCATAATGATAGTTGTGCAAGGAAGATAATATATACAGGGTGTTCGGCGCATGGACTGACACATTTTTTGAGGTATTGGGGGATCTGCTAATTTGTTCGCACTTAGACCCTAGCCCTCAGTGTTACGGTAATTGAGAAATGTTTTTTTTTCATTATTTTTAGTTACCCGAAATGTTGCCTTTAAGTCGTCATAACATTTTTGTTTGTGGTTGTAATAGCACGAAATAACTTTTGTCGTATTTTGCAATGTATTTTTATTATAAATGAATTATTATAAATACAAATGGTTTCAAGAAATTGACTCTTGAGCTTCCAAAGTCTCGAAAATGTGTAAATGTATGAAAAATGTCAACTTCTAAATTCATTATTTAAAAAACTTAGTCTCTTTAATTTTACCACATACTGAATGATTCCTATGATATGTAGTTACCGTTGGAAAGAGTCTGAACTAGAGAACTTTTTAAAACAAAGCTAAGTTCAAAATAGCTTTTAGTTTTTTTAGAATGAATTCCGAAGTTGACATTTTTCATACATTTACGCATTTTTAAGACTTTGGAAGCTCATGAGTAATTTTCTTGAAACCAATTGTATCAAATAATGATTTATTTATAATAAAGATACATTGCAGAAAAGAACAAAGGTTATTTCGTGCTATTACGATCACAAGCAAAAAAGTTATGACGATTTAAAGGTGAAATTTCGACAAATTAAAAAAACGACAAAAATCATATCTTAATTACCGTGGCACTTGGGACATAGAGTCTAAGGGTGAAAAAACTATCAAGTGAACCCTCGCTGTAAAAAAAATGTGTTGGTCCACGCGCCAAACACCCTGTAGATGCACTTTAGAAAAGGGGAAAGGGCGAGACAGATCTCGCACCACGTTGGCCGCGCTGGATCGTCTCTCGTCGCGAGAGTGAAAAAAATACCCGGGCTTCCATCCGATAATCGATAATGCTAATTTTGCATATACGAGATCGCAAGATAGTCGAAGAAATGGGAGGAGAATCGAAGAGGAAAAACGAGTAAGAGAGTAAGAAATCAAGGGAGAAAATGTTGGTTTTCTCGTCGAGTACGAATATAAGTGTGTCAACTCCAACAATGATCCCAAGATTCTCATAATATGTACCTTCTAGTGAATCGTAGAAGAGGTGCCTGGAGAACTGAAGATGAAGACCTGCCATTGAGACCATATAGTCACATTAGTCAGCGATTTTGCATATAGTTGGATGATGAGAATAAGCATTTGCTGGTGCGATCAATTTTTATATTCTGTACACATAGACTAGGGGAATTAATTCTGGACCCTTTTCAAATTTTTCATAATTTTGCATTCATTAATCAATTTTGCGTTATAATCACTTATATTTTATATTCTTATCGATGTAGGCTTTTTTGGACAAATGGTAAGTAGAAATATTATAAATTAAAATAAAAACACTACAGTATCATTTGGACGTAGCAGAATATGCATTTTGTGCGTAAACGTCAAAATAAGCTAATTTCTATTAAACGTGTCCAGAATTTATTCCACTAGTATATTACAGGGTGGCCCAAAAAGTGACATCGAAAAAGAATGTTTAGATCGATCGTATCAATAACTATCAAATTACGGCCACGTATGTTCAACTTTTTCTTCGAGGAAAGAGTTTTTTTCTAGTTTTTCTGTAGCATGGTTTTTTGCTTAATTTTTTCTTTCGTATATTTACGTTTACAAGTGTTTGAAAGCAATTAAAAGCCATTGCAACTAGTATAAGAATTTTTTTATCGTCTGGACTTAGGTGAATGATTCTGTCGAACATATTTTATCAACTTTTGATGAAAATATAAGGCATATGCATGAGTGTTCAGTTGGGAACTTTTATTACATAATAATGTACTTCGTAACGATAGCATAAAAAAGAAAATCTCGAGAAAAGTACATACGCAAAAGAGAAAAAATACATTGTTCTCGAAAACTACAAAAGATCGTAGAACATTACACGGGGGTGGTTCAGATCGATATTGATACGGGGCATATAGATTTTCCCTATAGGCGTCACTTTTCGGGCCACTTTTTATACACATATATACATATACACTAAGCACAATAATTGAAGGATATTTAAAAAATCCAAAATTTTTCACTGATCTTTAAAAAGCGGCCACGGTGTGAAAAATGGCCGTAGAGCAAAAACACAAAAAGAAAATTGAAGCTTCAAGTCTCTAGTTTTAAGGTCAAATATTTTTAGCATTGACCATTTCAGCGTAATCATAAAAAAACCGGCAATTTTTTTTCTAAATTTTTGCTCAACTTTCGCATAGTGCACGGGGGTCAATGAATTATTTCTATTAATTTCATACCAAAAGTTTTTTAGCTTGATTCTTTCCCTTTAATTTGAGCGGTTGAAGAGCTCTGTACAATAGTTTTTCGCCGAGTTATCGGTGTTCAAAGGAGAAAAGACACTTTTGGCTTTGATCATCAATTACTCGGGAACTACTGGTCATACAGAAAGAAAAGAGAAGGTTCTGAAAACTTCAGAGTGCTCTCTATAAGTTTCTTCTATCGTCATTTCATAGAAATTTTCTTTTCGATTCGAAAAATTTGATCTAAAAAAAGGTAAAACAAATGCCTTTTCACGATTTTTCGTTAAACTTGGTATAACCGTCCAAATGATGAGCAAACGAAGGATAATTTTCATTTTTATTTTACCTTAAAGTATCCCAAAGAAACCAACAAAAGTTCAAACCGCTGCGATATTTTTTTTAATAGTGCTCCGACTGATTGAAATTGCAACTTTTGCTGAAAAGTCAATTAAAGAATAAATTTTTCGTCTTTTATGCTTTTTTCAAGATGGAAATGTTTTTATGTTAATAATCGCACGCGCGCACACACACACACGCACACACACGCACACACACACACATACACACACACACACACACACACACACACTATTTGAAACCGATAAGGGACTAAAACTTGTGAGAATCTATGAAAAATAGGTTCTCGCCTGGACCTGAAAACTCGTTGGAGGCGTAGAAAAAAAATGGAAACTATAGTAGCGAGACATGATAAAAAGTGATTTGGCACGCGTTGTTTGTGAAAATCTATGAACGCCGATCTTCGGCGAAGATGACGAGGAAAAGTGCTCGGTAGCCTTAGGGAGAGCAGGCACTCGTTCGAGATTATTGTGTACACGAGAAAGTAGATTACTCGGATCGAGAGAACAACTATTATATTCTCGCATCGTTACTTGTATCCATAAAAGAAAATTATTTAGCACTTGCCAGTCGTGCGCACCGGTAGAACGGAAGCGTTTGTGAGACATGAAAAGATATTGGCTCCCGTCGACCGTAATCATGATCCGCTTATTATTGGTAGATGCTGCCGTATATATTTAAAGAAGATATTTCGATTATGAGAAAACGGGGAAAAATAGAGCTCAACATTGTGCCACCCTAATAGATATATAAAAAATAAAATTGTTTTTTCCACACCCTAATATATTTTTACATATGTTCATAATACTTTTTGTACTTTATGCATGGACTGTCCCTGTTCCTAATGTACAGAAAACTATTCTTGAATTTTTCGAATGTATATCAAAATAAGCAATTTTTTTAAATTCAACATAATACTTTTTTCATACTTTATCTATGAACTGTCCCTGTATCTGATGTACAGAAAAATATTCTTTAATTTTTCGAACGTATAACAAAATAAGCATTTTTTATAAAATTTTAAAAATCTCGGAAATATCAAAATTTCGAAACATTAAAATAAAAAAAAAACAATTTAAATTTATAAAAACTTTTGAAAAAGTGAACAATTTTAAATGAAAAAATGAACATTTCTTAATAAAAACGAATATTTCTTGCTGGCATTCGTTCATCTGTAGCTTTCATCCGAGATTCTCGTAAATGCCGAATCGATAAGCCTACACGTATATTTATACAGAGTCGTTCGCGGGCGTAATCGACTTTGCAGTGAGTTTTGCGATGCTAAAGAGTTTGTCGAACGATATGAGTACATCGAAGCTTGTACGACCCACCTCATCGAGGTACTTCGCTACGTATACTCGTCTTTATTTTATGATTATTATCATCATTCTTCCTTATCGCGCGCTTTCGCGTATACGAGGACAGGGGGGGGGAGAAACTCCTTCAACGTAATTCAGAGTAAAATTAGATTATCCCTGGGCGTTAAATATTTATAAACATGATATATGTATATAGGGTCGTACGATCGGGCATTGCGATATTACCGGCCGAGAAAAGGGCCGGCCGAATCGAATCGAAAATTCGATAATGCCTTACTCAACCGAGTCCCGGATTCGCCCGGAAGCCGCGAATTATACGCGCGAGAGGATGGCCGCAGCGTGGCGTAGGAGCAGAAGATATCCCATCCGGAGGATGCGCTTCATTTCGACTTTTTGTCCGGCCTACACGATAGAATGCAGCGCGAATTGTGAATTTTTGGCCTTTCTTTTGCCGATGGGAATTTTTTTTTACCCATCTTCGGAGGAGTGATTTCGAAATATTGGATCTCGAATTTTCTTACGAGACTACCAAGTTTCCGATCGCACTGACTATTGTTTCCATAAAATTTCCATATTCCGCATTCCAAATTTTTTACGCATCTTCGGAGAGTGATTTCGAAATATTGGGTCTTGAATTTTTTAACGAGACTGCAAAGTTTCAGACTGCACGAACTACATATTATTTCCATAAAATTGCCAATTCAATTTTTCTTTATTTCTGAGCTCCCAGCATGAATAGCGAATATCCGCTCGCGAGTGGATTGCGGCGAAACTCCACTGTGACTTTTGGCATTTTTTCAAAGTATACGTACTCAAAAATATCTGAACAAAAAATTTCAAGTAAAAGTATAAAAAATTTACCAAGTTACAGACGAATTTTTTGTTTGAAATTTCGGATTTTTAAGCCCCAGAATAAAGTAAAAAGTTCGCCATAATAACACTTTTTCAACACCCGCTGTGAAAAAAAATGTTTTTCGAAAAACTGCTACGTGCAACGAGAATTGCATGTATGTAGATTATAAAACTTTTTCATTTTTATTTTTCGGACCAACCATTGTCAAGTTAGCGTTGTTCATTTTTATTTCTTTTAAATACAAATTTACACGATATAAGTTCAATGTATGCTTAATAAATTAATAACATACATTTTTTCCAAATCTCAAATAAATAATCTAGTAGACGAAAAAATTTGGAAAAGTGGATTTTTTCGGCCCGTCACAGTGGTGTCATCCCTTAATTGAAAAAAAATGATCTACTGGACGTGAGCTAACTCATTCGATTTAAGTCCTAAAGAAGTTCGATAAATGCAGCACTTGCGATTACAAGTGTCGCAATCGCCTGTAGATATTGCGATATATGTTCGTCGCAACATTCCCTTGTAGCTGTGACTGTCAGATTCAATGATTTTCTCTACCGTGCACGTAGAGTTGCCGAGACCTCGATTGGTTAACCGACAGTCTGTTTTATCTCCTTGACGTTGAGAGATTTCGTGAAAATATTCTATGGCATAAAACAGGTGGGTTTGATTGAGCTCGAAGACAAAAAACTGGGAATTTTTTGCGTGTGAAATCTGGTCATGCCTGCTTTATCGTCCGAGTTGCGTTAAGAATCGCCTAATGAATTTGAAATGACGGACTGCTTTTTTTCATCGTATCGCGCTTCACGAGCGAGGCAGCCTGCATTATGACACACGTATCTCGAAATTCACGGCACTTTTTCATCGAAAAGTTAGTCTGCAAAGTATGTAAAAAATTATGTTTAAAAATGTTTAGTATACGGTCCGTCAATTATTCTGATGAATAATTATGTATATATATATATATATATATATGAGTTATTAAGGCGTTAGGCCACAGTAACAGGTATAAAATCATGTGCGAATTTAACAATTTTTTTTCGTATGAAAAAGTGGTTCACTCATAAAATTAATTACACATCTATTTAGTATGAATATCAAGCTGTTAAATTTTTTTATGTACAAAATGGCCGTCCACTCGAAACTTCTCGAAACAGCTTTTTTCCAATTGGCGTGACAAATAACTTCAACAATTTTCACTCGATTTACTTCAAATTTAAAAGTTATGTTTCTAATTGCATTTCACAAAGAAGTACGTACGGAATTTCTGATTAATCGAAAACTTTTCATTTTATCAGTCATTTATGAGCAGTTATAACGAAATTTTTCATTGAAAATTCATTTCTTAAGTTCAAATACCTACAACATTTGAATAAAAAAATATTTTTTAAATTCCGTACGTACTTCTCTAGGTATTCTAATGTAGATTGACGAGAATTTTTGTTTTTTGTTCTAGGTAAAAAATTGTGGATGCTAAATGTCACGCCGCGGAGCGCCTAAAAAAAGAAACGAAAATATTAGTAGTCGGCCATTTTGTACATCGAAAAAACAAACAACATTTTCTAACAGCTTGATATTCATACTAAATGGATGTGTAATTAATTTTATGAGTGAATCACTTTTTCATAGGAAAAAAAATTGTTAAATTCGCACATGATTTTATACCCGTTACTGTGGCCTAAGGCCTTAATGTGTATTCAATCGACAAACACGAATCCATTCATCTGTATCCACACAATCAACTAAATCGGACGTGTTGAATAATTAAAATCTTGTCAAGATATAAAAATACCTCTTATATTAATGCTATTTTTAAAAAATATCATTAACATAAGAGGCAAACGAGTTAGTACCTAATTTTGGGACATTTTCCAAAAATCATACTTACCCAACTCGAAATCCTTAGACTTTGAACTAAGATAACCTAGGTTAGAAATGTTCCTAACGAGATGACCTGTCACCCCCTTAAGGCTATGCATCGACCTTCCTAACGCCCTGTATACATAACAAAGCTGTGAGTCCTGCCATTATTTGTCCTTTTCTGTCAAAGAATCATACATTTGCTTCAGGTTGGAAAGAATCAAGGCCTGTATCACAATGCGTACATGCACATATGGTTACGCCGTGCAAAAAGGTCTCGAAGCCCGGGGCACGTGCCATTATCTCCTCCGCCGTCAACTCTATGCGGTTGGGAGTGGATTTTTGGCAAATTTCTTTTTAACGATCACTCTGTCGTATCACGTTGAGCACGCATATCTCTCGTTCAGCTTAAATGTGGGCGAGTGAGAGAGAGAGAGATAGAACGAGTAGAAGAGGAAGAAGATATCGCAATGGGGGCTGGAAAAAAGTTAGTCCAGGGAACAGCTCTCGCATCCGCGATTTCGGTAATGTAATACGAAGCTCTCGGGACTCGCCGTCTCTAATAACATATAATATCAGTCGCCGGTCCCGGCTACAGGACGAGTCGTTCATTAATCTGCTTTGAAACATTGTTATAAAAAAAAGGGGGATAATTTCATTACCGAGCAGCGTTGTTTGTTCTCCCGCGGATTTACGACTCGAAGTTGGCCCAAACGTGCAGAGAACCGAGCGATAAAACATTAATTAATTTCATCGCAACGTTCTTTTTTCCCTTTATCGATAAGCTACGAGTGGATTTTTACTCAAAACGAGAATTTTCTCGTGACTATAAAGTCCGAGGGTGGAACGAACGGTAATTAATTGATAATTAAGGGAGAAAGAAAAACTCTCGAGGCTATGCACGTTGCGCAAGCGAAGAGTTCAATATTTTAATTAGATAACGAATCGAGGACTCTCGTCTTTCCGCGTCAGGCCGCCGTCCTCGCGATCTCATTTCAAATTCGATAGGGCTCTCGATCAATCACGGGATAATCGGCCAATTATCGCAATCGTAACCGCCGATGCAAAGCTATCTCGTAAGCATCTAGGAATCTCACAGGATCCCCTCTCATCGTTCGACCGTTCGTCCGCACGGTAGCTCAAGAATAATGCGAAGTTTGCCGGGGCGCTTTCCATCGCCCTCCCCGGCTTATTCCTACCACCGCCACTCGTAGCCGGAGCTTTCGGTCGATTCAATCCCTCGAGAATCGAGTGCGAGCGAGAGGTATAGATCTTATCTCGAGGTATTCAGATCGACACGGTCGATTTATATCTCCGCGATACTTATCGCAGTGATATTTACCTCGACAGCTCCGTTCGTTTCTGTCTCCTACTGCAACGGTCTGCCTCTTGCCTTAAGGATGTCGAGTCCCAAATCGCAAATGCTAATAAAATTATAAAAATTTGGTACGTTTTAGTATGACGTATTTCAGAGGTCGTGTAAAAATTTCACGACAATTAGGAAGCTCGTTATTGAACAATTAACATTCACAAATTAAACGTTGTCTTATGGAAACTGATGTAATTTTGCAATAAGTTTTTTTTTTTGACCTCTCAATTTTGTAATATCTACAATATACTGAAAGCAACGGAAACGGAACGAAGTTTATTGTTACATTTTTTTTCAATTTCTTTTTAAAATTGTTCTTAACAAAATATTAATTTTTTAATAACGAGCTTCCTAATCGTCGTGAAATTTTTACACGACCTCTTAAATACTTCATACAAAAACATACGAAATTTTCAGAATTTTCTTATGTTTTTTTATTTCAGCCGCTAAGGAGGTTGAAGTAATAATGATAGAATTCTGAAAATTTGGTATGTTTTTACATAAAGTATTCAGGAGGTCGTGTAAAAATTTCATGACGATTAAGAAGCTATTTATTGAACAATTAACATTAACATGTTTCATAGGGACTCGACGTCCTTAATTGTGCAACGAAAGCGTACTTAAGAATGTATCGGGACGAAATTTTGGGCAACTCGACGATTAACCTTTTAAGGACAGGAGTGGTCGATATATCGACCAGCCAGGGAGGCACATAATATTTAATGTTTTTCACGGAAAATTTCATATATTGAATATGGCCAAAATATTGTGAAAATGTCTGGATGTTTTTTTTGCCTTGAAAATTGCTATTTCAAGGTCATTTTTTCGGCCTAAAAGTTAGCGTACTTACCTTTGTTGATACGCTGAATACGAATAATAACTAGCGACTTTGAAATATTTTACAGGATGACATTTACAACATATATGCCTATTTTGTTGTACTCAGTGCATCCACAATGTGGGTATATAAATTTTGAGGCCAAACTAGCAGAGAAAGAAATTTGACCTTGAAATAGCGCTTTTTAACGGTCAAGGATGCCGCCAGGATTTTTGTCATTATTTTTTCCGTATTCAGCGCGTCAAATTACATAGGAATACGCTTTCAAATTTTTTTTATAAATTTAGAATCGGACTTTTCGTTGCGGGCGGGGCTGGTCGACGTATCGACCAGCAGTTAAGCTTGGGACTCCAATTGAGAAATTCATTGATTTTATTGATATCTTTCATGTAAAAAAAAGTCGGTTTAATGGAAATTTCCCCGTTCTTAAAAGGTTAATTGCCGTCGTCGAAATACGACACGAGCGAGGACGGATCTGCACTTGCGCCCTTATACTGAGAGAAATGTATGGTGTCTTCAACCATATTTCAACTATATTTGGGGGCGTGAATAAATTACACAACGCAAAATTTCTCAATTTTTGCCCCCCCCCCCCCCCCCCCCCCCACGTAACAGAATCGTAACGCCTGGCTTGAACCCCCCCCCCCCGCCTATTCCGTTACGTAACGGATGCTTTGTCGTCAATAATTTCGTTTTTTTTTTGGGAAGAAATAACTAATTATGAAAGGATCGGGTTTATACTTATTTAATTAAGTATAAGTATATTCATCTAGTTTTATACCAACTTTTATGAATTAAAAAAAAATCAGTCCTGATTTGGTGACGAAAAAAAATTCGCTCATTTTCCCATCGATATCTTTATGGAAGGTTATCTGTACATAAAAAGTCAACAATTTATCGATATCTATACTAATGTAGCTATCGTTATGCGTACCCGTTTTTTTATTTTGGTTTTTTTTTACAAAATGCCGACAGTTTGGACATTTTTTTCTATCTTCTAGGCGTTTTTTGCACTCAAGCAGTCTTTAAATATAGTAATGATAAAAATTTTAAAAATCGGCTACGTACAACCTTTGTCACTGCGATTACAAAAATGTGTTTAAAAAATTGAAAATCGGTTGATAAGTTTTTGAGTATTCGCTGAGACAAGGTAGAAAAAAAGTATTTTCGAGAAAATCGCGATCAAAGTTTTCGTTCCATTTTTCTTGATATAAAGTTATGTTTTTTTCTAGAATATTGATACTTACATTAAAAGATCAAGTTGCGAGCGATATGACGGTTTTTCATCTTCATTATATTCCTCAAAATAATAAGAGCTTGCACTTCATCGATTCTGAACGATGAGTTTCAAATTTTTTTAAACTTGAATATGCAGAAATTTTGCTATTTCGGGCCGTTCTAAGATCGTGACGTAACGCAAACCTCGACCCCCCCCTCCCCCTCCTCCCACGTACGGAGACCGTAACGCCAGGCCGAACGCCCCCTCCAAGTGCGTTACATGATTTATGTACGCCCCCTTTTATAATTCCCTCAGGGGACAGTAATATTTTAGCCATAGTTACTGGCGAAAGTAATGTACTGCTTATTGATCCTTTAGCAGTTGTATGAATGAAGCACATATGTCAACCGCAACCACCAATCTTACAAGCGTGTGTTTATTATTCAATGCTATATAATATAGTAGGTTTTCATAAAATGGATATTCCCTGACACTGTCAAAAATGTACTTCCCCAAGGTCCTAATAGTGCTATATAATATAGTAGGTTTTCATAAAATGGATATTCCCTGACACTGTCAAAAATGTACTTCCCCAAGATCCTAATAGTGAACAAGACTTAAATGTATGTATATGTTAACGGTAATCTTCATAATCCGGTATTCTATAGAATACTTAGGCATTCTATAGAGTGCCTAAAACGTTCGGGCAATGTATGAAATATAATTTATTCCATACTTTACCCAGGCGTTCTATGCAATACCAAATGTACAGCCGGCAAAGTGTTTACTAGATGCGATTAGCGAGAGGGCGCGCGGGTATGACCCAAATAAACCCAAACAGAGCATCACAATAGTTTAACATGTAAGACATGTTGACCTATTGAAGACCCCAACAATACCAAATAAACCCAAACAAAATAGAATAGTTCAACATGTAAGAGCAAACGAATACCATTCTATTGAATTGATGATTTTGAGCAAACAAAAGATGTTTTACTTGTCCATCATTTTATACTTTATCTAATCTCTTGATGGCATTCTGTATGATTGCTAGGTATTGCATACCTAGATACAGTATGTAACGGTTAACGATAGATAAAGTATTTGCCACATTGTTTTAACGAACCCGGTATTGTATAGAAAAACTAGTTATTCTATAGAATGCCTGCAGTATACCGGTAACATATACATTGATTAAAAATGTTGCTTCTGATTTGCGACGTTGCTTATAGTAATTTATACCATATTATAAGATAGTGTAAGATAGATCCTGCTACATGCGGATTTGGTGTGTTATTGCAGTGTTGGTTCAAGGCATCAATGTCCGTCTACTAAAGGCATGGAATATTTCATAAATCAAAAAAAAAAAAATACGCAACTAAGAGATCTACATGGATCATTTTTTATTGTAATTCGTCATTCCCTGACCTCCTGTAATGATTTATTTCGAAGAAAATACTTCGCCTAGAAGTGGAATCAAACCTACAACCTACCGGCCTATCTTCTGCCTATACTACGCACGTTGTTTTGTACAGATCTTTTTCATGCGAGTAATATATAGGTCACTGCTTAAATGAATTTTTGGCGCATTGAAAAAGTGTTGTACTATATAATAGTGATTTGTACCATATTATATGATGCGACCTGCTAAGTGCATAGTGTGTCCTACAAAACCAGGAGGTGACATCCAAGAAGTGCTGAGCTGCTATCCTATTTTTGAAATGCTACAAACATCCTAATGTAATGTAAGTAACAGAAGGTGAACTACAAGAAGAAGTATTGAATTGGTATCCTATTTTTGCGGTGCAACAAATATACTATGTGATAGTTTGTGAGACACGCGTAGTTCTTAACCCTCAGGGTACGGACTATAAAAATCTAACGGTCCGTACGGACATGGGTTGGGCTAACCCAGCAACTTTGATTGACTGTATTGGCCTGTAATTCATCAATTGAAACATTTTTTCTTTCAATCGATTGGAATTTTTCTCAGGAATGCGATGGTTTTATCAGATTGGTGATATGTGTTTTCATTTTTTAAAATTATAGTTTAAAATATGAACGACTTCTTCGAAAATGGCGGTACATTCAACATTCGCTCGGGTTACGCTAATCCAACGCTAATCCAACTGCGAATGATTTACGTATTCGCTTTAAGTAATCATTACTATCATTTTTTATGAATAGTCACTTTTCATAAGTTCTTCTAACAAATCATCCTCGACAACTGTTAATGTCAACCATACGAATTGTACAAACTCAAAGGTAGTAGTAGAAGTTTGACCGAACAATACGTAACCTACAGCATACAACATTAGTATTTGTGGGCCGATTTTGGGATAGCACTCAATTAACCATATCTATATTGATCGCCGTTTCAATATAAACACGGCCTTTTGCAATAGTTAATAATTATTTCGGGCTACCAGATAGTCAAACACGCCATCCAAATCGCAGCTTCAGATACACTTTCCGCCTCTAGTTGTGTTAACCATATTATGATTGCGGTGTCAATAAACCACAGCGAATTGTACGACCCCCTCCTTCGACATGAGCGGTTTTTCGTACATACAATGGACTTTTCTCTTATTCTACGTTTCTGCCCTCCTCGTCGAATCGTCAGACTCGTCATGGAAACTCGTTTACCGAATACCTGTCATAACTGCGCGTGCGCAATAAGAGGTTATCATTGTGCGGAACTGGCAACTGTCGAGAGGAACGCGGAGAATATCGTTTAAGGCGGGGCGAGCGCGTTTCAACGAACACAGATCGCGGCGGCACAGTGATCGGGCAATTAGTAATTACCTCGTCCCGCTACCGCACGCAAAAGTACATTCTATCATTATTCGCTTGGGTGCACCCGTGTAATTGAATGTCCGGTTGTCATGCCGCTGTCGAGACTGGTCCTCCCTCTCCCCCGAGCACTTCCTCACCCCTCGTGAGTTCGATTTCCCATACGTGACGCCAACAGATGTGAGTATAATTATCGACGCGCCTACTCCAATTGAACGTCGCGAAATTGGTTTCATAACCCCCCCAGTCTGAACACACCGGTCGTGGATTGTCATCATCGCACCAATGCACAGTAGGCCAAATTACCCGAAAACCTGGCCAGAAATGTCATAATCAAAAACGTGGTACAAAAGATGGTATACCCATGTTTTTTGATGCGCTGGGTACGAAAAAAATAGTGTCAAGTCTCGGATATATGTCCTTCAAGGTCATTTCAAGGTCAAACCATACAAAATCTCGAATTTTGATTTGAAAATTGGTCTTATTACCATATTTTATACTTTCATTTGCCCACACTCAATTAGTTTCGATTAAAAAAATCTACTCACGCGTTTCACCAACCAATAGAAGGGTTGGTGGGGGAACTTTGAAACGCATTTTTTACGTTTTTTTTTACTTTTTTCTACTTTTTAGTTTTATATTTAGAACAAATATTTATTGTCATATAATACCCAGACCGAATTAGAAAAATTGACTTGATGTTCAAAGTGATTTGTTTGAGTTTGGAGCAAATGATTTATTCACATTTTATACCTCAAAAGCAAATAATAATATTTATCTTTCGACCTTAAAAGTTTAATATCGGACACTTAACTCTTCTATACTTTTATTGTACTTAGCGGATCGAAAAAAGTAGCCACAAATTTTGCAGCAAGTTTTGATAGGAGAATTTCGGAAATGTAGCCACAAAATTTTTTAAATCCACAAAATCCCAATTTTTTCACAGACATTTATTAAAAATTGCGCAACTATCCGCAAGGTTTTGCAGCGTAAATTCAGTGTTTAGGTCTTAAAAAAAGTTCTTGAGAGAGATAGCGCGCGAAGGGGCACGGAGCAATTTACAGATGAATTGAAAAAAAAACAAAAATACATTGTTTGGCAATAATTTAATACTATAATCGACTGCGTCATTTTTAATGATTGCTATATAGTTAATTTCCTTTTTTCCACTTATTTTGCTTCACTAAAAAAGATGATTAGAGTTAAAAAATAGTAATATACATAAACATAAAGCAAATTGATAATAAAATTAATGTTGATTTAAATAAATAAATAAAGAACATCGACTTTGCACGTTAGTTACAGCCTTCAAAAAAATGCGCATACAAAATATTTTAGGCGCTCAAAGTGAAGATAAATATGTATCAAAAAATGCTAGTTTTCCGTACTTATATGACATTACGTAATCTAGACTTTTGGCCAGGTTGTTTAGACATTTGACCCTCTGTGCAACGTGTGCAAAGATCTTACTTTCTCCATTTTTATCTTCCACTTCGTCATCTCACAATGATCGACTAGTTACCGCTCTTTCGGAGATTCCTTCGGAACGATTGCATTTTTGGGTGGGGATTGGAAGTTCGAACGATGAATATTCATAAGGACCGAAATGTCGAATTCAATAATGACGAACGTTCTAATATCGATAGATCGATCTTATGAGAGCCTATGTAAAATAGTTCATCGAAGTTGTGATAACGAAAATGTCGAAGTTGATTTATAGCGATAACAAATATCAGATTTAACAAAATAACAAGAGATATATATTGACTCGGCTTATATATACAACAAATAATTCGAGACGTTCAATCGTCGAATTGTACATATGACTACCTTTTACAATTTCGAATTCATTAAAGCGAAGGGCCAAAAAGTCGATCAGTTAAAATGGCTAAGGGTCAAAAAGGCGAACGGTCCGGACAGCGAAAACAATGGAACAATGGATCGAGAAGGACATTACTTGCTCTTGAGAGTGGAGTTGGCAGATGACGCTGGCGGTCAGACGGGTCGGGCAGCCATGCCATGTTCGCCATTTAGGCATTCGCGATTTCGGACCATCGATCATTTGCGTTTCTGAGATCTACACATTCGAAGCTCGTAGTCTCGATCTATGGCTTTTTGCTATAGACGGTATCACGAATATTAGATACTCGCTTTTTTCTAGTTCGGAGATATGAATGTTGTAGATTGTTCGAATCTGTATTTGTATAACTCAAACTGCACACTATCTGAATATATGTTCCCGAATAAATGAGCTCTCGAATAAATAATCCTTTGGTCTAATAGTTATTCGATTTTGTCATCGGCCAACGGATAAAATTTCAAATAATGAAACCTCCGTTATTTGTGGAGTTCATAATTCTGTCGTTCCGAAATTTTCGTCGTTCTATATTTGGCCATTCGACATTTGACCCCCACCCGAATTTTTGATCACGCACTCGGTGCAGAATTTTTTATCACAGGCGTAGAGAATCTTTCGTTAATTCAACCCAAGAATCAACGTGATGAATTAAAGCTCGCCCCTTCTATTCGCGATATTGAGGTTTTTTTTAAGTCTTGTTTCCCACACCCCGCAAATCCGGCAATTTTCGGTATCAAAAGTTATCCGGTTGAAGAAGTCTCGAAGAATTATGTGCGTTAATTACTCGTTTCGTTCGGGAGCCCTTTTTGATTAGTGGCGAATTTAGTTAGCACCTGCGGCCCTCTCGGTTAAGAAATAAAAATAAATGTTGCGACGGAGTGGACGTCTCGTGGGATTGAACCTCACGACCGCGCCGACCTGCAAAAATAACAGGACGCACAATTATACACCTATATATATATATATATATATATATATAGGTGTATAATTGTGCGTCCTGTTATTTTATATATATATATGGATGTGTATGTGTGCTTATTTATATAGAAAGAAGGGGAGAGGTAGGTGAAGGAGCTAAAGGAAGCTGCAAAAGTCGTGTCAAATTCATTCTTCGTTTTTACTCGGCTGGTACAAAGCAACTTTGGAGCGAAATAAAGAATGAAGTATAGTTGAGAGAGAGAAAGAGAGAGAGAGAGAGAAAGGTAAGGAAACGGTTTCAAGAGAAAAAGCAGCAGAGCAAAAGTTGAAAGTCGCAGCTTCTTTCCCTGAGCACCCATGGCCATTTGGCGAAGGGAGAACCGCACCCATGAGAGTTAAAGTCGTCCGCTATGCACCGTAAGAATGTCCATCGAGTACTTTACATTCTTGGCGAATCGTGTTTCTTCGTCGCGTAATTCGCGCACTGAAAATTACCTGCTCTAATTCCACTGTAATTACTCTTTTGCCTCGTTCCGGCAAGAGGAGCTGAAGGGGATCGAGCTCCTCGATGCCTGGAGGAAGACCGAACGGCCGATGGTCCACTGCGTGTTGCATCTTGCCGTTGTCACCAATCGTTTGCTCGCATTCCACGGCAAACTGTCCCAATTAAATAACCCCAAGACCTAATTGAGACGTGCGTATTTGCAAGAATTCGTAACGCAACCCGTTATTACAGAAGGATCCAAATGTATTTATAATTATTCCTCGTACTTAATTGCTCTTTTTTCCACTCGCTCCGTTTCTGCCTCGCTAGCGCTCGGCATCGTTCTCTGTCGTTATTTCTGAAGGTCCCAAAGTTTTGCTAGGAGGATAGGAGACGAATGGGTACCCTATGGGTATGATTGGCCCCCTCTCTACTGCCCAAAGCGATCCATCATTGTACGGATGGACGGAGTATACACATTACCACGGGACCGAAGTTCCAGTCCTGTTTTCGGCGAAGATATGGACGATGAGAGAGGCACGCATGCGTCAGTTTCAACTTATCTAATACACGAGAGGAAATTTGTTGAGGAGTCCACAGATCCTACCATCGCACTATAGAGATTCGATGGGGACGCCGCACGCAGAGTCCACATTGGAATCCAAGTGGATACCGCGCTATTTCTCGATTTAGGAATTTGTTGGAACTCCTTAAAAAAATTGCTTTCGTGATGACGTAAGTAATTTGTTGGGGGGTCCCAAAGTGCACCCACATTTCTAGAGGGATTCGTTAGGGACACCGCACATAGGGAGTCCTCATTCGGGTCCAATTGCATTCTGCACTCTTCTCCAATAAACGCGGTTTGCGGATTATTACCGCACGTTCAAAGCGAAAATACGGGAAAAGTCATGGGGAAAAACTCGGCGTGTTGAAACATGACCTGTACGTTTCGTGAGCGTGTATGTTTGTGGTGATATTACATCAAAAAGCAGTAAAATAAATAACGAACGATAATTACAGTGTATTTCCAGTGGCGTGATTGAAATCGATTTTTAAGAGAGGACACCACTGTTATGGGCCGAAAAAATATTTTCTTCCGTTTTTTTGCTTTTCTACTAGATTATTTATTTGGGATTTGGAAAAAGGGATTTTATCAAGCGAGCATCGAACTTGTTTCGCGTAAATTTTTACTATAAAAATATATATATTTTAACAACGTTATTGAGGTATAGTAGAGAGGCTTTATAAAAAAATGTGGTCCAACGGCCGGATCGATAACTTGACAATGGTTGCTCTGAAAAATAAACAGAAAAGTATTTTATAATCTATATAATTGTTGTTCTCGTTGAAAGTAGCGGTTCTTCGAGAAAAAAATTCACAAAATAGCGGGCGTTAAAAAAAGTGTAATTTTGGCGAAGTTTTAACTTATTTTCGCGGACTTGGAAAAATCTGTATTAAAAAAATGGCTACGTACAGCGATAGCTAGCGCAGTTACGGAAATGTTGGTTTTTAAAATTGAAAAGCGGACAACTATAGCTAGAGTCGTAATTCCAACTAGATCGAGAAAAGTCGGTTTGAGAAAAACGCGTTTGAAAGTTTTAGTACGTGTAAATGGTTGCGCTACTTGCTCTCGCTAAACGGTTTGTTGATTGGTCATGGCTCAATATTTTAACTTGAACGTTTTTTCACATATTCTTTAATACGTATACTTTGAGGAAAATGGAAAAAATCGTTTTTTTTCGCCCCTTTACAGTAGTGATATAAGAAACACTTTCTTTTAGAAATTAGAAAAGATATACTTTTGCAAGCAGTAAAAAAAAGATATATCTTAAGATAGACTTTTTCAAACAATTTAAAAAAATATACGTCTAGATATAGTTTTTTAAGCAATTCATACTCATTTGAGATAACATTTATAATTTTTTAAGATCCACTCATTAAGTGTATCCATATATTTTGTTCAGGAAATTCACCGTACAGAATGCGATGAGATCCATCAAGCATCGTATCAGATTCTGTTCAATAACGTGAAAATCCTTTAGGATTCAAGTTGGATTCGTACATTGGATTCCACCGGGCGATCCCGATTAGAATCCAATATCCAAGCGTGACATTTTAGTATCTGGATCCCATCTGGTCCATTGGATCCCTATCATGAACTGATAACAAGTATAGGAATCCGGGTGGGGATCGGAAATTCGAACGATCAATATTCAGAAGGACCGAAATGTCGAGTTCAGTAATGACGAACGTTCCACTATAGATATATCAATCTTATGATAGCCTGTAAAATAGTTAATCGAAATTGTGAATACAAAAATCTCGAAGTTGATTTATAGAGAAAACAAATATCAGATTTAAAAAAATAACGAGTGATATAGTATCGACTCGCCTTGTTTATGCGAAAACAATGGAACAATGGATCGATAAGTACGTTACTTGCGCTTCAGAGTGAAGTTGGCAGATGACGCTGGCGGTCAGTCGCGTCGGGCAGCCATGCCATGTTCGCCATTTAGGCATTCGCCATTTAGGCATTCGCCATTTCGGACCATCGATCATTTGCGTTTCTAAGATCTACACATTCGAAGTTCGTAGTCTCGATCTATGGCTTTTTGGCTATAGATGGTATTACGAATATTAGAGACTCGCTTCTTTCTATTTTAGAGTGCGAAACTGCAGTCTGTCTGAATATATTATCTCCAATAAATCAGTCCTCGAATAAATAATCCTTTGGTCTAATAGTTATTCGATCTTGTCATCGGTCAACGGATGAAATTTCGAATAATGCAACCTTCGTTATTTTGGGAGTTCATAATTCTGTCGTTTCGAAATCTTTGTCGTTCTATATTTGGTCATTCGACATTTTGACCCCACCCAGGAATCCCATTGGATCCCTGCGTAAATGCTTACCCGGCTAAGCAAACTGACAACCTCCACGTTACCCTTTCACCCATTTTTGTTTTTCCACTCCCAATGCGCCGTCCGCCCCGATCTCGAGGACATCATCCCTACCCAGTTTGCTCCATATCCACGCGCTATTTTCGCGTCGGGGGATGCGTCCTTTATTTTCGAGTGCTTTTGCCGCGGCCGGGCTGCTGCTGTCGAAAATTACACGTTTTGCCTGTGCGCGTCCTGGGCACTCGTACGAGCGCGCAGGACCAAAGTCGTTGTCGGCCAAGACAAATTGGCTCGCGAGTCATGAGCTACGGGAGTTCGGTAATAATATAATTATACGACCGCTCGCTCGAAGTCAAGGAGCCCCCCGCGGGAGGGATCGCGCATCACGCTCTTAACCTCCTCTTTCGGGACCCGCGCACGCGGAGTTTCGACTTCTTGCACTCGTGATAATCTGCATCCTCCCCTTGGCTAACACGATGTAACGAGTAGACGAGGTCCACCGCCGTATGCGGTTTCGGCCGTGCTCGTATTTAAGCCGTGATTTGTGGTCACGAGTAGCGAGAGACTTTTGGACCTAACAATTTGGACCTGATCGCGGTTCGGTGTTTATTGTCGTTTCGGTAACACCTGATTTACCGCGGTCGCGCCAAGTCGTTGCTGTCGATAAATGCACTGATCATGATGATGATCATCATCATTGGGAACATTGGGAATCATCATGATCGCTCACTGCACTCCATTGGTCATGTTGGGGACAAGTTATCACGTTTTGAAGTCAAGTCCATTTTCTAATGATCATGTTCGCCCTTCATACGGCTATGATAAAGAAAAAATGGCCCGACAAGTTTTGCGGAATCTGTTTTTCAAGACTGAAAAAGAATCCATTACAAAATATTCACACCTGTTTAATTTAAGTAAGTAAAATTTAATTAATTCAAAGTAAGTTCATTTTTCGTTCATTAAATCGAAAGTATACTTCGCAAAAAAAAAATCTTTAATCAAATACTATATTTTTACATCTAAAAAAAGCGTTAAATTTTTAGAAAGATCAATGGAGTAGTTTTCGCGATATTTTTCCCATCGACTTTGGAAACGTTCTTTGGAGAAAAAGCGTTTAACATTTCGAACGACGCTCCGAGCGTTCCGACGGGCGTCAACATCTGTTAATTTTAATCACATCACCGTGAAATTGTCAGGGAACATTTATAAGATGATATACTGTCAAAATATATTGGTTTTGAAGATAGTCATTTTTCGACTTTCACAACTATAGCCTCTCAAAGACTCCTAATAGTACAAATAATAATAACCAATTATTTAAAAAATGGTTTTTCAAAAATACCGCAGGCGCACAATAAACCCCTAACTTCCCAAGCCTTGGAACTGGAAAAATGATTTTGTATCGACTACATCTGCGAAAGGATCAATTGCGATACTTATGTTGGACTTGCTGATTTCCTTTTCACAAGAAGCACTCACGTAAAAGGAAGCGGCGTTTGTACGGCGGAGATCTCATTCGCTAAAATGAGATTTCGAAATGTAATAAGTGCGAGAGATCCAATTGATATTGTTGTACGGAAGTTGAACGCGCGAAGAGGCAAGAACTCTCGCAATAGACGGGATAATTAGACGGGAGCAGAACCGAAGGCCAAAAGGGGCGAAAGAAGTGGCTCGAGCTCGTTCCTCCTCTTTCTCTCGGTCTTTATCACATTGCGGCTGAAAGGAGCGTGTGCCCGTGAGTCGCCCGGATTCCGTCTGCCACGTTACGTAGCGATGGGGGAAAGTAAGACCAAGATCATGGTACTCTTGCTCTTGGGCTTGTGCATTCAGCTCGTGCCGTACATTTTTTGTCTTCGTGCTATAATCGATGGCTTCACGAGCATTGAGTACACTCATAAGTGTTAGATGCAAGTAGTCGTCACAATGAAGTAAAAAATAAACTGGCTGCCTAAATCGGTCATTAGGGGATGCTAACGAATTAGTTATTAAAAAACAATGGAATATTAGGTTATTTTAATAGTTATTTATTTCATCGATATTACATATTACTGGGGTTAATTAAATATTTTCGTATTTTATCTCAGTATCTCGTTGGCCACCTGTTAATGAACTATTTTGATGAACCAAGTGATGTTTTTTTCTCTGTGTAGTTACTTACACAGTGAAAGTACTTTAAGATAATTCAGCGCTACTTCAATTAACAACAATGGTAACTATTTATGCGTATACAAAGATTATAAGACTCTCTATATGCTACAAATTCCTACGAACGAGTAATTAGTGAAAAGAGGAGGAAGAAAAAGAGTACGAAATAAAATAAATGAATAAAGTGACGGGTCAAAATAATCGATTTTTTCCTGCATTTTCTCAAAGTAAGTATACATATTTGAGAATACGTGAAAAAAATCCAGTTGAAAGATTGAGAATTCACCAAGTTACAGACTATTTAGTGAGAGCAGGTAACGGAACGATTTGCATATACTGAAACTTTTAATCGCGTTTTCCTCGAAACGCCTTTTCTCGACCTGGCCGGAATTATGAATCTAGCTCTAATTAACTGATTTTCAATTTTTTTTAACCTAAATGTTCGTAATTGCAGCAGCTATCGTTATACGTAGCCTTTTTTTATTTATTATTTTTTCAGTCCCCGAATATAAGTACAAATTTCGCCGAAATTACATTTTGTTTAACATCCACCATTTCGTGATTTTTTTTCGAAAAATGGCTACGAGATTCTACATTTATATAGATGAAACGTTTGATTCTTATTTTTCAGACCAACCATTATCGAGTTATCGATCCTGCCGCTGGACCACATTTTTTATACAGAGCCTCTACGATACCTCAATAACGTGTTGAACTTTAAAGAAATTTCATACAAATTTACACGAAATAAGTGTCATGTAAGCTGAATAACATACCTTTTTTCCAAATCCCCAATAAATAATCTAGTAGACAAAAAAAATCGAAAAAACGACTTTTTTCGGCCCATCACATTGGTGTCCTCCCTCAATGGCAACGAAATACTAAATATCGGGAATACTTTGTTGAAATAGAAATGCTATATACCATGAATATTTCATAGAAATAGGATACTAATTGTAAAACCGCTAACAATTTGGTATACTTCGGTGATGATCCAGCACAAATTGCAAGTCCAAGACGAAGCCTGCAAGACCACGACCGACTATGGTCATCACTGTTGCAACGGTATGGCCGTGTCGCAGCAAAACGGATATCTCACGACGACAGCCACAAAGTGGATGAGACGAAGACAAGGCGAACCGTTAGTAGGTACGCTCCATTTTCTCCCTATTTCCCTTTTTCCATGTTCTTCTCTTGCCCCACGTGGTAACTTTTGCATGCAAAGAGCCGATCACTGCACCGGCATGAGAGCTATCCGAGAAGGGCTGAGGCGGCTTGGCCCTACGTGAGGCAATAAATACTTCAATCAGTGCCCTCTAAGGCGTCAGTTAGTATAGCTGGGAGAGAGAAAGAGGGACTCTGATTCTCGTTGTGGTCCATCGGACAGTCGGGCGGCGATTCCCAAAGACTTTTCGCTCGATTCTCGCTTTCGTCCATTCTCTCTCTCTCTCTCTCTCTCTCTCTCTCCCTCTCCCCCCTCTCTATATCTTTTCCTCTCCCACGATCTCCGTTCTTCGCTTATGTCTCCACTTTTCCCCCTTTCTTCACTGTGTGTTTCGCGGTAATGTATGTTTGCCCACGGCGACAGCCACCTGCGCAGCTCGAATCTTCGTCCAAAGGCGCGTACACTTAAGAGTCCTTCTCGTCCTGCGCGCATCTCGTCCTTCTTCACGTCTCGTTTCACCCTCGATTCGCGTATCTTCTCTGCCGGCGCGGGGGTCTCGTTCCCCCTGGCGTGCTTGATTCTTCAGCTTCAAACCGCGATCGGGGGGGGGGGGGGGGGCGGGTGGGATTGAAAGCGAGAATCCCTCGACGAGCATCAAAGCCCGGGATGAAAACGGGAAAACTGTCCGAAAATGAAGAATCGATCTTGCTCCGCGAACTTGAAGATAAAGATGACGGGGTCGATGATCGATGATATCGCCAGCCGTATGATACGATAGAACCGAGTATCGCGTGACCGATGCGTTAAGGGTGCGTTCGCGGAATCGAAACAACAATCTTCCACCTCACGTATGTTATTCAATAAATCATGTCAATTATAGAATGTTTATGATTCGCGGGTGCAATCCGAGCGTTCGTATACGGCGATGGTAGGCGAGGGCCTGTAGGATTCGATGCTATCTGGCGTTGGTTCGCGGTGGCGAAAGTCATACGCGGCGCGAAACTCTTTTGCGCGACTCCTGAAGCGTCACTTCTCTTCGCGGTAGTCTTTCGAGACAGAACACGCGGGGAAAGGTCGTTGTCAATAGCTTGATAATTGGGCGCAGAGAAGCGAGAAACCCTTGACACCCTCTTGGTCGCACGAGGAGAGACAGAGCCTGTGAGAGCGAGAAAGAGAGAGAAAGAGAGAGAGAGAGAGAAAGGGAGGGTGAGAAAGTGTAATCTCTCGAAGCTATATCACGTTGCTCGATTTCTCTCCTTCGAAGTTTTGCCGTTGAAATGTGCAAACAGAAGCCTCAAGAAGCTGAAGAAGGGGCTTACGCCTTTCTCTCCTTTGGTCCTTCACGAGAAGCCAAACGGAAACGGCTCGATCTCTGGGCCACTGTGAGCTCCTCAGCCACCGGGGCAACGCGTCCCTCAGTCAAGTCCCCGCCGGGACAATAAATCTGGTTGTCGGTGCGCGCGGGTAATTGGGTTCACTCGCTCCGAGATCAATCTGATACTGTCTGGCCTCGTGTCCGTCTGTCCATCCGCTTGCCTCTTTCGCTCTCGCGCTTTTTCCCTCCTCCGTGTATACTTTGATTTCACGTGAACGCGAGGCTCTCGCGTTGCCTCATGCACGCTCATGCGACCAGTCTCTCTAATCCTCCGTCTGAGTGCCTCCAATTTCGAATCCCAACCCTCGGGCACGCGGGATCTTCGAAATCGTACGAAAGATTGGAAAAAGTCTCGAGACGTCGGTTAGACGCTGCACTTTGATCACTTGACTATTGTCAGAGAGGAGCCACGCGCCTCGTTCCTCGAACACGGAGGGACAATCCGTTTAGCGAGATTTCCCGTCTAAATGGGTGCATCGATTGAGGGGTGGCCTATCCAGTGTATTCGTATTATGGCCTCGTTTGTATCTAGGCCAACTTGCTTGCAACCTCGCGTTCCTCTTACATTTGAGCACTGTGGTTTTGCCTGGTGATCTCAGGCGAAATTCGTTCTCCTGAATTCGACAGGCCCAGGTTTGGCAGGTTTCTTCGAATGCCGAGAATCGCCGGACCTCCGACGATAGCGCCTTGTTATACCGTTGCGCCGCCACGCTCGCGCGGTTTCATTCAAATCGCGGACCAAGATCGTGTCGTATGCAAAACGTCGAATTTTGCAAAAGGCGAAAGAGCTCTCTTTCTCACTCGCACGCATTCGCCGTCTGGGCATACGCACGTCGAAGGGCCTCGCGAGCTGAACGAACGAGGAAACAGCAGCGGCGGTTCGATGCCTGCTTTTCCTACGTGTATAACTGTATAGCCATCGCGAGGATTCGAACGGGCCGAGACATTCGCAAAGACCTGCCGATCCTGTGGGAGTCAGTTCGAGGCTGGCTATAAATCTGAATAATAAATGAGTCTCAACGGCCTCTAAGAAGTATCCGCCTCAGCGAGAAGACGCGCGCTTTTGCTGAGGGCTTAAAAGATGAATTTACGAGACTGCGGTCCACCCGAAGAGACATCGCCAGACGAACGAGAACGAAGCGATTCAGGGAAGGGAGAGGGGAGAGCATAAGCAACCTGCGTATGTGTATGCACACGCTGCTACGTCCGGTGAAGACATTTTTCGTCCTTAGTCTATACATACAAATATGAATAACATTACTTTCGAAAAAATTACAGCTAGTTTTTTGGCTCTTAGGGAATTTTTTTTTAATGAACCATCAAAACACACTTTCTTTGCATTTTTACCACACATTTATTAACATTTTTACAGTTCCTCGGAATTTTATCGAACAAAAATAACGAGCTGAATCGACTTTACACCGTTCGGCAGACACTTGAGTGTAAGAAAAAGTTGGTTGACTGCTGCCATCATTTCGGAGGTTTTGGCAAATGTGAAATAATAACAAATCAAACGGCATTTTAATTTGTAGACCCGAGGCTATCGCCGGGAGTAAGGTGAATATATCGAAAATTGCATTTTTGTCATGGGTTTAAAAGTTAAGTTCCAATTTTCGTCTTTTTTCCGACTTTTCCAACTTCAAAAAACTATGGGGATGTCGGAAATATTCTAGTTCGGGTGAGAATTTTAGATGTGCTGACTATACCATAATTTGAGCGGAAACCGTTCAATAGCTTTTGAAATATCATGGAAGCCAATTTGAAAAATACAGTTTTGGGAAAAACGCGTTTAAAAGTTCAAGTACGATTTACACAAAGAAAATGTTAACTCGCCATTAGTCTACTGCGTGCCAACTTCATATAACACGCACACATTTTTCGGAATTGGTGCAAGTAAATTTTTTCGATTTTTTCGACCAGTCACATGTGGTGATCGCCTGAAACGCCGTGACATTAAGACGAAGTTGGAAAATTGCTTGTAAACAAAATTATTTTAATTACTCTGCGTCATGCTCGTGCGATGGCTCTTGACGTAAATGCGGGAAATCGATTTCGAATTCATTCTATTCCGTCGATCATCTTTATAGTCAGCCAATTATCCCCACGCTTAATATTATTTCAACCTCAATCCCTTTAAAAGAATTTGAACATATTTATATACAGGCTGTTTCGACGTTCGAGCTCAAAACAGGTGGATGTTATGACAGCGAAGATTAAATAGATATTATGGATTCGAAATAACCTTTTCTTGTATTATGCTCACACACATTTGCATATGTAAGCAGTCGAACTGTTGAGCAGCCCATTGACACGCATCAGAACCGTTTGTATCAGTTCTAGGTCTCTTTAAGGATGTTGTGTCCAAAATTGAAAATGGTGTTAAAATTTTTTTAATTTGATAGGTCATTATGTAAACATTTGAAAGGTTGTGTACAAATTTCACGACGATTAGGAAGCCGACTACTGAGAAATTAGAATCCACAAATTGCCCCGCAGCCTTATGGTAACTGAAGTAACTTTGGAATTCTATTAGGAAATAGCAAACTTTGCTATTTTTTTTCAAGAAATAGAAGAAATATTTATAAATGATCGTTTTTTTATTTCAAATATATCAAAAACAAAAGTGGCTTTATGGCGCAAGAAACGACGTCGTCCGTGAACGAAAATGAGTATTTAAATTTCCCGCTACTTTCGGTCTATGCAACGTTGCCGCTATATTCTTATATGTTTTTCCTTAAGTGTGATTTTTTTTTTGATTTTTGGCATCATTTTTTATAAAAAAAAAAATAATAATTGCAAAGTTACTTTTAGTTTCCATAAGGCTGAGTATAATTTGTGAATTCTAATTTCTTCAGTAGCCAGCTTCTTAATCACCGTGAAATTTTGACACAACCTTTCAAATGATTTACATAATGACCTATAAAATTTTTTCAATTTTATTACCATTTTCAATTTTAGACACAACATCCTTAAAGCACTATTATTGTCTAGAGCGCTGTTTTGGAGATGATTTTAGGATTAAGCAACTAAAAAACCTAAGTACACGTGTTTATTGATTCTTCAAGGATATGTGCAATTTGAAAAAAAAAAAAATTATTTTCATGTACTTTTGTACGTACGTTTACAACGGTGCGTGAAAAACGCGCCCAATTGACTGCCAGTATGGTGGAGGTTGTGTGAATCTGAAAAAAACTCAACATATTCCTAATTTGTATTAGGGTTGTGATGTTTGGCACCAGATTCAGCCAAAAAAACATTCACAAAATGGCGGCCTGCTAAACTTTCATTATCAATTTTGCCTATTTTTCTGATCATTCTACAATTTATCTGGAAAGAAAAAAATTATTTCAACTTAGTTGTCTTACCAACGTTGAAAAACACTCTACTGAAGGTGTATGCCGAATCTGAGCTCAAACGGCCAATTGGTTATGGGTAGTCGCGGTTGCCGATTTGAAAAGCACAGTTTCGAGAAAAACGCGTTTAAGGGGGGTATTCCTTTCGATACCGTTCGATACCTTTAGGCGAGGAAAAATTGTTGATTCTTTTTTAAACGAAAGATTTCTTCATCGTTTTTTATACTCAGGGTATGTTTTATCGCTACTTTTGGCTGTTACATAGTACTTTTTATCATGCCTTTTTTTAAATGGCAAAGGAAAAGCACGATCTTCTAAACGGATTGCGCCGGGATTGGTCTGAAAAAGACTGAAAAAAGAAAAGATTTTTCTTTCATTAACACTCATACGCAGAATGTGAACCGAGAAAACGTGAGAAGTGTTGAAAATCGATCAAATGGTATGCTTAGAAACAAAAAGATCGACTATTCCGAAAAAAACGGCTACATCGTGCAATAAAAAAAAACTTTTTTTTAATTTTCAAGAAAATTTAGGATCATGTTTTAGACAATAAAATTCGAAAGACTTATACCAAATTTCATCAGAATTCGTAGATGAGTGTTTTAGCTAAACACCACACCAATTTTGAAAGTGCAGTGCAAAAGTCCGGGCCATACTTCCGCCATTTTCAAAGCATCATAAAAAAATACCATGTAACAGCCAAAAGTAATAATAAAACATACCCTAAGTCTCAAGAACGGTGAAGAAATCTTTCCTTCAAATAAAAAATCATGAAAATCAGCAAATTTTTCCTCGCCTAAAGGCATCACCCCCTTAAAGCTGGCTGCGTCTCAACCCCGCTTTCCGAGCCTCCTCCTTATAATTTCTATAACGGCTAATTTTATGAGTATCATCAAACTGTTTTCACCAACGTATTCAGATAGATCCATCCAATAATAAAATGAAATAAAAAAAAAAACGTTTTTTTTCATCTTTTCATCTTTCACAATTCTGCCAAGCGACTGGAGCAAACCAAATATTCAAGTACACGTGCTCGTGGAAGTTCCCGCGCCAGCTATATTAATGGCAAGCCCAGGAAATTTTATTCCCCTCAGTGGACGGGTATGTACGCGATGTAGTACTCGAACGCGATTTCTCTCATTAATCGAAAGCACGCGGCGCTCCGCACATTCGTTTGTCGAAGCGATCCCTTCCTACATCGTGTAACGGGCATTCTGAAGGGTTTTTTTTCGCTGGCTCTGCGCTAGAGAATTTCCCGACATTCTTGGAATACACCAGTCTACGGTTTATATCGGAAATCATATGGAAAATCGCTCGTTTACAATCGCTCCGTTCAACTATTCCAAATATCTCGGAACCTTTCGTTCCGCATGAATGTCGACAGAGAGAGAGAGAGAGAGAGAGAGAGAGAGAGAGAGAGAGAGAGACAGAGCGAGAGAGAGAGAGGGAGAGAGAGAGAGAGAGAGAGAGAGAGAGAGAGAAATCTCCTCGGGAACATTGGCTAGGAAACTCGCGGATAACTTTTGTCGCACCTGCGCGGAACTTGTTTATTACAATGGTCGCGCCTTCACGACGGAATATAGCTATGGATGGTCGAATTCATATTTATACCTCTGTGAGAAGCAACCCTCCCTAATGAATCTGGGGTTAGCCGCTATACGTATATACAGGACGGTGTGAAATTTCGAGGATTTCGTAATTGGCCCATTCCGTTTCTTCTTATTCCCGGTCTTCTCTTCGTCGGAACTTCCACGCCTGTTAGTATACGTATATACGTGCATAGTATGCGCGCGCGCATGGTGTGTGTGTGTGTGTGTGTGTGTGTGTGTGTGTGTGTGTGTGTGTGTGTGTGTGTGTGTGTGTGTGTGTGTGTGTGTGTGTGTGTGTGTGTGTGTGTGTGTGTGTGTGTGTGCGTGCGTGCGTGCGTGCGTGTGCGTGTGTGTGGCTATAGATACGCGAACATTTCAGGTGGACCAGTTTTTGAGAGTGCCCGAAGGAATATTATCCGATCGTTTCGCATCACCTCACCATTCCTCATCCCATATAATTAATCGCTAATTAATCCGCCCTCCCTACAGGGGCCGAAGAAAGAGGGGAAAAAATCGCTGGAGGATTTATCGCTCTCGCGCGATCGGCGAAAAATGTTGGAAATTGCGTATTAATCGGTAATCCAATAGAGAATAGACAAAGTGGTGTCTATTTCTCACTACTGAAACTTGCGCTTCTTGAATAACTTGAGGCGTTACATCCGAGTAGAAAAAAATATTGACCGTTTTTTTGTTGTCCTAAATGATGTATAGACATCACGAGAATGATATACAAAAGAAATTATGCGCGGGAAATTAAACAAAGTGTTTAAACCTCATTTTTCGAAACGCACCTGACAGCCTAGATGATGAAAGTACCAATTTGGAGTAGTTGTACAAAAAATATACAACGACCTGACAACTGGAGACTGACTATCAAAATGCCTTCGTTGGTACACGCAGAATTCGAATGAGAGCTTCAATTCCGTCGTGTGGACGATAGCCCCTTAATCAGTTTTGAAACTTCAAATGCGTTTTTCTCGAATCCGCGTTTTTTTAATGATGAGCACGCATAATTTGGGCAGTTTTCATCCAATGCATGAAAACTGGACTGGACATTTAAACTGTTGCTTTTTAGATAGATTCCCTGAAGACGTATACACGATTTTTACGATTTATCAAGAATTTATAAAAGAACTACTTTCTGAATTAACAAAAAAAAACAAAACGAACTCAATCCTAAAGTATTTTACAACTTTACTATTTTTTTAAAGTCACGCCGGAGGAGGTTGGGCTTGTTTGGGTTTATTTGTATTCAGGAAGGCTTCTTTTGTAAATTCCCCCACCCTCCACCCCCAATATAGGCGTCGAAATGTTCAAAAATGCCCTATTTTGTCACGTGTTCCCGCGAAATTCAAAACTCCATAGCTTGTTATGGGGGTGGGGGTGTATTTCAGCTTCCCCGACTTAGTTTCATCATTTATACCCTAATAAATGAGAAAATAGCAAAACAAACGTTTAGGCTCATCTTTCGGAAAAATCACTAATCTAAAGAATACCATAAAATACCCGAGAAGAAAAAGCTAGATCGTAGAGAGATCCACCTGATTGAAATTTAAAAAAAACGTTTCAAACTTTGTCTCCACGACGGCTGGTGGTGAAAAAACCGCGAGAAGTGTGCACGCTTTCCGCTGGTAAGTCACGTTGATGCAAAGGACGCGTGTTGCCGTTCGTGCCACATGGGACTCCCGTATTAATCTTCGCGGCGTCCCGCCAAGGGTTTGTTCATAGTGGGCTCTCTCATCACATTCAGTAAAAGGTTGTTCATGCGTACGTGTAAAAGTGAGAGGGATAAAGGGAAAGAGAGAGAGGGAAAATTTTAACTTTTGTTTTTTGCCGCCTCGGCCTCCGGTTACCCACGTAACTCACGTCACCGCGATGTATGATTAGATCTCTCGCCGTTCTTTCATTTTTCCCGACGGTGTGTGTCAGTCGGCGATGCACTCGCATCGGCAGCTGTGCACACGGAAGGACCCGAGCTCGAACCGTTGAATACGCCATATGACGCGAATTACGCCCTTCTGCTGCTCAGTGGAGATACGAGCAATGCCAACGAGGCAAGTTTACAAGTGCTGTCATACATCCCAGCAATGTCGTATCTGAGCTGCGGGATAAAAATTCACGCACCTGAGAGATATTTTTATTATGCCAAGCCCACGGTACACGCGCGGTATGTGCAAATTCATAGAGGCACTCGCGCCTCAGGTATTCCGCGCACTCTGACGTAGAAAAATTGTCTGCCTCGAGCGTCCGTTGCATCTGTTGTTTCGCGCGTATACTCGCTTTACACTTTTGCAAACCCAGCACAATCAGTGATTCAAGCACAGTGGACATGGCCGTGATTCTTCCATGCGCAAAGAGCCACCACCGTTTTTTGAAACTCCAAATGCCGCGCAATATTTTGTTCGCTAATTTGCCGAAAACGTGTCATCCCTGTTACAAGTTTTTTTCCGAGGAATTTTTTCAAACCAACTTGTCACGTAACATCCCGTAGAGAAATTGCCGTTGGGATCCAATGGAATTATCATACTGACGAAAATTGTCATTGTCATACTGATTATCATACTGATCATACTGAGAAGATTATCATACTGATCATACTGAGAAGATTATCATACTGATCATCTTCTTGATCAAGATCCAATGGGTCATCGCATTGGATCCCTATACTAAAACGCCACGCTCGGGTATGGGATTCTAATCGGGATTGCCCATTGCAATCCGACGTGAGAATCCAATCCAAATCCTAAAGGATTCCCACATTATCGAACAAAATCTGTTACGATTCTTGATGGATCCCATAGCATTCTGTATGTTGAAATTTCGAAATAAAATATCAGGTGTACAAATAAGTTCTCGGCCGGAGAGTAAAAACAGCTGTGTTGAACATTTGAATGGAAATAAATTGTCCCTCCAGGTCTTGTGTCATATAAAACCAACCTGCTAGTGGACTATTTTTTCCGGATCAACAGCTTAAGATAACCTCAAAATATACATCGTGAGAACAGTGAGCAAAATGAGTTGCAACAACGCGTATATTAGGCACTGTGTGTTTTCCACGTTCGCTTGGAAAAAAATACTCCCGAGCCTAAGGAGACGATTTGTCAGGCATTGGGGGGAGATGCCGTATCGATCAGTACCGTGAAGAAGTTGTTTCAAAGGTTCCGGAGTTGAAATACCGACCTCGGGGATGGGGAGTGAGCAAGAAATTTGCAATCTGACAGGTGCATGGGGGAAATATGTGGAAGCAAACGGAGATTACTTTCCCGATTTAGATGTACTTCGATTTAAAGTCAATAAATCTTGTCGCGAATAAAAGGCCGAGTACTTATTTGTACACCTTGAATAGCGATATACAAAACGAGTGGATCTGAAAAAGCATACATCTTATCCTGAAAAAAATATAAATCGCTTAAAAAAATATACCTTAAAAATCGATTTGAATCACATCACTGAAAATCCACTGTAACCGTCGTGTCCTATTTATTTTACTGCACTTTGTCATAATAACCACTACACACATCCACGTTCACGAAGCGTGCAGGTTACATTTCAACACGCCGCTTTTTCCCTCGTGACTTTTGACATATTTTCACTTCGAACCCGACACAAATGCTCTAACAGCATTTGTCGGGGAACAATGCAGAATCCACTTGGTCTTCAATGAGGACACCCTACGTCCCTGAAAATCCCTATAGAGATGTGACTGCATCTGGGGGCTCCCCGACAAATTTGTGCACGCGGGACGCGAAAGGATTTTTTTCAGGATCAAGGATATTTGAAGCGGAAAATAGTCCAGAACCTAATTGATTTCCAACGCGGACTCCATACGTGCTATGCCCCTATCAAATCCCCAGGTATGTGTTTGGATCTAGGAACTCCCCAATACATTTCCGCACGGGAATGTGTCATTGTCATATACTTGTAGGGATAGGATCGTAACAGCCCGGAAGGGCGTAGAAAGAGACATTGGAAGATATTGAAAAATTATATAAAATAATATTCAGTAGCGACAGCATCTCGCGTAAAAGAAAAGAACGGAGGAGATGAACCGTATGTAGTAATTGCGATCACGGGGCTGGTGACGCTTCGTTCCTCGTGCGAAAGCCGTCAGCGGTTTCTTGCAAGGCTCTCGAGGATATCGCGATGTTGGAATATAAGGGCTGCAGGCGAGCATTATCCCGCGGAACTTTCGCGAGAGCGAGGGAGAGTCAGTAAGAGAGACAAACAGGGAGAGAGAGAGAGAGAGAGAGAGAGAGAGAGAGAGAGAGAGAGGCAGACGAAGAGCGAAAAAGCGAAATACTGTTTTGCTCTTTAGGAATCATTAACTCTGGCTTTCGCGTACTAATTCAAATTGCAATTCCTTAGTCCACGTTCAAGAGTCATGAAGGAGCATCTGGGCCGTGGCTTCGTCTCATCAAAATACCGTCGTGCAAACGACGTTGTCCGCAAATATTTCTTTTTCTCTCTTGATCCCGCGCTCGTGGGACAAAACATCGCGAATTAACTTTATACCATGATGAAAAAGTCCGGCAAGGTCATCCGTATCTTACCGCGCCGTGAAAGCTCTTGCTTAAACATATATATGTATCTGTCCGTGCGTGGATGTATAGGAGTCTCAGTTCTTGCATTCTCGTTGCAGAACAAACATTTAAGCTACTTTCTTCATATATCCAAACGTTTAATCCCCTGGGCACATTTCCAATTTACGAATTGTTCGAATATCTCGAATCCCAGGTATCCCACTGACGCTGAGAGTCGCTCAACCCCCGATAGTTACTCGGAAACGCAGCATCGATCCTAATTATCCAGCTTATAGAGCCAAATTGTAGCGAACGCCGGGGAATTATTTTTCACTGGGTAATTAAACGTATTCATGTTGAAGCCCGAATGAATGCCTCGCGAGATCGCGCGTCTTGGTGGTTAAAAGGCAGGCTCCCATTGGCTGTGTGCTCCAGGAGAGAATCCACGAGCTGCGCCACTTGCCGCGATCTTTTGCTTCGCCGACGCGACTCGTGAGCTAGCCCTTTCTCCCTTGAGATCCTTCGATGACTAGCACTCTCTCTCTCACTCTCCCTCTCTCTCTCTCTCTCTCTCTCTCCCCTCTCTCTTTCTTCCGTCTCTCCGTCTCTCGCTAATGGTACAGGTAGTCACGCGTGGCACGCTCTCCTCACGTGGATCCCGTTCGCCTCGGCACACATCGGCCGATCTCGTCGAGCTCCGTGAGCCGATGCCACCCACGCGTCTCTTTCGAGGCGATCATGCGGCATATTTTACTATGCGACGCGGTTTTCTCTCCCTCGCAGCTCAAACGACGAACGCGCCAGGCTCGACGATCACTCATTAAGAAACACGAGAGATCGGCAAAGCCACTAATTAAAGTGTACAGTCTATGGTAGCGCGTAGGTATTGGACGATCGGATACCCAGTGGTTTACAATTTGCGTATCCGTGGTCGTTTGAATTGGGCATCAACTGCTCTACGTTGAACTAACGTTCGTTTCGTCTTGAGGGGTTAGGCTACATTGACCACCCGAAAATTGCGGTTATTTAAGCTACTCGGTGTAGGACTTTTTTAATAAACGTGTAGGGCCGAGTCAAATTGAACCGGCCCACCTACACTGATCGGGTTGAAAAAATGAATTGCGAAGGGATAGGAAAATCGTTTGCGAAGTTATGTGTACAGGGTGTTAGAAAATGACCTGATATTTTAATTCATTAACAAAAGGTATCAGTTATTTGAAAAATACGAATATTTTTATTTTCATATAAGGTACACACATGGAGGTTATGTGTGGAACACAATTTTTCACAGTTATCGACGAAGTTCTTGTGCCAGTTGTATCTTGTAAGCATGCATATGCGGATCTTTGGTGTCAATATTCGCTGCACAGAGCATCTTGAAATGTTCAATGGCTGAGCACAATGGCGAATCGAGGTGAACGAACTGTCGTCAACACTCGCACTCGCTGAAGCTACGTTTTCATTCGACCGACCAGCACGAGAACGGCCACGGCTATTCGCGATCAGAATTGAACCAATAACCTCAAATTTTGCGATTGAATTCACCACCATGATGAACAAATGACATGCGGATTTTTCGCGCCGTCTCTGCAAAATTCACACCATTTTTGTACTGAATTTTGCCGATTTCTATGCGATGCTCGATCACGTAATTCTCCATGACTAAACCTCAATATGTTGCGAGATGGTGCGTCATGATGAACAAATGACATGCGGACTTTTCGCGCCGTCTCTGCAAAATTCACACCATTTTTGTACTGAACTTTGCCAATTTCTATGCGATGCTCGATCGTGTAATTCTCCGTGACTAAACCTCAATATTTCCTGATGCCAGTTGTCAAAGATTAGTGCTCTATGTTCGCCACAACATGTGGCGCGCAATTTAAAATGTCAGGTTAAGATGTCATTTAAAATGGTTGAGATTGAAATGTCATTTTGAGATTCCCATTATGTACATTAACAAAGTTGTGTGCCTCATTCTGTAAATATATATTAATCATTAAAGAAGTTATCAATAATTTCGTAAAGGTCCTTCGAAATTGAGGGGCTCACGGTTTGCTTGATTTTGGCTACCGGGTTGTTAGGAAACGAAATAAAAATGGGTTTGTTTGGGTTTTGAATGTTTTTTTTTTCGTCTTTCGAGGAAAAATGATATCGTTATTCTTAATAACTATTGAGAAAAAAAATGTTGAGATGAAAAATGTCCATCAAGACTAAACTACTATTACACCGTATAAATGTACCCAATTTTAAGTTAAACCGTTCAACGAATTATTTTTCGAAAAACAGCATATTATGTTATTTAAAGAATTAGGTACTTATTCCATCGAACTATCGAGTACTCGGAATTATCAAAAAATGTTGTGATTCATCTCGATCTTTTGTTGGTCACCTGTGAATGGACATTTCCGTTGATCCAAGTGATTTTTTGTCTCTATGTAGTGTAATTAAAATTGCCGTGCTTGAATACTGGTGATTTTGCAGTCGGCTGTCCCCTATAACGTCATCAAACTGCATGGCAGCGCCATGAACAGTCGAGCGGCTCGAAAATTTTATTTGTGATGCGCGGCATACGTACCGGCAAGCATTTTACCCTGATCAAGTTAAAGATAAACTAATACGAGCAAAACAATTATGAAAAAAAAAAATGTAGCATTCTGAAGGGGCTACATCAACATAGAGGTCCGAAAAAATTGTCAAATTCGATTTTTTTCAGGGAAACGGTTGGTGAAAAAGAAACGATTTTTTGAAACCCGAAGTGACATATTGAACGCCTTTTAAAAAAATCACCAAAAAATACATGCAGTATTTTAAATAAAATAAACATAAATGCAAAAAAACAACAAAAACATGACAGCCGGCGGATAATAAATTTTTTTCGCGACGCTGGACGGTCGACAAAAATCGCCTTTGAGATTTTTTTCATTACGCTTACCTGCGATTCTATCCCCCACACATCCTTCAGACATATACCCAACGGGGTTTTTCAAATTGGAAGGCATGTAAAATCAACGACAGCAATTAAAAAAAGATCGGCCGCATTGTCAGGCCCGTCGATCATCCATTTTCAAACCACTTCGGGTGTCCTAGCTCGCGATAATATCTCACAAAGTCGCCAGTTCCCATTTCCATGGCTCATTAAAAACACGCCCCTTCAAATCCATAAGGCGGGAAATCCGTTTAGACGCCCGGAAATGAGTCATTTTTCATGATTTTTTTTAAGGCGCTAAAATAGTCACATTATTTAAGCATTTTGACATTATTGATAACTTTCAAGTGTTAACATTTCTCTTATTCAAACAAAACAAAATGGCATCTTTAGGCATCTTTTTAAAAACTGCTCAAAAACTTGAGCTCATAGCTCAAAGAATTATTGATCGATCTGGCTGAAATTTTGAGAGGTTTTTCTAGTCCTATCAACAGGCTTCAATTCATAGGATTTTCATAATTTTTTTTTTTTGAGCTTCACCAAATATATTAATAATCGTCTCTGTAAAATCTCAGGTTCGGTTATCGACCTTATTACAGAGAAAAAAATATAAAAATGGCGTACTTTTGTGAAGGAAACCCGAGACGACATACAAAAACCCAATTTTCGGTCGCTACAAACGTGTATACAATAGTGAGAATCCGACAGATTTTTAAAAATAATCAGATTTACATACATAACACTTGTAGTAATCCAATGTTCTCATAAAAAAATTGGCTTATTGAACTAATTTCCTTGTAATATCAAGTTTAATTTGAACTTCCGATATTGGATTTATTACCACTTGCTACGATAAAGAGACGCGACGGCAAGGCAACAGCTGACTGTAGTCATAACCTTATCTCACTCATTCGAATTTCCACACATATTTCATTTTTAACCGACATATTTCGCCGACTCAAATTTTCCACGTTTATTTACCAGCCGTGGCCCGTATACAATGCTTTGCATTTCCCACACCTGACATTGTTTTGAAAGATCGACGTTGAAAAGCATGGAGGTTAAACTCGCCTGACTGAGTAAAAAGCGACGGAGATAGAACCAATGTTGCCAAATATGAAACCTAGAAATACTACGCGAATCGTTGGAATAGCTATTTTGTCCTTTTTATAATTGAATGTGAACATTCATTAAACAGTTTACAAATGGAAACTTTCAGTTATTGCAAATTATTTTTTTTTGCATATGTTAAAAATATAAATTGTACAGGCCTCAAGTATGATCAGTGGTATGACTAGTGTGAAGCGATAGGACTACCTTAAGGTGCCAGTCCACTTTGAACATTTCAAATTTTGAATTTGAAAGTTTCACTTGAAGAAATCGACGATGATGAGCAATCAGAAGGGATTTTGTACGGTGCAGGAATTGCCGATTGAGTAAGAGTTTTTCATAGTATAAACTTGAAACGCGTTTGTATTGAAACAACATTTTCAAAATCTAGCTCCATCGTATCTCTAAAACTAATAAACCGATTCTCTTGAAATTTGAACCACATATTGTAAACATGACTCGCAACAAGGTGACCCTCAATGGTTTTAAAAATTTTGATTTTTGCTCTTTTTTGCGAAAAACTGCGGAAAAAACGCCTTATTTTTTACTTTTTTCGTTTTTTATCTGCCATTTTTTTATTTTTAGATAAAACTTTATATCCGAGGCTCATTTTGTAGCTGGCGTCATACTGAATCTAATGGACTTTGATTTTTTTTGTTTCAGACATGCTGTTGCCGAGTTGTGATGGAGCTACCTAGACCCCCTATTTTCGAGGCGTTACGTCAAAATATAGTTTTTATACTTAAAAATGAATTAAAATGAATTCAAGAAATTTTTTCATGTATTTCAAGACTATTTATCATGCCCAACAACTTTTATATTCATGTCTTTTATAAAATCCTCAAAAAAAAATCGCGAAAATAGCCTTTTTCGTGGCTCCAAAGTGGACTGGCCCCTTAATACTTGACTTTCATAATACGATACACAGTTATCACATACACTTCTCAAATAATTATTTTCCTTATCATGTTTATTATTATACCCGAATGTATTATATTTCACCCTTTTCAGATTCGATCGTTTATAGATTTCCCGTTAATTAGTAAATCCGCTAGTACTGCCTCAAGAACCGGGGGAATTCCCATTAGGCTAGGATCCTCGGCAATCCGCGTTTTGGTCCGCGCTCGACTAATGAATCTGACGCGAGTGGTTGGCTGCTTTCTCTCTTGGGGATTTTCGAGCTCGTCTCTCGGCGCTACCCCAGGTTGCCCCTATTCTCGTAGAACGAAATCTCGCCGCATACGTCGTATATTAGAAACTGATTATAATAACACGTTGTCGGGTGGAAACCCGGAGGAGTTACGATCTGCGATCTCATTGAAAAGATTCAACGATAAGCCTGCGTGCGGATGTTGGTAGGTAATTCCTGCGAGATTGCAGGTGAAAAAGAGCACAAAAAACAACATCTCTTCCAGCCACGTTCTTTCCGCACCGCTGGTTAATTCGAACGATTAGGTGATTCCATGCAAAAGGCGCATCGCGTCTACGGAACCGCCTCGTTCCTCGGCGCGCGAGACTTCGACCAAAAGCCGCACTCGCTCGTATAGTCGTAATTGTCCGAAAATTATGAAAAAACGAGAAAAAAAAAGAAGAAGAACGGAAAAGTATGATCAAGCCGCGGAGATGGTTCTTTTTCTGGGTTTAGATCATAAAATTGAGCTAACGAGAAACGCGCGCCCGAGCGCACGAGCTCTCGAGGTTTCCGTTCGAGGGCTATAAAAGCGGCAGCAAAAGTGCGGGTAATCGCGCCCCTTGCGTTCTACAAAATGTCCATTATTACACGCTCAGCGTTCGACCACACAGGTAGCCTCGGCTTGGGTGGTTTCGCAAAACTTTCGTCTCCTCTCGCGCCTCCATCGCCAAAAAGTGCGAAACACCCAGACGGAACGACCAAAAAATAATTCGGCCTCTCCCGTCCAAATTTGTCGAGCAAATGCCCGTCTCCTCCTCTCCTCTCACTGACGCTTGCTCGCCTCTCGGTGAAATGATTTTTTTTCCCTCGACCAACCTCTTCAGGCTCGTTTCGCCGATATCACCGATGGGCCGAGGACTTTTCGATAACCCGAGATTGAACGTTCGTGACAGGAAGGAAAAAAGAGTGATCCGTTGGGTCGAGTGTTGCGGTATCGTGTGGCAGATACCTGAACGGATCATTTCCCGTGTGTCACTTTTATAACCGAACCTTGGATTGGATCGTGCAACGAAAATTCTCGAATCAACGAAACACTTAGCTTCAATAGCCATTCGGCTGCCCCCATGACCTATGTGGCAGTCGGACAGCGTTGGGGGAAGTACGTGGGGAACTCCTAAAGAACCGGATGTTGGAATTATGGTCGAGATTTCATGAATAAGAACCAGTGCTGGGCAAAATTGTAATAACAAATTAACAATTACAAATTACTAAAGGTAATTTGTAATTAAATCGTATTCCAATAAAATTACTTTTAATAATAATAATTGAATCGGAGTTCATTGAAATTACTTTCGATAATTGCAATTGAATTAGAGTCCATTGAAATAATTTCCAGTAATTGTAATTGAATTGGAGTCAATTAAAATTACGTTGAGTCATTTTAATTAAATCGAAGTTCATTGAAATTACTTTCAGCGATTGTAATTGAATCAGAAATCATTACAATTATTTTCAGTGATTGTAATTAAATCAGAAATTATTAAAATTACTTTCAGTAATAGTAAACCACGCAATGCGGTTTCATTAGATTTTTTTTGCTTGAGAGAATTCTATTCATTAGATTTTTTTTGCTTGAGAGATTTTTTTTTGCTTTGCTTTTGATTTGCTTTGCTTGCTTTTGATTTCATTAGATTTTTTTTGCTTGAGAGAATTCTATGCATCGAAATGAACATCTCGTTTTTGTTTCGTTAAAACGACGCTTTTTGCAAAAATATTGTATAAAAAATAATTTTAGCGAAATTTAAAGTGCGCCATTCGAAAGAGCGGCCTTTGAAAATAGTCGACAAGGTACTTTAGGAATTTTTTCCCCGACCTTTTCATGGTAAATAATCACGTCGAAAAGAAGACTTGTGAAAAGTGTCTTTGTGTCGTTAAAGGGTTAATCGTAGGAAAATTGTAATTGATATAAAAAAGTAACAATTTTCCCAAGCAACTGTAACGAATAATGAAAAAAGTACTATTTTTCCCAGTAATTGTAATTGACAACGGAAAAATTACAATTCTTCCAAGTAATTGTAATTAGCAGGGAAAAATTACAATTATTTCAAGTACCTTCATTCGGCAACAACAAAAATTACAATTATTTCGAGTAATTGTAGTTGATAATCACAAAATTACAATTGTTCATAGCAACTGTAATTGATAAATAAAAATGTATAATTGTTTCCCGTAATTGTAATCAGTGACTAAATATTGCAGTTATTTACAGTAATTGTAATTTACGGGCAATGAAATAACAAAAGTAACGTCTGTTGCCCAATTCTGATAAGAACACACCCTTCTGTTATTTCGTACCTGTCAAGGGATCCAAAATTTACAGTTTGCCGGGTGTATATTTATAGGCTACGCGTAAAGAGAACGCTGATTTTTAAGATATTCATCTTCGAAGACCGTCCCCCATGAGCAGCATATTGTTGTCATACTTAACCCCTTCGTTGGCAGAGAGAATTCGACAAAAAGTGCCCAAAATGGCAGGAACATTTTTTTATCCTGAAAACATGTACTCTGGGGTTTTTGAGGGTGCTGATTACGAATCTGAAGTCAAAATTCAGGAATTCGCAATGACGGACAAACATGGCGAATGAAAATACAAATAATGCAGATTGGTTTAAATAAAACTCGGTACTCAGCTTCGTACATTTCCACCTATTTATTGTATTATGCTCCATGTTATTGAATTCACCGTGAAAAATTCCTTCATTTTGAGTTCAGCATCACACTCAGCGTCCCCGAAAACCCCCAAGTGCCAAGATTGATCCCAATCGAGCTGTTTTTTGCACTTTCGTCCGACGTATTAGATCCGCCATTAATTTTTTTTTAATTTTGCGTTCAGATTCGTAATAAACGACCTCGAAAATCCCAGAATACCAATTTTTGTCTAAATCGAGAAAAAATTTCAATCTCGGTTCGCCATTCTCGCGCCGCCATTTTGAATTTTCAAATTTAAAGTTCAGATTCGTAATAAGCGACCTCGAAAATCCCGGAGTACTAATTTTCATCTAAATCGAGTAAAGTTTTTGATTTTTGTCCGCCATATTGGCGCCGCCATTTTGAATTTCCAAATTGTCACTTCAAATTCGGATTCAGCGAGCCCAAAAACCGAATGAGGATCCGATTTCGAATCAGAGCAAGTTAAATAGGGAAATAAAGGTTGACGCACTATTGTGTCAATGCTACACAGGGCACGGAACTATTTGACGCACTATTGCGCCAATGCCAACGAAGGGATTAAGGGATCTTCTTACGTTAGACGCTAAGAAAACTGTTTTCATGATTTTTTTATAGGTTGATACAATAGATATTGATAGAAAAGTTGTTACACTCAATAAATACACTTTGAACATAGATTTCGTTAAATCGTAATTTATTTAAGTCACTATTTATAGACGAAAATGGTAGTTAAAAATATGTCCTTAAAAATTGTAGGTCTACCCTGTTGATAAAATCTCGGAGATGGATCATCCGAAACAAAAACATCAAACGGTTTTAGATTTAGTATTTTAATGGCCATAGCGCATTTCATAGGACTTTTGATATATGCAAAAATAACAAAATGGGGAAAGCACGAAAAAAAAAAACTCATTTACACGGATATAATACAACACTGTTGAGCCGTTGCGTCGAGTTGGTGCAGAGTTTCTAGAGAATAACAGTAAATCTTGTCAGAATGAGGAAGTCTCCCATTCTCAAAATCGTCAAATAGATCACGTATCTCATATATCCGCCGGGGAAACCAGTTTTTTTTCTCTATTGCATCCGATCTTACACAAGAACATTCGTCGAAAATCCGTAACAAAAACGGGATCTGCCCAGTGTAACTAACCACAAGTTCCGGAGACCATATTGCAGGCTAAAAGAGATCGTGATTCTTCGAAAAGAATACAGTTAGGTATAGGGAAACCTTCGCAGCAGTGGAGATCGAAAGAGCAAAAAAAACAACAAAAATGAAATACATTACCCTCACGATAATAAGCGAGCATTTGCTCCGCGTGAACTGTAAATTCTGTCGAATCAAGAGCCACGAATCTTCGACAGTTTTCGAGAAAGGACGTAAAAATTTAACGAATTACGAGAGTAAATATCAGGTCTCGGAAAGGAACGAGGCGAAACGCCGGTTTCGCCATGGGCCCTTGCCGAAGGGACAGGCTGTGCCGGAAATCACGCATAAAAAAAGAACAAAGGGACAACAAATTTGATCCTGCTGTGGGCTACGTTTCGGAAATGGCTGAAAATGGTCGAGAACTTCAATGACGATTGGTTCGCTTGGAGAGAGGAGCAATTCTGCGCCAATTCAATATAGGCGGTTGTTGACCCTGACCCGACAAATCAATTGCCGTATAGTTGTGGTCGTATCTGTCAGGCCGCCATCGATGGAAAACGGCAGCTATTCGGTACACCTTATCATCAAACAGGTAGGTAGTGCCGTAAACTTGACAAAGAAAAGCATTCGCTAGCTGGTTGATCGAGGGAGGGTGCCAACTAAATGCAGAAGAACATCTGTTTTGACAACTGTGAATAAGCACGATGAACGCTCGATAAAAAAGAAATCCGAAATTATTAAGATTTCTTCCTAATCGACAGTATTCTATGGAACATTACTGCATATCGTACTAAATCGTTATACTGAAACCACCGATAAGTCGTAACAGCTGTCGATGAAGTGGAAAACGTCGTGAACCCTTGCTGGTAAGCGAGTGTCCAAGGTGGAAAAGAATCAAGTAGCGGTTTGCTTGTTGGAATGAAAGGATCGTTTGGAATGTTCGCTTCGCGAATGGTCCGCTGTTTGTAGTGTCCTACTTTGCCACTCGCAGCGCTAGTTGTTCTCGACAATCCTGTGTGCGCGCAAGGACTATGTATATATACACACGCGCCATATAATCGGGCAATACCCATATAACACCATCAATACACACTGATGGTTGCACGGGGAAACCCAAGCAAACTCAAACACACAAACGCAAACAAAGAAACCCAAAAAAATACTTTTACAACCCAAACAAATTCGGTGTCTCGTAAACTATTGGAATGCGCCAAAAATTCCTTTGGGGGGTGACTTTGTATATTAAATGGAACATCTGTGCAAAATTTCAGCCAAATTGGGCCAACAGCTTTCCGGAAGTCCACCCAAATGCCAATCTACGCTTTTATGAGAATTAAATTAAGGCCAAGTGACACACCGACCGAGCGACCACGAATGCGAGAGAGAGATAGCTGATTTGCAGATTCCCAATGATTTCTGAAACGGTTGATTTTTGGGGAAAAAGAAAAGAAACACGTTCCGCTCTGTTGAACGACGAACAACCGCTTTCTCTCGTTTTATTGCCCGGAATATGATCCGTCTAGGAGAAAACCTCGCCGTAGGATTTTTACCGACTGGACGTGGGACAAATGGCCTTTCGAACGAATTTCCTTGCATGACTGCATGAAAAAACAACTAAAATTGATCATTGCCTCAACCCACTTCTTACCGACTTTATCGCACTGTAGGTCTATTCTGTAACTCGGTAGCGACCGTTTTCGCTATCGTTAGCTAGCGTCAGCCATTCACGTGCACGGTTACAGAAGTAAGGGAGGCACTCATTGGCTGTCGCTAGCTAACGATAGCGAAAACTGTTGCTACCGAGTTACGGAATAGGCCTTCTGGCCTCTACCCACTGGCCTCGCTCATGGAGACTAGAGCAAAGGAGCCCAAACGCAATGCTTGTAAAATGGTTGTGAAAGCGATGAACGATCCGCGGATTGTACCCGCCTGGCGGCGCTACCACTGCGGGCTCCGTCTGCGCGGTGATTTTGAATCGTCGATCCGCAATTTGTCGTATATTTCTTTCTTATTAGCGCAGCGTGGAATACTGAAGAGTAATATTGATCTGCTTTTGTTTAAATTATGAAATGACAATATTTCAGTAATTTTTTGACTTGGAGGTGATCTAGACTGTGAATGTTTTATTTTTATACGGTGACATGTACGATTAAACAGCCATAATGTGAATATTGCATACTGGATTTCCAAGAAAAATATTTTTTTCAAATCGTACATTATAACGAAATGGGAGCGAGGGGTATTTATATTAAAGGATTCGCATATTTAACCTAAAAAACGTTTTTTTTTGTCCAAGCATCATGTATTACATTTTTGCTGTATATCAAAGAAATCTCTAACAGCATTAAAATTAATGGCAATTATAATTAAATTCGGCGACGATAGCATGCAATTAAAAAAATACAAACGATTTGACAAAATGAATCAAGATGTGGTTGCACATGCCGATCCTAATACTTGTCAATATTTTGGCTAATTCGCGAATTAATTGCATAAACATAATATTAAGGTTCAGTTCTTACCTTTATTGGATGGTCTTTTTCTGTTTTGATTGTAAAAATACGTTTAATACCGAAATATCAGTCAACGATGCGTAACACCGTAAACTGCGTGAACTGTATGTAACTGACATATATGTACTGCTCACATACATAGTAACTGAAAGTAAAACGTCATTGTATGTATGTCACAAACACTGCTAAGCCGGTCCTCACGGACCTATCCTATTTGGTCCCTGGAGCTAGTATCGCTTGCGGATATTTTTCGAACTACAAGATCTTTCATCACTTGCGCGATCCACTTTTCGACGATTCCGCCATATGCATTCGGGCTCCTTTACTCTAGTCTCCATGGCAAGAAGACTAGAGGTAAGGAGTACGAACGCAGTGTTGAAGAAAGGTCCATGGAAATCCAGATGGGAAGGGTGGCGCTGCTCTTCACCGAACCGAATTGAAACAGGAACGAAGCAGTGCCGTACAATATGCAGAAAGCACCCTTTGCTTCTTCATATGGAACGGTAATTTGATCAAATTAGTTGTGAAACCAGTTGGTGATGGAAATTCCTATATAGATAAAATTCTCATATAGATAATATAGATTGTTTTGGAGAATAATTATAAAATACGGAAAATTAGTCAATATGTTTTTTTCGTTGCGGAAGCAGCAACAAACAATTTATTTATCGACACAAGAAAATTCAAAAAAATTTTGAATCCAAACAAAACTTTTACAAATGAACACACAGCATGATACGCTGTACAGATAACGAATAATAATGAAATACAGAAATTAAGCCAATGAATATATTAAATATATGATATAACGATACAATTATTTTTTATTAAGGTATTTCCTTCACGGAGGAACGTATTTTATAGGGGCATAAGGAGGGCCCTTCTGAATCATTGGTGAATTACAGTAGCGCTTAATAAAAATAAGTCTCAATAAATTATTATACTCAACGATAAACTGGAAAAAAAACTTCGCGCACATTTAGTAGATTCAGACATTTTTACATTTTTTCTGAAAAGTCGCGAGTACGAAAATTCTGCTGGTCACATTTTTTTAATTGTTTTTATTGTTGTTACGGAATCTAGATTATTTTCCACGCCTGAGCCGTTTGTATCAGGCATCTAGAGTTATTTAGTGTATAAATTGTTGGATGGAAATGTGGCCAGGGTGTCGTCTCCATAAAGCGCTGTACAAATGAGACGCCTTTTAGAGTCGTAATTTTTTCGGTAACTTGGCTTGAAATTTTACGAGTATACTGGGATGTATTTTTACTTGATTATAGACGACAATCAGTGGTTAAATATTCGGGTTCGTGAAAGAAATACCTTGAATCTAACACAATTCGCAAAATTTGTTAGTCGCAAATACACGTGGTCCGCACACACACTTTATTCCAAAATGGACGACAAGCGGGGATCATCGATGACGGACAGCGTCGGCTGCGTTCTTGTCGCTCAGTTCATTTCGGTTCGGTGATGAGCAGCGACGCACGCGGTGAAACCACCAACCACTAATAACTGGATTTCCGTGGACGCTTTTGGATCGTGATCGCCGTAAGCGTTCGTACTCCTTAGCTCTAGTCTTCTTGCTCCATGGCCTCACTAATGGCACAATATCAAATGGCGTCTCGACCAGTGCAGCCAGATCGCGCGTAAAAGTTACCCCCTCGATAGTCTCTTGCGCGCCCTTCACACAATCATAGTAGCGCGTGTTCGTGTGCGAGCGACACTCGGGCATCTTCGGAAAGAGCCGAGTGCGGTCGAACTGTCCCGACCGCGCCTTCAGCAGCTACACCAACACATGGACGCTGAGCACGTTTATGTGCGTCCAAGCTGAACGAAGCCTTCGAGGGAAAAAGCAATCTGAGCACGGCTCGCGCGTGACGTCACCCGACGGCACGCGCGAGGCTTTTAGATGATTTCAATGCTTATTTAGCTCTTGATTCTCTGCGTTATTAATGTATACAAAAAAATGTATCGCGCACTCTGAACGCTTCTTTTTTTAGTCTATACGTTAATTTAAATATAATAATAAATATAAATTACGACTATTTATCTTCTAGAAAATGGTTTACGGTTTACTCACACCCGTCCTTATGCCAAATAAATTATAATTCAGAAAAGTAAGCGAAAATAGGTTTATATTCGTATTATTATATTAATTCTCAAACTTTCATCAAGCGATAAAGCATTATCCCCAAAAACAAGTCAATCATTCATTCGGCCGCCAATCGTAAGTGCCAGAAAGTGCATTTTTAACACAAGTGGTAGGATCGTCCCGTTGGTAAGGTTCATGGCTTCGGGGCGCAGGATCGTTCCTCACGCTCAGCGCTTTCTTTTCATCATGATTACTATTAATTCTTATTTGATTAGTTATTTTTATTAGTTATCTTTTAGTGTCGAAAAATGTATCGCGCACTCTGACCGCTTATTTTATTAGTTTTTACGTTAATTTAAATATAATAATAAATCTAAAATACAACTTATTTATCGTCTAAAAAATTGGTTGCGCTTTACTCACACCTGTCCCTATGCCAAATAAATTGTAATTCATAAAAGTAAGCGGAAATATATTTATCTTCGTATTATTATATTCATTCTCATATACTTTCATCAAGCGATAAAGTATTATCCCCAAAAACAATCATCCATCCGGCCGCGAATCGTAAGTACCAGAAAGTGAACATACATTGACACAAAAAATTAAGAGAGCAAGAAAAGGTGAACTTCGTCAAAAATGGTCGTACAAAAAATGGGGTTTTGGTGATTTTTTTCGCACTTGACCAATATCGAGGTATTGAGCCCATTCAATTGACTTCAATCTGCTTTTTTTTTATCTCCTTACGACCATTTTTCGCTGGGATATCTCAGGAACTAATGGTCATACGGGAATTCAATCGGTAGATGTGGAAACGTGAATACATACTCTACAAGCTCTGATTATTATTGTAGTGAAACTTTTATTTTTTATTTTTGTCATTAGTTTTAGAAAAGTACAAAAAAAACGATGTTTTGTTGGTTTTTATGAAATCCACCGCTACTTTGCAAATATTGCGATAAATGCAAATGTTTATGGACGGTCATTCAGCTCAATATGTCCCCAAGAGCCATGCAAAATTCCAAGTTGATCCGATTATCGGTCTTTCTTGCCCGATTGACCAAAATTTGAAAAAAATTAAAGGAACAAGTTTCCCCCTTTCCAGACATCATTTCATGATTATTAAGAGGAAAAAAAACTTTTCATTACTTTTCGTACAATTGGGTATTGAGCACGCATTAAATGTCGGAAAAAAACGCTGAAAATCATATTGACTGAAAAATTTCGAAAAAAAAATTTTTTAATAAAAAAATGTTGAAATTTTTTTTTTATAAAAAAATCGATTTCGAATTTTTTTTTTTTAAGGTGACATTTTTTTCAAATCAACATTGTACCGCCAGCATTAGAATTACCCAAAGCGTACCACGGGGAGGTACGCTTTGGGTAATTCTACGTACGCTTTGGGTAATTCTAATGCTGGCGGTACATTGTTGAATCGAAAGAAATGTCAAAATTAAAAAAAAAATTTTAATTGAAATAGATTTGTTTATAAAAAAAAAAATTCAACATTTTTGTTATTAAAAAAAAAATTCGAAAATGTTTAGTCTATATGATTTGCAGGGTTCTTTTCCAACATTTAATGCGTAGTCAATACCCAATTGTCCGAAAAGTAGTGAAAAGTATTTTTTCCTCTTAATAATCATGAAATGATGTCTGAGAAGGAGGAAACTTGCTCCTTTAATTTTTTTTCATATTTTGGTAAATCGGGCAAGAAAGACCGATGAACGGATCAATTTGGAATTTTGCATGGCTCTTGGGGACATATTGAGCTGCATGACCGTCCATAAACATTAGAGTTTATCGCAATATTTTCAAAGTAGCGGTGAATTTTATAAAAACCAAGAAAACATCTATTTTTGGTACTTTTTTAAAACTGATGGCAAAAATAATTTTCGTTTAACGTACAATAATAATCAGAACTTGTAGAGTATGTATTCACGTTTCCAAAACTGCCGGTCGAATTCCCGTACGACCATTAGTTCCTGAGATATCGATAACTGAAGACAAAACGACGTTTTTTCATTCAAAGGCCGATATCTCAGCGAAAAATGGTCGTGAAGAGATAAAAAAAAAGCAAACTGAAGTGAATTGAATGGTCTCAATACCTTGATATTGGTCAAGTCCGAAAAAAATCTCCAAAAGCCGTGCAGAACTTTGAAAAACGTAAAAATTTGCAAAATTTTTTTTGCCGTGATATTTCTTCCGACCGCGCATCAGTGATTCTCGAAAAAAAAATCATTGTCGGGACTAAAACTAGAAACTTGAAGCTTCAAAATCCTTTTTTTTTGTACGACCACTTTTGACGAAGTTCAACTTTTCTTGCTCCCTTAATTTTTTGTGTCAATGTATGTTCACTTTTTGGTACTTACAATTCGCGGCCGGATGGAAAATTTTTTTTTGGGGATGATACTTTATCGCTTGATGAAAGTATATGAGAATGAATATAACAATACGAAGATAAATATATTTCCGCTTACTTTTATGAATTACACTTTATTTGGCATAGGGACGGGTGTGAGTAAAGCGCAAAAAATTTTTTAGACGATAAATAAATTGTATTTCAGATTTATTGTTATATTTAAATTAACGTAAAAACTAATAAAATAAGCGGTCAGAGTGCGCGATACATTTTTCGACACTAAAAGATAACTAATAAAAATAACTAATCAAATAAGAATTAATAGTAATCATGATGAAAACAAAAAGCGCTGAGCGTGAGGAACGATCCTGCGCCCCGAAGCCATGAACGTTACCAACGGGACGACCCTACCACTTGTGTTAAAAATGCACTTTCTGGCACTTACAATTGGCGGCCGGATGGATGATTGACTTGTTTTTGGGGATAATGCTATATCGCTTGATGAAAATATGAGAATTAATATAATAATACGAATATAAATATATTTTCGCTTACTTTTCTGAATTATAATTTATTTGGCATAAGGACGGGTGTGAGTAAAGCGTAAACAATTTTTTAGAAGATAAATAAGTTGTAATTTAGAAATATTATTATATTTAAATTAACGTATAAACTAAAAAAAGAAGCGTTCAGAGTGCGCGATACATTTTTCTGTATACATTAATAACGCAGAGAATCAAGAGCTAAATAAGCATTGAAATCATCTAAAAGCCTCGCGCGTGCCGTCGCGTGACGTCACGCGCGGGCCGTGCTCACATTGCTTTTTCCCTCGAAGCCTTCGTTCGGCTTGACCGCACATGAACGTGCTCAGCGTCCATGGGTTGGTGTAGCTGCGCAAGGCGCGGTCGGGACAGTTCGACCGCACTCGGCTCATTCCGAAGATGTCCGAGCGTCGCTCGCTCGCGGCCTCTCGTCGATATGATTGCGAGGGGCGCCTAAGAGACTAGAGAGGGGGTAACTTTTACGCGCGATCTGGCTGCACTGGTCTCGACCGGTGTGACAACAATGACATAACCTAGCAAACAGTGTTGTGCCCGATCGTTGAAAGATGGACGTCGATTTATTGACAATGAGACCGGGAACGGTGCCGATATCGCCGGACACTATATTGTGGTTCGAACTTTTCTAAATCCATCTTTGCTTGAGAAACACCTGGCAAAATCATGTCCAGGTAACGAAATGAACGACGATAACACGTTTCTAACCTCAAAAATGTGAAAACTCGCATCTCAAACACACGGTTAATATTTTGCAAACATTGAATGATTGTTTATCAAATGTAATTTCAGACCCATCGCCCACCGATCTCACAATCAAATTTATGGGTATCATTTCCGACCAGCGAGACAACGAGGTGAAGATTTTAGACACAGAGATGGGTGAAGCAAAGATGAATATTCTGAGAAAATGGGCCTTCAATAGCATAGCGTTGAAAATCCTCGCGCTCAAAGTAGCCGCTCATTTGAAATGGGATTTGGACATACTCAAGAAGAACCTTCCTCTGCCGATGCAATTGACTCTTCTCCAAGATTTATTTTTCATTACTGGAGATTTTGTCGTCGAAATACCAGTCCTGCGTGACTTTCCGATATCCTCGATATCGAGTCAACTTCTATTCGCGGTAGTGCTCTATCACAGATGGCACATCCGAGCTATCGTTTACCGAGCCCTCAATAGGCACATCAAGCAACAGTTCATTCACATGTAAGACCTTCCAACCTCTGATTCGTTTCCAAATCAAAACTATGCCGCTTCAACATTGCAACAGTCTCGTATCCTCTGAAATTAGTCCCGGCACGCAGGAATCGACATACGTCCCTCCCGGACTTGCGAACGACATCATAAGAAAACTGGAAGCTCACATACCCAACAGTCTCAACGTACTCAATACCATCTTGGAGTCCAACGACTTGACGCCCAAAATCCCTTCGATTAATACTTTCCAGTTGCTCACCGAAGATACCATGGAAATTAAACAAAACTGGGACGACATGTACAGCATATCACTGGAGGAATTCAAGTGTCAGGTAAAATCTTCTTAGCCATCATGAATAGTTTTGTCCAATTGAAGAGGAGAAACTAACGCCGTTGAAGTTTGCTTCGTTGGAACGCAATGAAGATTCTGTCCTGGTTTATTTTCATTATCGAAAATATTTTCTTGCCAATTGATGTTGTAGATTTAAAATAAGGATCCTGAAAAACGTTCGAGTGATTTTTGTAGTCGAAATATGCAAAAAAAATGATTTGGCAATGAATAAACATTGTCATTGCGTTCCAACGATGCAAACTTCAGCACCATAAATCGATCGTGTTATGCGAGAAGTTCGTTCAACTCTACAGATTCACTACGATCTCGCCTCGTTTCATTTGCTGAGGGAGGAATACAAACTAGCGAGACATCGCGTTTCTCAAGCTAAATCGCTCTTCGATCAGCTGGGTGCAACTGCATCGTTGCTGTTCTGGAGAGTGCAAAAGAATTACTTGGAAGGATACTGTTTGGCCACCGAAGTACCTGTTGAGGGTTATGAGCAGAGTCTGACGCAGCAGTTGTACGCTTCGATCAAGGATCAATACACGGTACACCGTGCAAAACATTGCTTCACGGAACAAATAAGCATTTTTATTTTGTGCTTATTGTGTACTGAGCTTTTTTTCTCTTTCGAAGAACATCTTGGAGATTTTGCAAATGGACAACATTTCTCGAGAGATACCGCAGGTGTATCGAGACAATCTGGAGCTGGATATCCAGGGAGGTTTAGTGAACAGGAAAATTATCGTCGCCCGCGATTTGTTACTGAGAATTCAGTGCCTCAATTTTCTCCGAAAGATTCTGGATGGCAGTGTCATCCACGGTAACTACATCGTCGAAATAAAGAACGCCGGGGATAAAGGTCTGGACGTCCTCTTGTGGGTAAAGATTTATGGAATGTAAAAAATTGTGGAGCTCGCGGAAAGCCGAGCTACCGGTGGTTTCATGAGTTCGTCAATGATCGAATATATCCATGATATTCGCAACGACAAAAAGTATGTAAAACATCTCAATCGTGTTTCAGGCGATCGATCACGTTTTGGACAAATCTGAGGAGACGGAGAGGCGTAGAATCGCTCGTTATCTTCACTACATGGTTCTGATCGGGGATATGGGCGAGCTGGCTCGTAAAATTTTCGCGAATCAAAATTACACAAATCTTTTCAATCACGAGGAAATATTGGAGATTGAGAAACGATCGAGGACCGATGACGTCGAATTACCGTCGCTACTGTTGGACGACGATTGGGGAGTTTCCCTCGTCACGTATACTCGTAAGTTGCCAATTGAAATTCGCAATATGATTTGCATTCATTTTCATCGATTTTCATCTCGACAACGAACCATAAACTCTCCCTTCGTTTTCAAGGGTTTTGAGGCTAATGCTCGTGTTATCCGTTTCACCGCAGAGAGTCCAAAGTTCAAGGTGAACGAATTGGAAAGACGCTTGATACTGTCGTACGACGCCCGAGAAATTTGAGAGCTGCTGATATTGCTGGACGGGCGGTATTCCAATGAATCCACTTTGGCTAGTCAACTTTCGCCAGGACTATTCGTACGTGTTGCTCGGGAAGAGCCGAGAGTTGGTAATGTCCAAGGACTTTCACGGTGCCAAAGAACTGCTGAACGCGCTAGAACAGGAGATACAGCAACAGCCTCTGGGCCCTGCCAATCTTACGTACAAGCTTGGCAAATTACTCGGCTGAGAATCGATCTTGGTCGAAATATATCGTCACCTTAACTCGTGGCCGGAGAATAGCGGAAGTGAGTAGGAGGAAAAGTTTTTCGTAATACTCAAGCAGCGACATCTACCTAGAGGCTAGAAAAAAATGGCCAAATTTCGATTTGTTTTCTGAGAAACGGTTGTGGAATAGAAACGCATTTTTTTTAAGGGATCATAAATCATCGAACACAGAAATTTCATAATGCATTTAATTTTTTTCGAAGGATAGTGTGAAAAGGACGACATTCGCAACTTTTTTTACCCACTGTGTGTGTTGAAATGTGGCAACGTCGGAACTATGGGAATATCAGAATCAATGGCAACGGTTACACAGTCAATAAATAGATCCCGCGATCGTTGCTGACGCGTTTAGACATGAATAATTATCGACGGAATCACGAATATCGCGATATTTATTGACTGTGTAACCCTTGACAATCAAATACCTAGCGCGCCAATGACATATACATTAAAGCGGAATGGGAATCAATGATACTTGCTCATTCATTTATTTATGACGTATTCTCTTTTTCTACCTTCGGCGAGCATAGTACGCTGCGTTGCGGGCACAAGTACTGACAAAACGTCTTTTCCATCGGAAACTTTACGGCGCACTAATCTTTTATCTCAATCATTTTTTGCCTCCTTTTGTTTTGACATAACCTGTGAAGCGCGTTTTGTGCTGCAGTCAATCTAACAGCTTCGCATTTGGAGCGAACCGTTCCGATGTTGCCAAAGCTTATGTATATTTTGCGAGAATTGTTGAACATCGGAAATTATTTTTCTGTTGATACTAACTCCTTCAAATAAACATATATGGATGTGAATAATAATTACGATTATCTACAGTACAGTTGAACATTTTCGTTATATGCGTAAACATAATTAATATTTTGCTATAATAAGTTGCCACTGGAATAAACGGGAAAAAATGTGAATTGCGACAATTTCTTACGGATACTCGGTTGATAGAATAAAAATTTCGTTTCTGGACATAATTCTACATACCTTCAGGTATCTTTACAATTTTCATTTGCGAGATTTTGAAACAAAATAGCGTCGCCGAAGCTCGACAAAGCAAGTCATTCTTGTCTGATTGTGTCCACCATTGGCTGATGCGCTACCCCGAATCTATATAAATCGTTTCCAAATCTCTCCTCTTTTCAGACGCGCCAGATCGAATGTTTTCTTTTTACTGGAATTTCGTTTTCTTTTTCAGTCGACGGGAAAGCTTTGATAGAACAATGCATGCAGTGCTTGGCGTGTCCATACAGTCCACCGATCAATTTATTCCCCGAAAAGAAATAATCGAGTACTGCACGGTCTTTCTATTGAACATGAGCGAATGGGATTATCTGACGAGTCTTGAGAAACGTTGGAGTCACTGCGAATTCGCAGCGGCCATTAGCCTCGTCTGTCAGGATATCGTCAGAAATAAAGGCTCTCGAAAATTTCCGAGGGAAGCTTGGGATTTAGGTAACACAAGGCTTTTCGATGAATTCTTTGCCAAAGTAATAATGAAACGGGGTATTTTTATTTACTAGAAGACGTTCTGTCATTGGATACGAAAATATTTTCGATAAACTGACATGCTCAACGAATTTGACATGCATTTTTTACACCTACTAACATTGCTTAAGGAGCTAGGCTACTGTGACGACCTGAAAATCACGAGTATAGAAACAAACATTTGAAGGAATAAGTAAGATGGTTGGAAAATCGTTTCGAAAAAAAATATTAATAATCAAAGTAGTTATGTAAAGTAGTCTTGTAAAGGACCATTAAACGTGAGGGGCTCAACTGTGTACTTGATTATGGCCACCCGCTTGATCTAAAATAAATAAAAAAGCGTTTTTTTCTTAAAATATATAATGTTGCCTTAGGCTTGCTACCGAGCTTTGTTGTTATCGTGTTTAAAACATCAAAAAATTATTCTTTGAACGTTTTTTCGATTTTTCGAGGAAAAATGATATCGTCAGTGTTAATAACCAATGAAAAAAAAAGGAATGAAGAAAAACACCAAGATATCGTGTTGAACGCCGTTTTGAGACAAACGCGTCGGAACTTTTGCTAGCAGTTCAATCGTTGTAATCGTATATTTACCTTCGGTCTGTAATTTCTGCACTTTATAGTCGACCTTCCTCGTCAATGTGAGTTGCGTCAAGCGACAATCGATTTTTGAAATTTTCCCAGTGGCCCAACCCTTCAAAGGGGTACAGATGTTTTTTTTCCGACACGCTAGTGCATATATATATATTAATATGTTTAATTGCTACCGGGCCAGTTCTCACTATATTCGCTCCGAACCGGGATCAGCCGAAAAAACGCGGGAGCAGCGGAAATCCAAGTGGAAGCGCAGCCCGAGACGCGATTTTCAGTGCAACAGGAATGTTGAGCAGACTTCGCGAGCCAACCGTACTCACAGTGGCGATATCATTACTCGCACGACTACACAATGTGTTGCGAGACGAAACGAGCCTCGAACTTTACGTCCAGTATCTCTCTTTGTGGCCCGCTAGTGTACCAAAGTAAGCCTCGAAATTTAAAAAACATTCCGCAACTTCGCAAGCACTACGACCTTATTGTTTAGTAAAATTGTTCTAAATCGACTTTTCGACATGTTCTTGTAAACATTTGGTTTTAAAGTTGGAAATAATTCATGAAAATAGCATTCAGTGAGTTCTGCGCAGTAAATTCATTACGGCTACTACACAATATTTAGTTTCGGAAAAAAAGACAAAAGCGCTTTTGTATTTAGTTCGAAGCATGTTGTATGCCGAATATCGATATTTATCGGTTGAAAAGTATCGCTGTTTAATAAACGACGGAATAATTCATTTTTTCGTCCATTTTCAGTTCGAACTCTACGTAATCTACCGGAAAAAAAAGAAACAAATATATTTCCGCTATCCACAATTATCCGCATCTAGAAATAATCTAAATCACAAGAACTTTTCCTGCTGGGCTTCTCCTAATCCGCCACGTTTCGCAGTTTTAGGATTCTACGAGAGTGCGATGAAGTATTGTCTCGAGGCGATTATGATAGCGAGCGATTTGTTCAGCCAGCCAGCCAGATCCCCGAGCGCACATAGACGATCACGTTTATCGTCGTATGATCAAGAGTTGGGCTCATCTTCAGTGGTACACGCAGGCTGCCGTGTTGTGCCAATTCTTGGAGGAGGTCGATTATTCACTGGCTTTCAAAATGGCGGCGAGCGATCAAAAGAGCTCGACGAGCGCCGACGCGATGGACGCTTATTATCACTGCATTTGGGACACCACGATACTGGAATATCTTATTAATTTGCACACGAAAAGGGGCGAACATCATCGCAAACACTTAGCGGTAAGATGAGTGGAGACGACTGGAACGATTTGACCGATTTTATTTTTGCAAGCTTTTATTTAACTCGCTACGTTCGTATGTTTGTCTTTACGGTTGAAAATTTGTAATAGATTTTTTTGGCACTTGCTGGCATCCGCTTGAGCTGAAATTTGGCTTACCTACGTAACTTCGGTGACAAAGCTATAATACGGTACCGTGGAGCTGGTCTGTCGATGGAGGTGGGAGGTGGGCAATGCCACTCCTTAGTAGCATATACTAGGACAGTCGAGTTTGTGCTTATTTGTTTTGTTATCATGAGTACTTTTCGTTGCACATGATAACGAGAGTCTGATAATGGCGGCGGGAGGGGGAAACTGAAATTTTCTAATGACAAATGGTAGGACAATCGAGTTTTGGCTCATTAACTTTGTTGACTTGAACATTATTTATAATTACACCATTATAATGTTTCTCGCGAAATCTTTATAACCTAAGGCAAGCTTTTTTATTACGCCGAGGTCTGAATGGCATGGGTGTCTGGCATGGCAAAGAAGTAAACAAATTCTGCCACTAAACAGTACAAGATAAAATAAACGTAAAAAAACTTATCAAAAACGAGCTTTTATTTAAAAGTTACCGTACCAGAGAGTAAACAATAATGTTCAGTAAAATTGTAAATCAAAATAGTATAACTACAGAATTTACGGTTTAGAACGGTAGTAGAACTACAGAATTTCACCCTTGGTCACACATCATAGGTGCAATCAGGGTTGTTACGCATATGGAAAACAGGGAAAACCGGGAAAACTCGGGGAATTTCTTTCCTCCTGGAATAATCAGGGAAAACTCAGGGGAATTTCGGAAATTTTCTGGAATTTTCTCACAATTTACTTTTTGAAAGAGATACGAAAAATGAAACCGACTTGACAAAAAAAACTGAACAGTATGAAAATAAATATTTTTGTATATCTTTAATATTTATATTATTCCTCATTATGCACAAAAGAAAGTTATGTCAGTTCCAAACATTAAGGCTTTAAAAAACTGACAACTAATTCACTGTAAAGCTACATTTGTAAATTAAAGTAAATTGAAGGTAAAGCTACAAAAATACATTTGTATTTTTCGATCTGTCGATACACAACCACATCATTATCATTATAGATAAGTATTTACATTTATTTTTTGTTTATTTTCACCGGCGTACAAACTTTTGTTTATAATGAAGAACAGGTTATGTATTTGCTTTCAATGTCTTTTTTTTTTTACTTTATAATGTTTAAATTATGTTTCGAATTTCAGTGAAAAAAAAATAAATGCCAATTTTATGAAGATCTTAAAAAAATTATGTTATCCACTTCAACATTGCTATTTCATTTATCGCTATTTTTCAGTCATTTTTTAGTCATTGCTATTTTTATGTATATATTTTTCCCGTATAGTTTGTAACGTTTACAACGACTCCAACTCAAAAAATACATGTTTGATGAAAAGAAAGTGATCTTTATTTGATCCTAATCTGGCTAGTTTGCAAAACGTGTATGGAAAACCTGGAATAGTCAGGGAATTTCTGAGTCAATAATGCGTAACAACCCTGTGCGAGTACTTGAAAGGTAGGTAAACGTAGATATGAGGAAAAAAATAAATCAATTTCAAAAGCTTGAGGTGTCAAACGTCACAAGTACTAATACTACTTTACAATTTCTGCAAAAAAGCCTCGAGCTTTCAAAATGTGTATTTCATATTTTGAAAATTTCTACGTTTATGTACCTTTTAAATACTCGCACCTAGATGAGTGACCGAGGAAGGGACTTTTTTGTAGTTACACTGTTTTGATGTTCGATTTTACCGAGCATTATTTTTTACTTTTCAGTACAGGACTTTCGAGATAAAAGCTTGTTTTTAAAACGTTTTTTTACGGGGTTATTCTTCATTGTAGCAATGTCGTGTTGGCTAACGAAAATTATCATAGCCCCTATGGATGCTCTCTCGTCTCGGCAAGAAGGACACATGGAAGCGTTCCTCTCAGGCACAATTTGATTTGAGACACCCTTAGGCAAGGAAAAATTGCTGATTTTCGTGACTTTTTTTAAAAAGAAAACATTTCTCCACCATTTTTTCGACTTACCGTATGTTTTATTTCTACTTTTGGCTGTTGCATGGTATTTTCTTTTTATTCATCATGAAGAATCACGGAGGTATGGCACGGTCTTCTAAGCGGGTTGCGCCAGATGTTTTCAGATGGCGTTACCCGTAACGTCGACGGGGTCAATCTGAAAACAAATACCAACGAGGATTTTCTTTTAACACGCATACCATATATGAACCGAGAAAAAGTGAGAAATATTGAAAATCGATCAAATGGTACGCTTTGAAACAAATATAATGAATTTTCCAAAAATCGTGGTTACATTTTGCTATAAAAAAATCCTTTTTTTATCTTGACAAACCTTTAGGGCTAGGTTTTAAACAATCAGGTTAGTAAGATTTATACCCAATTCCATCGGAATCGGTCAATTAGTTTTTTAACTGTATGTGACGCTAGTTTTGAAAATACAGTTTTGGATACCGTGCCAAACGTCCGCCATTTTTGAAGATTAATTTTTTTAAATATCACGTAACAGCCAATAGTAGTAATAAAACATACCCTAGATCTCAAAGATGATAAAGGAATCTTTTCTCTCAAAGAAATCACGAATATCAGCATATTTTTTTCTCGCCTAAAGGTATCTCCCCCCTTAAGGAGGGCCGGCCGCTTCTCCGATAGATCTTAAAGGACTCTGCGATTTTTTTAACCGTGAATACGTCTGCACAAGTTTAACTCTAAGATTTCCGTAAGTTTTTGCGAAAATTGCGAAGTCGACGTTTCGCTGGACGCATCTACGTATAAATAAAGTCAGCATCCTTTGAAGGGTTAAGCTACTGTGAGGACCCAAAAATCAGGGTTATTTAAAAAAAGTAATTTTGAAGTGATACGTACGATGATTGAAAAATCGTTTGGATATTTATTTGCATGTACATTAACAACGCTGTGTGCCAAAGTTTGTAAAAAAAAACATCAATTATTAAAGAAGCTCCAAAGAATCTCGTGAAGGGCCTTTAAACGTGAGAAACTCAACGGTGTACTTGACTTTAGCCACTCGGTCAATCTTAAACAAGAACAAAACAATGTTTCCGTAAAATAGATGATATTGACTAAAACTTGGCCATGCTTTTGTTTTTATCATCGTGATTCAAACATCAATCAAATTTTGTTAATTTTTACATTTTTTCAAGGAAAAATGAGATCATTTTGGATTACTGATGGAAAAACAAATATTCAAAAAAATAACGTCGGTTAAGATTGAAGTACTATTACACTGGATGAAAGTACCATATTCGAAGTCTATCCGTTCATTGAGTATCGATAAAAACGCGTTCAAAGTTTTACTAGGCCTTCTGTCGTTCTAATAGTAAATTTATCTACAATCTGCGGTTCCTGCACCATACGTAAGACCTTCCATTTAAGGTGCCTTCATTTGCCTCAAGAGACAAACGATTTTTTCACATTTTCACAGTAGCCTTTTGAATTGAGCCCTTAACATTAATCGACGAAACGCTCGAGCCGCCCCGAAAGGAGCAGGAATTTCGACCATCGCCAAGAGTCCAACGAAGATCATTACACAAAGAAAAAATCAAATACTTTGTCCCTGATTTCACAAAACTTGGCAACTCTCATCTTCGCATATCTCTACGCCGTATATACTCGCAGACACAAACATTTCTACAATTTTACAGATCCGCGTGAGCGGCTTGCTGGAACTGAACTCGAACAACAACGAGGAGATTCAGAGGGAGGCGGCCAACACTCGCAAAGCAAAATTCTTCGGCGCCCTCGCCAAGCAATACGCGTGTTGACCGTTTCGCCGACGATACCCCTCCCCCCTACTTTTGGACTGATTAGAATAAAGATGTCGGACCGAGGTAAGAACAACAGCAAGCGAAGATATTTTGCCATTTTGAGTTTCATCGAAATCTCCGAAAAATTATTCATCCTTATGTTCGTAGGAAAATCTTATAATCAGACTAACGGAGGTAGATATAGAGAGACGAAAAATCTCAAGCGAATACTCTGCGATGACGAAGAGTCGCGTGACTCGTTGGAAGTATTTCGAAGCAAAAAATCCGAGCCTGCAGCACGTCTGGATCCCGGAATGGTGCCTTTTTTTCCTTCGCGAAACTCCTACTCGTCCGACACACAGGTAGACGAAAATTGTTACCCTTGGAAACGCTGTGTTTGTGACGTCACGGGACTACGATACAAATCCAGCTTCGAGCATGTTTTCGTCGACTATATTTACCCGTTTCGGCCTCGACGTCAAAAGTTTCATTCTATTATCGAAAGCTCAGCCGAACATTGCCACGAAGAAGTTTATAGAATCCTGTTAAGAAAACGCGGGAGGAAAGATCCTCGAAGTGAACACGCGGGTCGAGTGATGTTTGAAAAGCAGCGAGGGACAGAGAAAACGGACGGGGGGGAACGTTTTGGGCAGTGCGACGTGCCACGCGCAACTGAATACGATTAACTGCAGGCTAGCGTGGAACAGACACGGAAGTCCTCATCCTTCCCACGTCTATGTACAAATGTACCTGCTTTTGTATCCGAAGGCACACGTTCCCCGCAGGTATATCCCTTTGTCGGTTCTCATCCCTTCGCAGCACTCTCAATGATCCACAATTCGCAGTGCCTTCCTCCTTTTTGTCAAAAATACTGAAATGCGAGAACAACGTTAACGTGCACTTTGACGACGAAATTCTTTTTGCATCCGACTTGTGCGATAACTTTTTGTTTTGTGATGCGTCTGGAATCCCGCACGCACGATCTAGGCCAAGTGGCAGATGGACCTCGTAATATGTCAGTCCAAAAGAGATGGTTGCAAATTCCCACATTTCTCCGAGATAAATGATATTTTCAAAAAAAAAAGGGATTAATTTGCGCTCTGTCGGAAGGAGAAAGTGAGACTATACTTTTTCCGAAAATGCTTTCTTGGAGGAAAGTAGACAACGGAATTTTTACCGACTGAGCGGATTCGACATCGTGTCGAGGCAATTGCGGATTAAATGAAGACAGATTTAATTGAGCCTATGTGTAGTTTCCTTACAATTCATTTTAAAGAATTACCAGCGTTTTTTTTTCGATTTCACCGCATAGCGTATCACCTCGGGTATTTTAATTGTGATACGCGAAGACTCGACGCATAAAAGGACAATTTTGCGAGTTTTATAAAGTTATTTTTAGAAGAAATAGCGTGAATATGATAAAACGAAGAGTTGAGGGAAGAATATCGAGCCCGTTTTCGAAATTTAGGTGTTTTGTTGATAATTATTATTCTATTTATTGATTCTCATTAGGACTATTTATGATTTTATTCATTTATTAATGAGCATTCTTTTTTTTCCTCGTGGTTCTCTTTAGGATTACTTATTATTATTTCTATCATTGGACGCGGTTTTATTGGTAATTATTATTCTCATTATTGATTCTCATTAGGGTTATTTATTATTTTTTTTGTTTATTAATTCTCGTGATTATTTATTAGTTTATTCATTTACGGTTCTCGTTAGGATTATTTATTATTATTGCTATCATTAGACACTGTTCCGCTGATAATTATTACAAACCTTCGACGGTAATTCAAGGGGTTAGACAACTGTGACAACCCAAAAAAGGATTACTCGCATAAATTAGTTTTAAAGGAAAAAGTAAGACGATTGAAAAGTCGTTTGGGCATTCATTTGTATGTACATTAACAAAGTAGTGTACCAAATTCCGTGAATAAATATTAATAATTGAAGAATTTATAAACAATCTCGTGACGAACCTTTGAACGTGAAGGGCTCAACGGTGTACTTGATTTTGGCCACTCGGTTGATCCGAAACAAAAAAAAAACGAGTTTTTTCCTTCAAATAGCTAATATTGGTTAAGACTTCACCGAACTTTTTTCTTTTATAATGTTTCAACCATTATACAAACGTCTTAAAAAACAATCTCCGACTTTTCGAGGAAAAACGACGGTCAAGACTCAACAACCATTACACTAAATAGGTGTACCGAATCTCAAGTTAATCGGTTCCTTGGATATCGAGAAATCGTGTGCATCGTTTTCAAAAACATAGTTTTCAAAAATATTTCGTGAAAAACGTGTTTAAAGTTTTACTAGCCATTCTATCGTTGTAACAATAAATTTACCTTCACTCTGCGTTTCCTGCCCCCATATGTTGGACCTTTCCTAATCCCTCAAAGTTCAACTCAATCGACGATTCAGCATTCATGCTCTAACTCTCTGGATACATCGTAAAAGTCATCGAAACGACGAATAAATAATTCACTTGACAACTGACATTTGGCGACTGTTACCGAAAATGAGGGATGAAAGATAAGTGCATCGTCATTTTTTATTCGTAAAATCACTCTCACAATGTGACAATACGTCGATCAACTCGAACACGTAACACGAATTTTGAGTCTGGGCTATGCGGTAATCGATTTCATACTATTTGGTTTTTGAAGAATAAAATATTAACCAACATTAATTCTACTGCGTACTAACTAAAAAGTTAACATAATAAAAAATAACCATTAATCTGACAAGTTTGTTTTGATGACTAGCGAACGAAATAAAATGACGTGGAAAATGAAATGAACCCCAATTTCGAACAGGCATTCAGGTAAAGTAAAATAACGCATGGAGCATTACCGACGATTTTATTTTTCATTTATTTTGGAAAAAACTCAAGTAGTTCGGAAAGAATCTAATTTAAAAACAAAAATTACTGCGAATGAGAAATGATAATCGAATAAAAACTGAAATTAAAAAGAAAAACAGTCGACTGTATTCACCGCCGATAAAAATATGATGGGGAAATTAAATATCCTCCCTGACTTTTCCACTGTTCCCCCTCGCTCTTCTTCGCTCCTGCCAGTATGGGCTGCTCCCCTCACTAGCCCCTTACCGATCTGACTTCTCCAAGCACATAGCCGAGCATTCAAGACAGTTCGTCTGCAACAAGTCGTATGCACTGAACGGGACAACATATTGAACATAAAATTGAATTTTCAATATATCTTTATTCTGGAACCGAAAAATATTATCCAAGACTGAATGGCAGTTTTTCTTGTTTTTTCGTAATAAAAAATCAAAGAACACTAGTTTCAATCCAGACTCAAAATATACGAACGGTTTGATTATCAATCCAATGATAAATCTCTTTAACCCTTCGACTGCACACTTCCGCCACGAATCTCTAACTGCATATGGGGTCGATCTGACCCCAGACGTTTTTCAGATCGTTGTATTACGGTAAATATGCATTTTTTCGTTTGTAGAGACGTTTTTTGTCGTCAACGATCCTTACTTTAAAGCGGAGAATTTATTTAAAAAAAAAATTGAGTGCCCAAACATTCGTTCAAAGTGGCAGATGCGTTGGAAAAATCGTACGTGCACGAAAAAAATCATAACGTTTTTTTCTCAAAATATAAAAATAAACCTTTGAGGTTTATTTTTATATTTTTATTTTTATATTTTGGGTTTTATATTTTGGGTCGAGGGGGCCGACTCGACGCCAGGTCCTTTTCCGACAGCTGTCCTCAGTACACGAGCAGGATGTAGGATGGGGGCCGAGTGTCCACCCATAGAGTAGGAGTGGGAGAACATTAGAGCGCCGCGCTGCGGCCGAATTGATTAACCCGTTCTCCGATACAGTCAGGTGAAAAACAAATGGGGTCAAAATCACCCAATCTGCAGTCGAATTCTTGACTATCATTCCAATCATAAATCTCGTTTAATCAATCCAATGATATATGTCATTTAATCATCAGTCCACTGACAAATCTCGCTGGCAAATCTCAAAAATCACAAAAATTTATTTCCAATCGTTCCCAGGTTACCTTCAAGACATGACTGTAAGTTAACTATTCGACATCTTTCAAATGACATCCCGTATAATGCTACCGTAAAGTTATCTCTTTTATGGTATCTTTCGGCGATGAAAATGGACGTCTCAAAGGCATCCTAAAAGATTATGCAATTGATGACTTTTTTGTGTTATCGAAAGGTAATCTATTTACTGTTATCTATTGTATCTAGTTCAACGTTGTCCAAAGGATATCATAAAGACGAATTACAGAAGACGTCATTTTCATGACATCTTTCAGATATCGATAATACGATGTCTTGTAAGATATTCAGTATTGGCGGGAAATAGTAAAACGTCATCTAAATGTTGTCCTAAAGATGACATCCAACGCATCACTTTTATCATAGTGCGAATGTAGCGTGTCATATTTCATTTCACCGGCAAAAAATTGTGTGTAACACCAAGTAGTTGCAAAAATAAAGGTGTTGAAATATATATACGTTCCGTGCATTTAGCCTACTATTCTTTTCACCTCTGTGCGTACATATATGTATTTAATGTACTGTCTTTTTATTCTAAAAGCGTATGTCTGCTTTTGAGGTTATTCGAGGGATCGTTTGGAGCATGGCACCCACCAGAAGACGTGAGCGTGTCGGGAGAGAAGTTCAATAACGACTGCACCGTTTTTATAATATTAAATTATATTTCACTTATAATGAATTAATTACTGTTTTATTTATAATGACCTAGCCCACTTCAAAATCGACGTAACAATATCTTATCAATTTCTTTATTATAAAAATTAACTTATCAACAGTCTAGAATATTGAGCTATATTAAATATTCTAAACTATTAATAGGTTAATTTTTATAAAGTGGATATGATATTATGTGTATATATATTGTGACGGAAAATATAATTAATATTTTTCTCTTACCGGAAACGGGAACTAGACTCGGGATCTGGTGCGAGAGATCCGTCACCTTCGGCCGTTCTTCCCGTGTTCGTGCCTCCGCAGTACCCGGGGCGCCAGAGACTTTGTTTCTCCGGTCGTCTCAACCGGAATAAACTGGGGTCGGGAGATCAAACCCGACCCGCCAGGCGGAGACTGGAGATCTCCTTGATTTTTGGTCTCCCCCGGAATCCTAACCGGGTTCGGAGACTGGAGTTCTCCTCGATTTTTGATCGCCGGAATCGTTTAACCGGACTGAACTGGAGGCATTTCCACGGGGAGGAACGGTTGCGGTATAGCACGGCCGCTCAGGCTGTGGGTTGTGGTAGAGGGGTCGGGATTCACCAGGAGTAGCGTAACTTCGATCGGTAGCTGTCACTATTCGCGACACCGGTACTTCACAATAAATAAAATAATATTTTATTTTATTGTGCGGGAGCAGGTGGGTTTACCACCCGAGAACCTTAAACGTAGGCGGTATCCCAAGCGAAACACGAACGAAAATATGCCATACGCACGGGAACGAGAGAACACCCGATGTGTATCTCAAGCGCGAGAACGAGAGCGCGACGTCACGGGCGCGAGAGAGACCACGATACGTCTCTCCATCGCGAGGGCCGTGGCCCGACGACCGATCGTCAACGACACTCCCGAGATTTTCGAGAACCGTCATCGATCGCGATCCGGGAAACACTCCTGTCTCACCTGAAAATTCGTTAACTCTTCCTCGCGCGACCAAGGCCGGCGTGCGAGGGATTATGCGAGAGCGAGACCGAGCGTATCAACAGACAGAAAAAAATGTCAACACGCTCGCGAGATCGGACCGGGCGAAATCGCCGGTTCAAGCGAGAACTTTATCTCGTATAATATCGAGAGCTGAAATATTATTTCGAGAACTGAAATATTATTTCGGGAGCTGGAATATTCTGTTAGAATATTCCTTTCGGAATCTATCTTTTCTGCCCGAGTTACCCCGCAAACGGAACGGTAACCAATCGGGGTCCTTTCCCGTCGGTAGCATGGAGGTTCTCGGGGATCGCAACCCCGGGTCACCATGCGAGAGCGGGCAATGCTTCCTTTCTGAAGCGCGGCGCGGAGGTCTCCAGCCCCGCCCGTAACCCAAACGGCCCGCTCTCCAGCACGATGCACCTCTACGGCGGGGTACCGGCGTCTCAGCCGGGTGTGCCCCGATTCCCCGAGAGGCCTCGTTGGCGGCGTCCCTCGGCCGGGATTGCTCGATGCGTTGAGCGCTACGCCGCTCGACCGAGTTCCGCTCGCCAACCCAAAACACAGAACGGAGTCGACAACTCAGACGCTCTACCAGGGGAGAAAGGCCCCTAACAATCGTCACGGGCGTGACTCGGGCCAAGGCACGTGACACACGGGACCGGTAGCGCATCCTGGGGCGTGATTCCGAAAAATCACGTCACAACTCCCCACCCCTTACGGGTGGTTGCGTTTAAGGGAGCTGCCTGGTCCTCATCAGGGCAAAGCCGTAACGGGACCCTACGCGGTAACGATAAGTTTCCTTCCCCTGTTGCAATCGGTAGCTAAGAGGGTGGGGAAGAACGAGATCTACTGCGTAGGACCAGTGTCCCGCAGCACGAGAAGCTAACCTTGCACGAAACAAAGACCGATCCTTGTGTACGTACGGTAGCCTGGTTGTCTCTTCCTGTTGCCATTCGGTAGCTTCAATCATGGGTGGGAGAGACCGAGACCTGTCGCGGGCACTAACCGCCCCGCCACGCGAGAAATAACTGGACCAATCGAGGTCCACACGTACCACCACCACGGACGGACAATACAACCGTAACGGGCTTACCCCTCAGCCGTTGCGTCCTTGCCTGGGTGATGATTCCGGAGCATGACGGGAGCTGCTCCAACCAGATCCCATCGTCTCGGTGTAGCTGGTGACGGGAACTTGAGTGGCTTCCTCCACTTGCGGGAACAGGGAGGCATGGTTGCCTCTGCGGGCGCCAAGGCCGTGGGCCGGGCAAGCTTGACGGAGCTCCTTCGTTAGGCGGCCCTCTCGCCCAAGGACCCTGAGGCTGGGGCCCACCTTACGGGGACGGGGAGGCTTTGTTGCCCCACACGAGACCTATGGGCTAGGGGCCTATTTTTCGGGAACTGTGGGGTCGTGGCCCTCTCACGCGGGAGCTGTGGGCCAGAGGCCCCTATTGCGGGAGCTGCGAGGAGGTGTTGTCACCTCACGCGAGAATTATGGGCCCGAGGCCCATATTGCGGGAGCTGTGAGGAGATGTTGCCACCTCACACAAGAGCTATGGGCCAGAGGCCCCTATTGCGGTAGCTGAGAGGAGATGTTGCCACCTCCCACGGGAGCTATGGGCCAGAGGCCTTTAACGGTAACGTTTCGGGGTCGGCCACCAATGGGGGCTCCACCCGAGGGGCGATTCCACTTGCGTCCGACCCGACGTTAACTATTACGTCATCCGAAGGAAGGATTTCCTTCAAGGAGACGTATCGGTAGCTGAGGGTGTACCTCGTAACTGCCTTCGCCGTTTTGCGCAATCGGTAACTGGTCGGCGTGGTGTCGCTACACGGGAGCTGGTCGAGAAAGGAATTGTCGTCAAGGCTTATCACGGGAGGCAGAGGAGAGTTCCTCACTCGCCACCTCGCCCGTTTCCCCGATTGCAAAGGAGCAACGGGGCGTGGACACGCCTGACGGTCTTATCGGTACCGCAAGAGACACCGGGGGTCCGGATAGTCTCTACGCCGATGACCCGTTTCGCCGTAATTGCAGCAGCTGAGTTCACTCGACTTTTCGGTAGCTTCCGTGGTCTTTACGCGACCACTCGGTAGCGGGGGCATGGCTTTGTTCGCCTTGCCCCTCTGGAACTGGCCCACAAAAGGCCCCGGGAATCATTGGCGTGAGAGCGCAGGCCGCGAGAGGCTGCGCTCACGTACCGCCTTTTCGGGATCTGACGTCCGATTGTTGCATGGCAGCAACAAGGCGTCCAATGCCTTGAGAGCTTCGTGGCCGCTCGAGGCGTCACGCAATGGCCGCCTGGGCGCGACCCGGTCGGGTCGGCTGACCCAAGGTCGAGCTCCGCGGGACCAGCGCCAGGTCCGCGATCGGTAAAACCTCGTCCGCTTGTTCGGGCGAGCGTTTTGAGAGCCGTAACGGGAGCTCAGGTACCCTGTCTCCGGTCGCCATGGGGTATTCCCCCCGGGACACTCGGAGCACGACAGTGTGCCTGGCTGAATCGAGAGCTGAGGGACTGTGTCCCATTTCGTCGAATTTAATTCGACGAGATCGAGAACGGCAGACAGAATAGAACAAAAAAAAATAAATAAAAAAAACAAATGATAACCCTGTCTGGTTGGAAAAATAAAATTTTCCAAAAAGGCGAGATCGGGGGAACGGTTTTTCCCCCGTCCGAGAACCCTGAAACCAGATCATCTGCGAGAGCAAGAGAGAGGGATTTTTTTTTTTTTTTTTTTTTTTTAAAATCAAAATTCCTCTCCATCCGAAATACATTTTCGGATTTCGTGAGCCGAGGGAGTTTGAATTCCCTTCCGTCGAAATAGTCTGACGGGAACGAGACCGCGAGAGAAAAGAAAAAAAGAATAAAAAAAAAATCTCGATCCGAAAGAAATTTTCGGATTTCGGGAACTGGGGGAATTGAAATTCCCTTCCGTCGACAGAAGGCGACGGAATCGAGACCGTGAGAGAAAAGAAAAAAAGAATAAATAAAAATTCTCTCGATCCGAAAGAAATTTTCGGATTTCGGGAACTGGGGGAATTAGACGTCCCTTCCGTCAAACGAGTTTGACGGAAACGAGATCGCGAGAGAAAAGGAAAAAAAAAGAATAAATAAAAAAATTCTCTCGATCCGAAAGAAATTTTCGGATTTCGGGAACTGGGAGAATTAGACGTCCCTTCCGTCAAACGAGTTTGACGGAAACGAGATCGCGAGAGAAAAGAAAAAAAAAGAATAAATAAAAAAAATTCTCTCGATCCGAAAGAGATTTTCGGATTCCGGGAACCGTGGGAATTAGAATCCCTTTCCGTCGACAGAAAACGACGGGATCGAGATCGCGAGAGAGGAGAAAAAAAAATAATTAAAGAAAAAAAATGTTATCTCTCGATCTGAAATAAATTTTCGGATCTCCGGGAACTGGGAAAATTTTTATTCCCCTTCATCGAACGAATCGGACGAGGTCGAGAACGATAGAGGAAGAAAATAGAAATTAAAAAAGAAGAACTTCTTCCCTCTATCCGAGAACGGTGCAAAAACCTCAAATCGAAATAAAATTCCGATGAGGCTGGAGCCAACCAGGAGAACAAAAAAAAATATTTAAAAACCAAAAACAAAAGTAAAAACCCTATTGGCTCCGCTCGAAATCTGTAAGGGAAAAAAAGAAAAACAAAAAAAGTTCAATTCCACCTACAACGGGAACGCGCGACGCATAATCAAGTGTTACTCGATTAGGCGGGCCACCTCGGGGACACCCAATATGTGGTATTGCGCGTGCCACTTCAGGGACACCCAATGTGTGGTATCGCGCGGGTCTCGCCGCGAGGTTCGAGAACGGAGCTCGAGAACGATCTCGTCGTTCTCGAAAATTCGAGAGCCGGCCGAAAAGGTATTCACAAAAACAATAAAAAGATCCTTTCGGTCTAGCGGGAGCATTCATTCGGGTCTCGAAAAGTAATTTCCGAAACCCCGGGAGCAGAACGATAAAAAAAAACCGAAAAAAACAAAACAAACAAAAAAAAGACGAAATACAAAAAACACGATAAGCCGGCAAAACAAAAAACACGACCAAACAAACAATTTAATGTCGGGAGCTTGATTTGCCTTTGAAATCGGCGCGAGCAAGCTTGGGATTTGACAGTTTTTTTTTTTGTCAACTTCTCAAACACGGGAGCCGGCATTTTTTTTTGTCTTCGAAAAGGAATTTCGAAGTGCTCGGGACCACGGAAAGAAACAAAGAGGTTTTCTTTTCTCTTTCCCTTCGAAATAATTTTTCAAAGTTGCGAGAGCATCCCGGGGAGGTCGAAAGATAACTCCCCCCGATAACGAGAACGACACGTGTCAGCAGAGCCTCGCATCACGGAAACCACGCAGGAAAAAAAAAAAAAAAAATCCATGACGTTTTTTTTTTTTTTTTTTTTTTGAAAAATAAAATTTTCCGACTGCGTCGGAAACTCACCGGAAGATGATCAATAATCCAACTGGACGATGATCCCTGGGTATCGAGAACACTTTTTTTCTTTATTCACGGGAGCACTTCTTTTTTTCCATCGGGAGCACTGTTTTTTTTTCTTCGGTAGCACTTTTTTTTTTTTTTTTTTTTTTTTTCTCTATCAGGAGCAAGCGCGAACGTTTATTTCCGAAGTCTAAATCCGGAACCCACGAAACGCGTTACGAGAACGAGGAGAAAAGGACATTATTTCCTTTTCTCGACGAGAGCAAGAACTTTTTCATTTCGCCATAGCGCGAATCGAAAAGCTCGCCGAGATCGCTCGACAGATCGCGCGAGACTCACTAACTCGCGGGTCTCCGATCTTCGAGAACAGTGAGGAAGGGCTCGAAGGAAATAAAAAAATTTCGAGAGCCTTTTATAGGAATGAGGAAAGGAAAAGGGAACGGGATACTCACTCGAGAACAATCTCGAGACGAGATTCAAAAATCGAGAGCAATAAAGGCGGAAAGAACGAAAAAAGAAATTATTCTTCTCCGTTTTTCCCCTTCCACTTTAACCGGGAACCGCTACTCGCCGGCGTGGCCCCACGTTGGGCGCCATTTGTGACGGGAATAATTTTCTCTTACCGGAAACGGGAACTAGACTCGGGATCTGGTGCGAGAGATCCATCACCTTCGGCCGGTCCTCCCGTGTAAGTGCCTCCGCAGTACCCGGGGCGCCAGAGACGTTGTTTCTCCGGTCGTCTCAACCGGAATAAACTGGGGTCGGGGGATCAAACCCGACCCGCCAGGCGGAGACTGGAGATCTCCTTGATTTTTGGTCTCCCCCGGAATCCTAACCGGGTTCGGAGACTGGAGCTCTCCTCGGTTTTTGATCGCCGGAACCGTTTAACCGGACTGAACTGGAGGCCTTTCCACGGGGAGGGACGGTTGCGGTATGGCACGGCCGCTCAGGCTGTGGGTTGTGGTAGAGGGGTCGGGATTCGCCAGGAGTAGCGTAACGTCGATCGGTAGCTGTCGCTATCCGCGAGGACGGTAACGCCGCTATAAAACAAATTAAGGGTTTATTTTATAGCGCGGGAGCCGGTGGATCACCCACCCGAGAACCTTAGACGTAGACGGGCTTATCCGCGAACGCAATAATGCACGCGGAAACGTCATACGCGCGGGAGCAACGGAGCACGACGACGTGCTCCTAATGCGGGAACGGGAGCGCGGCGACGCGAGCGCGAGAGAGACGCGACACCTCTTCCTATCGCGAGGCTCGGGGCTCGCCGTCCCAACGACAACAACTCTCGAGAACGTTAGAAATCGAGAGCGTTCGCACTTCGGGAGACTCTCTCGTCTCACCTGAAAATTCGTTAACTCTTCCTCGCGCGACCAAGGCCGGCGTGCGAGGGATTATGCGAGAGCGAGACCGAGCGTATCAACAGACAGAAAAAAATGTCAACACGCTCGCGAGATCGGACCGGGCGAAATCGCCGGTTCAAGCGAGAACTTTATCTCGTATAATATCGAGAGCTGAAATATTATTTCGAGAACTGAAATATTATTTCGGGAGCTGGAATATTCTGTTAGAATATTCCTTTCGGAATCTATCTTTTCTGCCCGAGTTACCCCGCAAACGGAACGGTAACCAATCGGGGTCCTTTCCCGTCGGTAGCATGGAGGTTCTCGGGGATCGCAACCCCGGGTCACCATGCGAGAGCGGGCAATGCTTCCTTTCTGAAGCGCGGCGCGGAGGTCTCCAGCCCCGCCCGTAACCCAAACGGCCCGCTCTCCAGCACGATGCACCTCTACGGCGGGGTACCGGCGTCTCAGCCGGGTGTGCCCCGATTCCCCGAGAGGCCTCGTTGGCGGCGTCCCTCGGCCGGGATTGCTCGATGCGTTGAGCGCTACGCCGCTCGACCGAGTTCCGCTCGCCAACTCAAAACACAGAACGGAGTCGACAACTCAGACGCTCTACCAGGGGAGAAAGGCCCCTAACAATCGTCACGGGCGTGACTCGGGCCAAGGCACGTGACACACGGGACCGGTAGCGCATCCTGGGGCGTGATTCCGAAAAATCACGTCACAATATATATATATATATATATATTTATATATATATATATATATATATATATTTATATATATATATATATATATATATATATATATATATATATATACACACGTATATAAAGGGTGACAAGTTGGGGATGGCCACATATTTTTAAATTCATATGAGCGGCCATTTCGAATCAGTTGAGGTGCGCTTTTGGAATAGTTTTTCGGGAACTTTTCGAAAAAAAATATAGGGCTCGTGGGAAAAAAATAAATTTCATGGAAAAAAATAAAAATTTGTTGAAAAAAAAATAAAAACGGCATTCCGCGCCGGCCGAAGCGAAGTCGACTCGATTTTGGACACGGAATATCCGAATAGAATTGGGTCGCAAATGTTATCACTGAGAAAAACTATATCAAAATTTCGAAATCGAACGATAGTTCAAACGTTGAGTTTGACTTCCGCAGTATCTCCGGAACGGCGGAACCTGCGAACGGATTCAGCGAAGAGAGTAGGCGCTCGAGCTTCCGCTGCTGTGTTCGCGTCGCGGCTGTTATGGGGCCGCAAACGTCACCGAAAAATGTCAAGCCGCAGCTGACGTTTCGAGAAGTCAAATGTATTCACAAATAAGCATTTGTGAGCAAATTCTTCAGGTTTTTTAAGGGTCATACTTGGCGCTAAGATAAAAAATGGAGCGATTGAAAAAGCTTCATTTTTTTTCGTCTTTCAACATCGTCCACGGGCTAAAAAAATGCTCTGCCTCAATTAATGCTTGGGTGCTCATTCTTTGGCTTCAATTTGGTATTTTTTGCTCTTTGTACGATCACTTGTCGCTGAGATCCCGCCAATAGAAAGAAAATTCAGCTCTGGCGTTGATCATCGATATCTCTTGAAGTAATGATCGTACAGCGAACGGAAGGTGGGTTTGAGAAACTCGAATAACTCCTCTATAAGTTCCTTTTGATATTTGAACGAAAAGATTTTTTTTTAAGCTAACTATTGATATGAATTTTTTTTACGTACTTTTTCCGCCGTTTTGGCAAATCCACCACCAGCTTGCAAGTATTGCGATAACTATCGATATTTCCAGGTATTTTTTGAGCCGAATACATGGTTAAGATGACAAGACCATTCGTTAGTTTTCTCACTACTTTTGTTTGCATGCAATTTAGCAATAAATACTCATCAAATCGCACAAGCAAAAGGAAATTGCAAAGTTTTGATTTTTTTTAAAAATCGTTATACATTGAAGAATCGTATGGCGATGCGTGTTAAAAAGGCGTATGAAGATTCGCTTGGGGGTATCAATTCGAATTAATGCAACCAATTTTAGCTAGCTAAATTATAGCATGCAATCAAAAAATCGAATCAACACTGAAGAGGTAATGATTTTATAAAATTTCCTACACCTACACATTTTGAAATTAAAAAAAAATCACAATATTGGGGGATGGATCTGTTTATTTTTATTACAATTTCCCATCAACTATTCAGTAAATATTTTTAAAAAACCAATTTTTTATTTCTTTTTATTTCAAACTGATTATAAAATTGCATGAAATTATCATCTGCGATTCCTTTGTTTGCATGCTATAAGTTTGCGAGTTAAAATGAGGTGTATTAAATTAAGTTGATACCCCCAAGCGAATCTTTATACGGCTTTTATACGAAGAAAAGAAAATTCAACACAAACATTCATTTTCGTTCGTAAGATTTGATGAGTAGTTAATGCAGAATTACAAGTAAACCAAAGTAGTGAGAACGGTAACGAATTTTTGTTTTCATCTTAACCATCCTCATTTGACGTCTAAGGAGCAAGAAATGTGCCCCTTTAATTTTTCATGAAAGTTTGCGGATTCGGATTAAAAAAACGGTTAAACCGATCCCTTTGCAAATTTACAGGGTCTTTAGGCGTGCATTAAGCTCAAAAAATTCCTGGAAAGATTCGTCATTTTCCCAGTATTTGCAAAGTTGTGGTAGATTCTGCAAAATGGTGGAAAAAGTCATTTTTTTATACTTTTTCGAATCAATATTTAGCTTGAAAAAAAATGTTTTCTCTCAAATAGAAAGAGGATTTTATAGAGGAGTTATTCGAGTTTCCGAAACGCACCTTCTGTTCGCTGTACGATGATTAGTTCATGAGATATCGATGATCAAAGAAAAAAAGCCGAATTTTCAATCAATCGGCGATATCTCACCGACGAGTGGTCGTACAAAGAGCAAAATAATACGAAATTGAAGCTCAATAATCACGCTAAAAGACCCAAGTCTTGATTCAGGCAGGAATTTTTTTTAGCCCGTGGACGACGTTGAAAAACTTTTTGAAAAATGCATTTTTTTAGTCGCGCTATGCTTTTGGTCTCTGCACCAGTGTGATGCTTGAAATTCTTCGTGCGGCAATGATAAATGCGATAATGATAGAAAAATTCGATTATTCATTGGATTTTTCGGAATAATAAATCGAAAGATAAATAAGATGATGTTTCTTAAATTTTGAGGCACCGAGCGATTATGTTAACAAGTTGAAAGCTTTTATTTACTTGATTGTTTTATTTAAGAAAATCATGAATGGATAAATAAATAAATAGAGAAATAATGATTTTCTGTCGGACGCAAAATGAAACATCGACATTTCATGCACTTTCCGACAATTTAAAGCACTCAAATTTTGCAAACATGCTTCTAAGAGGCCCTCATGAAGAGATGCATGGAAAGGAAATCCGAGAAGAGCTAGGTGATAATTGGTGACGCTTCATTCTGACCAAGTCCCGATGTTGAGGAAATTCTATGGACCGTGTGTACCGTACAAAAATTCGAGTAGGGACAAAGTACTGGTCCTGATCTGCCGTTTCTCGAAAATGTTATGCTCCGGTTAGGTGTGTTTGTTGACGTATCATAGAGCGTGGTTGTTAACGTAACCAAGATAAAATCGATGCTTCGAATGGTTCCCGGGGCCTCACTCAAGCATTCCGGATAGTACTGTCCCGAATCCGTCGCCAAATTCTTCTTCCTTCCAGTCAGATTGCGTCAAAAAATATCACGATGCTGCGAGAACTGTTATAAGAATATTGATGATGTACGGAAGATAAAATCGGTGCTGCGAATGCCTCTTGAGTCTTCACTCGAACATTCCGGATATGACAGGGCCGAATCCGTCTCCGCTTTTATCTTACTTTCGGTCGTAGTAAGTCGTAGCGTGTCAAAAAGTCTGACGATGCCGCGACGCCGATGACAGTAGCATTTGTCATAAAACAAAGATGAAAGCGGTGCTCGTGCCGGTTCTGGGGGCCTCAATAGGACATCGACGATGTGACGGCACCGAGTTTGCTCTCGCTTTTATCTTATTTCCGGTCATAGTGCGTCAAGAAGTACGCAGATGCCGTGAGAACGATGGCAGAAGGACTTGATAGTATACAAATGTAAAAGCGGTACTCGTGACGGTTTTGGGGGCCTCGATCGGTAATCCCCGACTCGACGGCCCAGAGTTCGTCTCTGCTGTCATCTTACCTACGGTCATTTTTCGTCAAGGAGTCTGATGACACCACGAGAACGATGACCGGAGCAACGGCTAGTAAACAAAGATAGGAGCCCTGCACGCGATGGTTAGGGGTGCCTCGATCGGTCATTCGCGATACGACGAACCCTAGTTTGCCTCTGCTTTCATCTTACTTGTGGTAATTTTTCGTCAAGACGGCTGACGATGCCGCCAGAACGATGACCGGAGCATTTGTTAGTAAACAAAGGCGAAAGCAGTATTCGCGATAGTTCTTGGGGCATCGATCGGTGACATTCCCGATACGACGGCCCCAAGTTTCTCTCCGCTTTCATCTTAGTTCCCGTTATTTTTTGTCAAGGAGGCTGACGATGCCGTGAGAACGACGAGCGGAGCATTTGTTACCAAGCAAAGATAAAAGCAGGGGGCGCGATGATTCTTGTGGTCTCGGTCGGTCATCCTCGGCGCGACGGCACCGTGTTTCTCTCTCCTATCATCTCTCTTGCGGGAATTTTTCGTCCGGAAATCTGACGATGCAGCCAGAACAATGACCCGAGCGTTTGTTATTAAACAAAGATGAAATCAGTACTCGCGATGGTCTTGGTGATCGAGGTGGTCGAGATGGTGATCGAGGGGCCTCGATTGGTCATTCCCGATATGATGGCACTGAATTTGTCTCTGCTTTCATCTTACTTGCGGTAATTTTTTCTCGAAAAGTCCAACCGCACCGCGAGAACGATGAGCGGAGTATTTGTTAATAAACAAAAAAAGCAATGCTCGCGATGGTACTTGGGGTCTCGTTCGGTAATCCTCGAACGTCCATAAAGCTAGCAGAGCAAAGTCCTCGAAATGGATTTAATGGTTATCAAAATTTTGTGCTTTTTATGTGCTAATTTTGTGCTCCATTAAAAATTTTTGTGCTCTTATCGTTAAGCGGGAAATGAGAAATCAAAAGTGCTCTGTTTGCTTAACATCAAACTAGCAGAGCATCTAATGATATTTTGCCATATGTAAGAATCAAATTACGTGATATTTATGTGCTTTTTATCTGCTTTACGAATATCGAACAGCCAAACCTCTATTTTGTTTTTTTCGCCCGATAATGAGAAATCAACAGTGCTGACTGCTTAACATCAAGCTAGCAGAGCACCTAATGATATTTTGGACAAAATTTTTTAATGGAGCACAAAATTAGCACATAAAAAGCACAAAATGTTAATAACCATTAAATCCATTTCGGGGGCTTTGCTCTGCCAGCTTTATGGAGGTGAAATAACGAGAAATAACGAGAAATAACGAGAAATAACGAGAAATAACGAGAAATAACGAGAAATAACGAGAAATAACGAGAAATAACGAGAAATAACGAGAAATAACGAGAAATAACGAGAAATAACGAGAAATAACGAGAAATAACGAGAAATAACGAGAAATAACGAGAAATAACGAGAAATAACGAGAAATAACGAGAAATAACGAGAAATAACGAGAAATAACGAGAAATAACGAGAAATAACGAGAAATAACGAGAAATAACGAGAAATAACGAGAAATAACGAGAAATAACGAGAAATAACGAGAAATAACGAGAAATAACGAGAAATAACGAGAAATAACGAGAAATAACGAGAAATAACGAGAAATAACGAGAAATAACGAGAAATAACGAGAAATAACGAGAAATAACGAGAAATAACGAGAAATAACGAGAAATAACGAGAAATAACGAGAAATAACGAGAAATAACGAGAAATAACGAGAAATAACGAGAAATAACGATAAATAACGATAAATAACGATAAATAACGATAAATAACGATAAATAACGATAAATAACGATAAATAACGATAAATAACGATAAATAACGATAAATAACGATAAAGAACGATAAAGAACGATAAACAACGAGAAATAACGATAAACAACGATAAACAACGATAAACAACGATAAACAACGATAAACAACGATAAACAACGATAAACAACGATAAACAACGATAAACAACGATAAATAACGATAAATAACGATAAATAACGATAAATAACGATAAATAACGATAAATAACGATAAATAACGATAAATAACGATAAATAACGATAAATAACGATAAATAACGATAAATAACGATAAATAACGATAAATAACGATAAATAACGATAAATAACGATAAATATTGATAAATAACGCTAAATAACGATAAATAACGATAAATGGGGATAAATAACGATAAATCGGGATAAATAACGATAAATAACGATAAATAACGATAAATATCGATAAATAACGATAAATAACGATAAATATCGATAAATAACGATAAAAAACGATAAATAACGATAAATGGGGATAAATAACGATAAATCGGGATAAATAACGAGAAATAACGAGAAATGGGGATAAATAACGATAAATCGGGATAAATAACGATAAATAACGATAAATCGGGATAAATAACGATAAATAACGATACATAACGATAAATAATGATAAATAACGATAAATAACGATAAATAACGATAAATAACGATAAATAACGATAAATAACGATAAATAACGATAAATAACGATAAATAACGATAAATAACGATAAATAACGATAAATAACGATAAATAACGATAAATAGCGATAAATAACGATAAATAACGATAAATAACGATAAATAACGATAAATAACGATAAATAACGATAAATAACGATAAATAACGATAAATAACGATAAATAACGATAAATAACGATAAATAACGATAAATAACGATACATAACGATAAATAACGATAAATAACGATAAATAACGATAAATAACGATAAATAACGATAAATAACGATAAATAACGATAAATAACGATAAATAACGATAAATAACGATAAATGACGATAAATAACGATAAATAACGATAAATAACGATAAATAACGATAAATAACGATAAATAACGATAAATAGCGATAAATAACGATAAATAACGATAAATAACGATAAATAACGATAAATAACGATAAATAACGGTAAAAAACGATAAATAATGGTTATTAACGATAAATAACGATAAATAACGATAAATAACGGTAAAAAACGATAAATAATGGTTATTAACGATAAATAACGATAAATAACGATAAATAACGATAAATAACGATAAATGACGATAAATAACGATAAATAACGATAAATAACGATAAATAACGAGAAATAACGATAAATAACGATAAATAACGATAAATAACGATAAATATTGATAAATAACGATAAATAACGATAAATGGGGATAAATAACGATAAATCGGGATAAATAACGATAAATAACAGTAAATAACGATAAATAACGATAAATAACGATAAATAACGATAAATAACGATAAATAACGATAAATAACGATAAATAACGATAAATAACGATAAATAACGAAAAATAACGACAAATAACGATAAATAACGATAAATAACGATAAA
>OX632362.1:14828537-15161641 GCA_951751655.1 Ophion costatus | reverse complement strand
TTCCTTTTCTTCCTTCCTTCCTTCCTTCCTTCCTTCCTTCCTTCCTTCCTTCCTTCCTTCTTTCCTTCCTTCATTCCTTCCTTCCTTCGTTCCTTCCTTCCTTCCTTCCTTCCTTCGTTCCTTCCTTCCTTCCTTCCTTCGTTCCTTCCTTCCTTCCTTCCTTCCTCCCTTCCTTCCTTCGTTCCTTCCTTCCTTCCTTCGTTCCTTCCTTCCTTCCTTCCTTCCTGGCTTCCTTCCTTCTTTCCTTCCTTCCTTCCTTCCTTCCTTCCTTCCTTCCTTCCTTCCTTCCTTCCTTCCTTCCTTCCTCCCTTCCTTCCTTTCTTCCTTCCTTTCTTCCTTCTCTTCCTTCCTTCCTTATAAAATAATTACGATTTTACCACACTGCGATTTTTTTTATTCGAGAACAATGTCAGATCGAGAAAAAATGACGAAATAATACGGAGAGGTGCTTTGCGGAGTGGGGGTCATGCGGGTGACTACTAGCGCCGCATGGTGGGTTAGTTACGTGGCGACAATACGGGGACACGTTACTGTTAAGAGAATTTATCCCAGTGTCAGCCCCCTGATCGTAGCTACTACGGAGCTGAAGTTAGAGAACGGCTAGATATAGCTAGAATTTTTTTCTACGTTGCTTACATCACTGCACGATAATTCGATGAGCTTCGTGAGGTACTAATTACAAATGCGGTATTTTTGCTGCAAATAAATTAAACATATTGATTTTTAATTATATTAATAACGCTTACGTGTGAGGTGGTTTCAATTCCGGGACTCTGGAGTGAGGGATTGCGACGTTGTCCACTGAGTCAATCCTGCTTTGTTAATTATGATATTTCGCATCGGGTACATATGTAGCACTGCACGAAGTTGGGTTATTAAGAAGTAGGCGTAGTGACAATGTATGCAAATAACATTATCGAATTAACATGATAATTGCTTTCATATTGAAAGCGATATGCGTGTGTAGTTACATAACCTCAAATTGAATTTCTGTACTTATATTGGCTAGTGGCAAATAGTTTTGGCATTATATAAGCTATAATATAATAACTTTGTAAATGTATCATCAGTAAGGAAGTGAAAAAATTGTAGCGGTCGCGAGCGCGTGCTGTTCTTTTTTTTTGTATTCGTAATGCTATCTCTATCTGGGGGTGGCTAGGCAGGTACGATAGGGGCTGCATGGAATTTTGATCATAATGCCGCGACATCTATAACCACGATCGGCAGGACGGCGACTAGCCGAGGAACACATTGCCACCATTACGGAGTCTTGTCTAATTCATGGCCCGGGAGACTAGAGAGAAGGAGTGCACACAGCATAGGCCGACGCGTAGTTCCAGCGTCTTAAAAAGTGCGACTTGCAATAGTTCGAGATCGTGCTACTAGCAGCTCTCCTGAGGATAACGTCTCAAATAATTATAATAGTTAATCGTGAAATATCGAAAAAAAAAGATATTCGCTTCTTTTCCATCCTCTAAACAAGTGCAATTTAACATCCCAATCGGATGAGCATTTCCGAGACTGCGCATTTGAAAAAATGCACCTTTGCCATAAACGATATATTTATAGTTGTCTACACCATTCTCATCTTCAATGAATAGCACTGCAAGAGTAAAACATTAATGTCATTAAAAATTTCATTACATCGCATTCGTATATCATCGTATATCCTGTTAAGACGGAATGACACCTCATCGCGGTCGGTATGGTAGAACAGAATTATAGATACCCAAAAATCTCTGAAACGGCTCTTCAGATCCCGTCGAAACTTTGCCAAACGACGTCAAATAGATAGACGAACAGCTTCCAGCCCCTCAAATTTTTTGAATTTGAGAAAAAAAACGTAGACTGGCTTATCATGCGGAACTCGAGACCGAAAAGATGAAAAATCAGATGTTTGGCTAATGTCACGACTTAGAGAAAAGCTAGACCGCGTAGCCACATCAAAAACGAACAATTTGAGCTCTCAATCACTGCACTTCGCTGCATATCTTAGGAGAAAAGTGGTAATCTAGATTTGTCGTGTAATTGTTGATAATTGCGAGCAAATGTCGCCCGAACTTCGACGTGCTCAGTTCACGAGAATTCCGCGCGCGGCGCTCGCCTCGTGGTCTGCAGACGACGCGCATCGAGGCCCGTGGCAGCGCCAATAACGTCTCTCCACACCGTGGTGTAGACGTGCACCGACACGCACGCACACATGCGTTGCGTAGCGTGTCGAGGCCCGTGGAAGGCGAGACGCAATGTCTCCGCGCGCGCAGCGACGAACGCGCGCGGTGACATCCGTCGGTGGGGCGCAGAAGCTCGATTGAGTTCTGCCCTACCGGTCGGAAGCCGGGGCCGCATCGAAGTTTCGCGTCGGGTGTCATTCCGTCTTAAAAAATACATGTCGACTATTTTTACCTACTCTCGAAACGTCGAAATTTCATTACATCCGACGTAGGGGGCACCTCACGCAGTTTTCTTGCGATTAACTTTTTGACTGCGTGCTGAGTGGTACATCGACTTCTCGTCGTGAATATTTATATATATATATTGTTACAGTATCTGACTGAGCGAATCTAATTATTCTCAGTTATAAGGAAAATAATGGTACAACCAAGACTATCCGTAATGACTATTCGTAAACTGTTCAATAGATATTGCCAAATGATTGAGCGACTTTTCAATCCGATAGTATTCCTGACTTTGTCATTCACGGCTGCTCACATGTGCTTCAGCGCTTTTCACCTCCAAAAGGTGGGTAAATTCGGGATATAGCATGAATTTGTCAATCGAGTGAAAGTTGTTGAAGTTATTTGTCACACCAATTGGGAAAAAGCTTCGAGAATCTTCGAGTAGTCGGCCATATTGTGCATCGAAAAAAAAAATCTAACAGCTTGATATTCATACTAAATAGATGTGTCATTAATTTTAGGAGTGAATTGCTTTTTCATACGGAAAAAAATTGTTAAATTCGCACATGATTTTATACCCGTTACTGTAGCCTACGGCCTTAAGCGTGTCTCATTTACTTTCTATTCTTTTTTATCGGTTCATTTGATTTTTACGTTCATAGTTTTATGTTTTTTTTCTCACTACTTCAGTACGTGAGCGTCTGACCCACCAAAATCTCGCTCTCTCCCTTTCTCTTTCATCCTCGCCCTCCCTCCGTCTCCAAAAAATAATAATCTGCAAGGACAATTATAGAAAATACGAAAATTCTCCACATCCCATGAATAGTCGTAATTTTTTGTGAGTTCGTTTGCTTATTGGTTCGTTTACTTGTGCATTTCTTTTTTGTTTGTACTCGTGTATTGACGCTGTTCATTTGGTTAATATGAATCTAGTGTTTACTCGTTTGTATGCTTGTTCATGAAAATTGTAATTAACTACTCAGTTTAATGTTCAATAGCCAAATATTATTCCACAAAATAATCTTCCGTAAAAGATTAATAAAAATCAATTTACTAGTTTTCAAGTCGTAAGCGCACCAACGTACAGCCAGACACTCACATAATTTTTATTCGACATACGAGTTTGCCCTCTTTTTAGTTAACATCAACGACCTGTAATGAGATTTTCTCAATATTTAAAAGTTACAGACGGACATCCTTATAGTTTTATTATATGTTGAGATAGAGATCTTATATTTTTTTTGTCACAGCAAGCCTCATTATGTAGACATTTTTGTTAATGACTTCATCTAGTTTTAATTTTCAATTTTTTTTCAAGGGTTTTTTTTATAGAAAATAGCAATAACGATCTACAAAGACAATTTATGGAAATTTGAAAGCGGCACAAAACACATGGTTATTTGTGAATGTTTGAATTATTGTTCGTTTGATTATTTTCTTATTTGTTTATTTGTTTTTTAGCCGTCTGCTTGTTTGTTATTATCTTTGTTTGTTTGTATATTTGTTCGTTGTAATTAAAATCAAATGTGCAAGCATATAATTTTTTTCCTGAATGTACTGTTTCTCCTATTTTTAGTTAAATGAATAATTTGTGAAGAAACTTCGTGAAATTAAAAACATTACGGATGAGGGCCCTTCCCAGTTCTAGTATATAAGATAGAGATGTGCCTTCACGTGTCCTTGCGAGGTTTTTCGATCCCATCCCCCTTTACCTTTTATTTGCCATTGCAATATTGCTCAGTTCCAAAAAAAGCCCACGGTAATCCACGGTGAAACCCCAACGTGCCACAGCTACACCTTGCGAATGTACAATTGTTTCGCATATACCCAAGGGCACGATAAAATTGTAGAAAACATATACCTGTACAGACGGCTATATTTCTCTGAGTTTCAGTTTTGTCACCATTCTGTAATGTACGATTGAGACCGATTAAGTAAAACTATGAGCATTTCGGATGATGCATGTCCATTTATGAAACTGAATGAAACAAAAAAAAGCTTTTCTATGTGAAAGTCATTACGAAAACAATTACACACCCACCTTTGATGGACTTACCTTATGGAATCAAAATGTGACGAGTGAAAACTGTTTACGATTCAAAACTTTGCAAGGAAATGATGTACGGTAATTGGGATGAAGTCGCCAAGGGTCTACTCCACTCCTTGGCCACGATTGTACAGACATTTATATTATGTGGCTATGCTCATAAGTTAACTGAACAGGTGAGAATTCAACCATCAACATCAACAGAGGCGAACAGAAATGGAAATACAGTTCTTCCTTTTTTTTAACAGTCTGCACTTATGGCAAACGCCGCGTACCAGTGTGAATGGATGGACCGTAGTAAAGAGTTTAAGATTATGCTGAGTTTAATAATGATGCGATCACAAAGACCTTTTGTTTGTAGCGCCTATGGATTTTTTTTCATAAATCTCAGTCAAATGACCTCAGTGAGTACCTATTTTTTTAAATCTTGTATATATATCGTGCTATTCAGTCGAATGAGAAATGATAATTGGTTTTATTCCACGCAGATTTTTAAAACGGCAGGAAGTTATTTTACACTGTTGCAATCGCTGGCGTGACTGAAGTGCTTATTAGGAACTACATTTCATTGGGCATTTGTAATTGAAAGCGAAAATGGGTAGGTTTTGGATAACGATGCTTTTTAAAACACACATATATCGATAATTATTGTGTGAAACAGGTGCAATTTAAGTTTTCCTGCTTATTCTGTTGTCAACGACGACGAACGTGCATCGTTCGAGTTGTTAGCCGCCGACGTCGCTATCCCAGGCCCTCGCGGTGGGAACGTGACCAGCATGGCCTAAAAAACTTATCTGCCGCTATCTTTTCTGTATTTTCCCTTCGAGTTTATAGTTTCCGGCGCGCCTAGCTGTCGGCATCGCGACCGAAAGGGCCGAGGGAATGCGTCTAGCCCGACTCGACGCTTTCCCACGCTGAGCCGTCCAAATGCAAATACTCGATAAGGGAAAGGACTGTTCCCCAAAAACGCACCCACATTCTTGGAGGGGAATGAGAAGACGCTGAGGGCCCGATCGGGAAAAAGGGAAGTCAGTACAGAGCAAGGGCGAGAATAAGAAGGACGACTCCGCGCGACTCCTCTCTAATTCTCTAAGCAGTAAAACACGCGGTCACCAACGATACGCTGCGAATAGTAGAGTAGGAGCGTATCCAACCTATCGACCTCTATAAATACGGATTTGTATTTCATTTTTTGTGTATCAATAAATCGGGCATTATTGATTAGAATCATTAATCACCTCGCGTCCGTTATTCGACCAACTATCTTAGTTAGTCTGGCAATCCAACCCGCAGAGCCCAACTGTTCCCATAGGACAAATTGGCGATCCTGCCAGGATATAGTTAAGCGACTGCTCTCCGCAGGAGTCACACTGATTATATCGATCGTCTAAAACTTGGAGCCTTCTGCACCGAGTCAGTGCGAGTCAAAATCAAACAGCGACGCGTGTTTACTGACGCTCTTCGGGAATATTAATTATTTGAATTTCGTCTTCCGCGTCGAGATATCCAAGAATAAACATACCCGAGAACATTTCAAGCGCGCGAGTGATTCAGTGCTATCGTGAATAGTGACGTCGCGCCGCCTGGGAAAATCGTACCGTAAATTTCGTGAAAGACCCAATCGAAGAGCGTAGAGCAGCAAGATATCAGAATCGTCGGTCCTATCGCAATCGTCCAGTCAGAGAAGATTCCAGGATTCGACGTCGTCCGAGCGCTAAATTGAAGGAAGTTCGCGGAATGATCACCTACATCACCTCCCTACTTCTTCTGTTCTCCCAAATGTAAGTCAGTTATATCTCTGTATATTTTCTACTTGCCGAGGGTCTAGAACACTAGCGCGAGAAGAGAAAGGATAACCGAACGGAACCGGGAAATCCTATAAATAGAACGAATAAAATTGGTAAATTAGCCAATTACTTAACAACTAACGAGTATTAACTAAATAATCAAGATGAACCCCGAAAACGTGAGGAAACATGTCGAACGATACGCTAAGTTGAGGATTGAGATTCGAAATTTAGACGCGACATTGCTAAAGGAACATCCGCCCACCGAGAGGCGAATTCTCGAAGAGACAGTTAAGGGACTGTTAATAGAACGGTCCACGATTCGCGCAATGTTAGAAGGATTGCCTAGCGCACGAGATATCCTTAACGAATTAGACGTTGATCCGGACGACATTAGCGACGACGTAGCTATCGACGTTCGTCAACAGAGAGCTCGTGAGCGAGAACAACAGCGGCAGGCAGACGAAACCGCCCGAGCGCGTCAGCTCGAGCAAGATAGGACAATAGCCCAACGTCTAGCCAAAGAAGAAGAAAGAAATTTCGCGATTGCGAGGCAGCAAGCAAACCAGCCGCCTCCCCCGCGACAGCCCGAGTCGGAGGCCATGACTCTCGAGGAAGACCCTTTACCGACCGGGCCACCGGCAACCGACACAGCTGTCCCGGGTGTCGCTAGTACAACCCAGGTGTCGAACCAACCCCCACCCTCTTACCTCCAGTCACACTTCGCGGCCTACAGCGGACAGACCCCCGAGGAAATAATTTCGAGAGTTGAATTGGGTAAGATCCAAGCAACGACGACGTTCACGCATGCCCAGGAGCAACTCTCCACCTACCAAGAGATAGTGGCCAATGCTACTGCCGAGACTCGAGCCGGGGAGAAGCGGCTTCAAGAACTCGAAGGGGAACGCGAACGTTTGACGACTGCTGCCGAAGCAGCGGCCCAAGAAAAGGAACGCATCGCCACCCAGCTTCGTGCCCTCGAGGAGAGGGACGCTGAGGCAGAGACACTCCGGCAAAAACTTCGGGAAGCTGAAGAAAAACAGCGGGGAATGCTAGAGGAAATGCACCGCTTGAGAAATCACCGCGAGGCCCGCCAAGCAGCCGGACCGTCCACGTCATTCCGAGCCCCGACCCCCGAAGAAATACGGAATTGGGAACTCGAGGCACCCCTACTTGACACACCCCAGACAGAGTATAAGCAAGCGATTAGACGGTCTATAAAGGAAGCTCAAAGGGAGGAAAGACTCCGTAAGGAGATCCAGCAACTCGATCTGATCTCGAGAGAATCAGCTCGAGAGATCGAGGAACAACGAATTTTGCTCGAGGAAGTTCAGCGAAACCAGCGGAATAAAACAGTTCTGAAATCCGTGAAGGAGATACTGAAAGAAGAAAAAATCTCGATCTCGAACCCGCTTGCAACCCGGCTCGAGGCCACCCATCGGAAATGGGAGCAAGCGAGGGACGTGACAACGCGGTCTAGCCAGGAACCGAAACAACCCGATGTAATGGATCCGCGGTTAGATCAACTCCGGATCAACCGAGCTGATCAATGGACGGAGGGAAACCAGCGATTGAAAATGAATATGGGAATCGCCAACGACGCTCGAAACGGATGGAGACCAGGTGGCCCAGGAGGTCCAGGAGGCCCTCTGGGTTTCGGACCTCCCGCGGAGCATCCGAGGTGGCCCGGACAACAGCCTTACGGGGACAAAGGACCTGGCTACCCCTTCGGAGGGCCACCAAACCCGCCCGATGGCTCCTATTACCCACCATCGCGAGGAAATACACCCGAACAACCCGCGGGAGGCACAATGAAGGCAACCGAGTGTCTTCTGCTGGTACCCAAACTGGAAAGGTCCACTCCGATACTAGACTGGATTAAGCATTTCAAATTCGCATGCCGCTTCGTATGGGGCACCCAAAAAGCGGCATTCATCTCAATGGTTTTCGTTAAAAAAATATCAAACGAAATCACAAGATTCGCGACAGGCATCATCGAGACCGAGGCTGGGCTCGTTGAATTTGTCACCACGCATCTTGGTTACCTACCCGGTTTCCAGATATGTATGGACAAACTCCGCCAGGTAAAACAAACAGGAACCATTCTGGACTACATAGCGAACTTCAACCTCGCGCTGCAGGCTGTCAAGGAGGCCGATCAGAGGGATCAAGCCAAGGGTTCTCTGGACCATATGCCCTTGGTGTACGATCAAGCTATTTCCATGTTCATCCACGGATGCCGACGGGATGTATTCGATAGCCTAAAGGTTTATATTAATACCTACTCGAGTCTAGCGGCCGCTCAGCAAGCTGCCCAAGAAATCGACGAAGCCAACATCGCCTACCAGCAAGCCAACGCAGAAAGAATGAAACTGCCAGGCTATCCAACCCCACAGCAACTAAGATACCATCAGCTTCCGCCAAAACAGTATTCGCACACTGCACCGAACGGTACTCGGCAGTCGCCGATCACCGTAAATGCTGCCATAGCCAGCGCAGAGTCGATCTGTTACAACTGTGGTGGCAAGGGACACTTCGTACGAGATTGCCTGAAGCCTAGAGGGAACTTACAACCACGGCCAACCGGGGGACAACAAAGCTTCCAAAAAGGAAATTTTCGCCAAGACAGGCCACAACCCAAACCACCTCAGATTTACAACATAATCGACCAAGAAGCCCTAGGAAACTCAGTGACGGATGCCAACGAGGACAACGACGGAAGTCAAGAGGAGGCATACCAAGAGTATCCAACGTCGGGGTCGGACGTCTGGAACGAGTCAGAATCCGCCCAGGAGGATTCACCCGAGACGTTGAACTACTAGTGGACACAGGTAGCTCGCTCAGCCTGATAAAAAAAAGGTCTATACCCCAAGGTTTCCCGGTAAAAGAAGCGAAAAGAAGTTTCGTCATGGGAACCAGTCGGTTTGAAGCGAACGAGAAGGTCAGGTTGAGATATCTGGGGGAAACCAGCATATTCTACGTGCTACCTGACGATTCTATTATACCTGAAGATGGCTTTATGGGCCTACCGTTTATGAAGCAGAGAGATTACAATTTGTCAAACAAACACCTCGTGTTAAAACAGAAGACCCATGCGCTAATCACCGACGGAATGACCGTACCGCCCCACACGGCCGTGATGATAACATTCGCCGTCGACGGCCCGGATCGCGATTGTTTAATTACCACGGGTGCATATGACAAAACCACCGAAAATGGAGAGGTGCACAAATTCGAAACAGCGTACGTTAACAGAATCGAAAACGGGTACACGGAGGTAATGTTCGAGAACCCAACAGACAAGGCCATAAACGTCGACGAAAATCGGATCCGAGTTACCGACGTAAAGATGGAAGGGGGGGACACGGATAATACTTGCCTTACCACGGAACAAAAACACAAATTTTTACTCGAAACCTCGAAACTCGATCACCTTGAACCCGAACAAAGGAAAATAATCACCGGTATTATCCTGGGGTATCAAGACATCTTTACATCTCCTGGTCAAGACCTACCAGCTGCACCGCACGTGAAGCACAAGATTATACCGATCAATGACACACCAATTGACATCGGCAATTTCAAGACAGCCCACGCCCACCGCGGAGAAATAAAAACCCAGGTAGCTGATATGCTAAAAAAGGGTATCATCAGAGAATCCGAGTCACCATTCAACTCACCTGTCTGGGTCGTCCCCAAAAAACCTGGACCCGACGGAGAAAAGAAGTGGCGCATCGTCATCGATTTCCGGAAATTAAACAAAAATACGGTACTGGACGCCTATCCCATGCCTCGCATCGAGAACATCTTTGACTCACTCGGGAATGCTAAATTCTTTAGCGCATTCGATTTAAAAGCCGGATTTCATCAAATAATGATGGACGAGGACTCAAGGAAGTATACAGGATTTTCAACGTCGGAGGGGCACTTTGAATATGAACGAATGCCATTTGGCCTGAAAAATGCTCCAGCCACATTCCAGAGGATGATGGACCAGTGCCTAGTCGGACTGAATCACAAAATCTGCTGGGTCTACATGGACGACATCGTTATCTTCGGGGAAACTATCGAAGAACACAACCAGAACCTGATTACCGTCTTCGAGAGGTTACGAAAATGCGGACTGACTTTGGAGCCGGAAAAGTGTAAATATCTCCTACCGGAAGTCGAATATCTAGGGCACATCATCACAGCAGACGGTGTGCAACCGAACCCTGCAAAAATTGAAGCCGTCAGAGATTTCCCGGCACCAACCAACCCAAAAGAGATCAAGTCATTTTTGGGACTCGCAGGTTATTATCGGCGATTTATAAAAAACTTTTCGCACATCGGCCGACCCATGGTCGACCTCACGAAAAAGGACGCCCGATTCGACTGGACCGAAAAATGCCAGAAAGCATTCGACGAATTGAAATCGTGCCTAATCACATCGCCGACGCTCCGACGCCCGGATTTCACGAAGATGTTTACGCTCACAACCGACGCCTCAGATCAGGGGCTAGGGGCGGTCCTCTCCCAAGAAGGACACCCAGTGTATTACATCTCTCGTGCCCTCAACGCCGCGGAGAAGAATTATGGAACCTCCGAGAAGGAGATGCTGGCGATCGTCTGGTCGGTACAACGATTACGCCAATATCTCCTAGGATACAAGTTCCTGATCCAGACCGACCACCGAGCCCTCGTCTGGATGGCCGACATCAAAGATCCGTCCTCGCGAATCCTCAGATGGAGGCTTCGCTTGGAAGAATTTGACTTCGACATCCAGTACAAAAAAGGCTGCGAAAACCAAGCAGCCGACGCGCTGTCACGGATACCGCGCGAACCGAAGATCAACGGAGTATCAACCCCAAAGGAAGAACGAGGGCCAGCTATACGTAGAATCTTTCGACGTGTCGGAACACTGAAAAGACCTGACCCAGAACCAAAAAGCTGGGTACGAGGCCCGCGAGTCGAACTCGACGATCTTGATGACATCATGCAGAGGGTTAACAATTTAGCCTTGCATCAGGGAAGGCTTAACGAGCTGACTATCAGGCCAAACTACCCCAAGGACAGATCCCGATGGATTATTTTTACCAAACAAGAGCCTGAACCACCAACGCGGGATAAAGGTGTGGACAAGGAAAGGAAACGAAGACACGGAACGCCTTTCCACCATCAGGAAGACACCTGGAAGCAAAGACTGTACCAGTTAATCCAAGGTCACATCCAACAGGGGAAGAAACACCTCAAAATCCTCGCCTCGCCTGAACAATTTTCAATGGCGCAACTTGACGCCATCGAGAGAGAAGTCCGAGAACTCGCAGCCGAATTTACCGACACGGACTTCCAGCTTTGCCGATCAGGGGTCCCAGAGCCAGAGCCGGAGGAATACGATAAACGGATACGAGAAATACACAACGATCAGGTGGGACATCTCGGAACGACAAAAACCCTCGAAAAATTACAACGCAGGAGCTATTGGACCAACATGGAAGAGTCGGTACGCGAATTTATAGCCAATTGTCCCATCTGCCAAAAATACAAGACCGACAGGAACCCACCAGTCCCTTCCGCCGTCTTGATGGATACAGCCAGGGAACCGAACGAGAAAACAGCCATCGACATTGTGGGACCATTAACAACGACCAGGAGAGGAAATGAGTATATTCTCTCTATCCAGTGTACGTTGACGAAGTTCGGAAGACTCATCCCTATCCCAAACAAGAAAGCATCAACAGTTCTCACAGCCCTCTTTAACGAATGGATCTGCATCTTCGGGGCACCAAAGCTTGTCCTTAGTGACAACGGAAAGGAGTTCAACAACAAGCTGATGACGTGTTTCTACGAAGTCATGGGGATTAAGGGAATACAAACGACGGTTTATCACCCGCAAGGAAATGGATCTATTGAAAGGATGCACGGCGTACTGAAGGATTTGATCCGAACGATGTGCACGAACAACATCACGACTTGGGATACGAAGATGAACGCTATCGCCTTCACATACAACGACAGCTTCCACACCTCGATCCAAGATACCCCGTTCAACGTCATGTTTATACACTCGTCCAACTACCCGAGCGCTATCGAACAGCTGGACACGTCAACGCTCCAACAAAGGTTTGACGAACTAAACCAGAAGCATTGGAACAAACTGTACCAAGCCAGACACCATCTGATGGTAGCGCGCGAGAAAAATCAGAAATACATCGACAGTGCTATACGTAACCCGATGCCGCTGTACAGGGAAAAGGACTGGATCCTTGTCCGAAATAAGGCCCCTTCACACGGGTTATCCATCAAGTGGCTCGGACCCTACCAGGTGATAGGCGTGAACCACGAAAAAAACCATGTGGTTTATCATTTCCCCACCAAACTGGGACCACGTGTTCGCATGGCCCATACAGGGAACACAAAACCCTTCCGAAGGCACTTCCAGGACGACGAGCCAACCCCAGGAAGACCACGGCTACTAAAAAGAATTGACCTATCCGGGAAAGAACCCCGAGTCGTTCACGGATAGACCATATAAAAATCTGACTGAACACCATTCACGGCTATATTTCTAGATGGACTACAGACGGAAAAACGGACCTCCTACCACTGCATTCGAGCTTAATTCAGGAAGAGCTGGGCGAAGTACACCTCTACTCCGAGATCTGGCGACTTATATATGCCGTCGACCTCACGCAGATGTACTCAGCGTTCGAAGCCCTTTCCAGCCGCATTGCCCAAACCGACAGTTTGGTCACAGGGGCCCATACGGCTTCGGAAGCCCCCGAGGTTGAGTACTTGTCACCAGCAACCGACGCCCTTTATGCAGTGACGCTTCAAGGATATTACACCTTAAGGGGAGACATCGAAATTCTCGGCACCCTATTCCACCACCCGCTCCCGCTACCACGGAAAGAGAGAGGGATCCTTAACGTAGTTGGAACGGTCCACAAATTCTTGTGGGGAACCCCCGACAACGCGGACCTCCAGACCATAAACGCCAACATAGCTAACCTAATCAACGCCACCAATGAAATCAATAAGATCGTCAGAGAACAAACGTATATAATGGAGAAAACGATTACTTCCATCTCCGAGAACGAGCACGAACTCGAGCGACGACTCGGAAGAATTGAGTACGCTGTCAACAACGTACGCGCAGCTGTCAACGATATCACAAAGGAGATGTACTTTAACGAAATAATACATCGCCTAGACATAGAAATCCGAGAACTAGACTACGTTCTCCGAACGGTGATGACAGCCCTCGAAATGGGAAAACACGGCATCGTTCAGCCTACTCTGCTAACTCCCGAGAATCTCGCGAGAGGAACGAAGGAATTTGTGGACGCCCGAGGACGACACCCTCTTCCAGGCCTGGAGAATGATTACCAAACGCTGATCGATCTATCGGAGGTCTCTATCATCTCTCGCAATCAACAGCTGATTTATATCATCAAGATTCCATTCGTCGACGAGAAACCATGGAAAATAGTGTTGAACACGCCAGTCCCTATGGCTGTCAACAACACCTACGTAACCTTCAACCCCACGTTCGCCGAACGAATCTCACGAACAATTGGTACCAAGACGATGGTCCGACGGTTCGACGGAGAGACTATGAGGACGGCATCGAAAATCAACGTCGCCCCCTACGAGGGAATTGGACACGAGGCGGACTCTTACGCCCTTTGCGAATCTGAAATCGCCTTCAGCGTAACAGGGGACACGGATGACTGCCACCTCACCGCATTTCGCTTAAAGGAACTCGGAGTGATAAACACCAAGACCGCGCAGATCGTTATACCACCGAAACCAGGGAAGGGCTTCCCGATCACAATCCATTGTGGCATGGAAACAGAGACTTACAGCATTTCGAGACCATCTCTCTTACGAACAAACGACAGATGCGAAATATTGACAACCTATTCACGGTTCGTCCTGCTCACGTCCTTAGAAGAATCGATCCGCACGGAGATCACCTTCAACGTTTCTAGCCTCAACCTTACCTTCCCCGAGGGACTGTCTATCGCAACCTTCAGCCGACAGATCAAACTAGACTCGCTCGACAAGTACAGCACCAGTCTCAAGGAGTTGCGGGGGGCCCTCGACGGTCATCAGGTCAAGTTATTGGTCAACGACTCTTGGGCCAATATACAGGGAATAGTAATCCCATCCCTGCAAGGAATAGCCTCCCTGTTCCTTTTCGGAGGATTAATAACCGCGATGTGGAAATTCGGTGCGATAACATGGCTTTTCCGAGTTTGTTGTAGAGATACCACCATGCAGCAGGTCAAGGCCGAGAGACGATTAGCCAAGCTTCAAAGGGCTAACCAGAAGATGCTCTCACGCAGTTTGAAGTCGAGGAACGAGGACGTACCTCAATCTACTGGTGGGGGTGTCAACGACGACGAACGTGCATCGTTCGAGTTGTTAGCCGCCGACGTCGCTGTCCCAGGCCCTCGCGGTGGGAACGTGACCAGCATGGCCTGAAAAACTTATCTGCCGCTATCTTTTCTGTATTTTCCCTTCGAGTTTATAGTTTCCGGCGCGCCTAGCTGTCGGCATCGCGACCGAAAGGGCCGAGGGAATGCGTCTAGCCCGACTCGACGCTTTCCCACGCTGAGCCGTCCAAATGCAAATACTCGATAAGGGAAAGGACTGTTCCCCAAAAACGCACCCACATTCTTGGAGGGGAATGAGAAGACGCTGAGGGCCCGATCGGGAAAAAGGGAAGTCAGTACAGAGCAAGGGCGAGAATAAGAAGGACGACTCCGCGCGACTCCTCTCTAATTCTCTAAGCAGTAAAACACGCGGTCACCAACGATACGCTGCGAATAGTAGAGTAGGAGCGTATCCAACCTATCGACCTCTATAAATACGGATTTGTATTTCATTTTTTGTGTATCAATAAATCGGGCATTATTGATTAGAATCATTAATCACCTCGCGTCCGTTATTCGACCAACTATCTTAGTTAGTCTGGCGATCCAACCCGCAGAGCCCAACTGTTCCCATAGGACACTGTCAGTCGTTTTTACACGAAGGCCGGTGTATCTGTACAAGCCATGATCTTATACACAGATTGAAAACTCAAGCTAATTTAGATTGTAAGAGTCGCTTTCGCAAAACCTTGGCAAGTTCACTTACAGGTATTGTCACCAGACGTCGCTGTAAACAGTAATGGTTGATTTTATTTAGTAGCGTAACCTACAAAATCAAAGTTAGCATATGGTAAATCGACGGCAAAATTTGTGCACATTTTTTTGTGCTGGATAAATTGATATTAGATGCCTGATTCTTGTGCAGACCCGAAATGTAGAACAGGCTACAAGAGCTTAATGCAGAATTGTTTAAGAGAAATTTCAAAAAATCGATTTCCTGTTTGAGGATTTTGTATACTTCAGACCGCCCTGTATACGTCGTTAAAAATCACATAATGATGCTCGTAAAATAAGCTGATTGTAAGTTATGAAAATGATAAGGATGATCGGGGAGTGCGGCCGAGGTGCAGATGCGTCCTCATCGGACGATATGGAAAATATGAACGCAGTTTTTTCATTCTATATGTTTCCACTCGGCTGAAGGTATACACCTTCAGTACACTGTTCTTTAACGTTGGTAAGAGAACTGAGTAAACAAAATTATATATTTTTCCCCAATTCGTAAAAGGGTCAAAAACAGAAAGAATTGAATTCAACGTTTAGAATAACGCCATTTAGTAAACAAAAAATATTCTGGCTGAATCCGGTAACAATTATAAAAACTCTCATATAGATTAGAAATAAGTACGTTTGCTTTCATTTTTGGCTCCTCACAACGTTTGCAAGAATCCGTATTTGTTTTTACTTCCGGTTGCTCACAACGTTCGCAACGATGATTGCCAGCTCAGCGTTTTCTCCGCACACCATTGCACCGAAGCGTGCAAACCTTCATCATATTTTTCTTCTGAAATACTTGTACATATTTTTGAATGATTAATAAACAGGTGTAAAACATTACACGAAAAGACTCGAACAGTTTAATGTCTATTTTATCCCGAAAATCACCTTCAAAACAGTACTCTACACGACAATATTATTTGAATTTCCATCTTCGAAATCGTTTTAGTTTATTTAATCAAAAGAATGCTTTGTAATAAGGATCTCAAAGATACTATAGTTTTCATATCTTTCTGATCTCAGGAATCTGATGTTTTTCAAACCGCTTTTAAATCAAATATATTTTTGCCGTCTAGTTTTGGAAGTCCGATTTCTATAAATCTCTCACGCTCTCTTAAATATCTTTTTACGTTATCTCTTTGAGGGTCACCTAGGATATCCAAATCTTGAACGTGATATCGGGCTCTTTCTGACAACATTCTGATGAAGGGGTTTATGTCATATCTCCATGTCCCATGGAATGACCGCCAACTGTGCCGCTTCTTATGACAAAATAAATTAAACTTAGCTCACAAAAAAAACTTCCCCGCCACCCCACGAGTTTTTAGACATATCTCAAAGATCGTGGTACGGTCTGTTTACGGTCTGGTAGTTTGCTCTTTCAATTGATCAAACAGTTTGGACAAGCTGCGACAGACACGCGAGGCAGAAAATAAGGCTCATAAATGATAAGAGCCTTATTTTATAAATGATAAGAGCCACCAACAAAATTTACAAGGATGTTTTTATTGCGATAAACATCAGTGCTGTGGAGTGCCGTGAGTGATTGCCCCATTACCTGTACGAAAAAAATATTCATATTGTGCATTAAATAATAAATATGCGCTCATTTTGTTGTTGTTTTTTTAATTCGTTGGGATTTGATGGCACATTGTATAAAAATAATTTATTAATAAATCTTTCTAAGGTCTAGGTTGACTTGGCTTTGAATTTTGCCCAAAAATATTCTCTAATTAACAAATGCACGATGACAGAATTAATGGACTAACGAACAAATTTACTGTTTTTCTCGTCTGTTTTGCGTTTAACTCCGCTTTGAATATTCTCTTCTCTCTCTTTTCTCATTCCGTCTCTGTCATCCTATCTTGAGTACAGCAGCGCCAGCGGATATTTCAGTAAAAATGTTCGCTGCTTTCATAGCCCACGTCCGCAGTACAGCGTTCGGGCTCCTTTAGTATCCATGCGCTCGTCGCTCGTTTGCCGCGACAAATCTGTTCACGTGATATGTAGCGACAAATGAGCTACTTATTCGAGCCGCGGGAAATTCAAAATAGGGTCACGTGACCAGATTTATCGCTGCCAATGAGCGTCGAGCGATTGCATGGGACCGTACCTTAATTCGGTAGCGGCAGTTTTCGTTATCGCCTAGCTAGCGACAGCCAACCGCAGCACGATTACGAAGAAAGGGAGCCTCTCATTGGCTATCGCCAGCTAGTGCCGGGATTCTCTAACGTTGTAGTGACAGTTTTCGTTATCGCTGGCTAGCGACAGCCAATGGCATGGAGAATGCCAGAAAAAGGGCGCCCTTCATTGGCTGTCGCTAGCCAATAATAACGAAAACTATCGTTAAAACGTTAGAGAATCCCGGCCCGGATACTTCTTGAAATTTCGGTGGTGGGGGTGACTCGACTATTGAAACCGAATTTGTGGTGTCGCTAGTATCGAGGAGTGTTGTTTTGATAATGAACACATAACCGGCGTCTGGTACGATTACAGCATAGTCTTATATACAAGTCTTGAAACGACGGTCTTATTTGATAAGCGGTTAGTAGAAAAATTGGTCTTTTAGGTTAGTACAGGTTATTTGTTAATTCAGGTTAGTACAGGTGACGCTTAGGTTAGTACAGAAGGAACACACTCAAGTGAACGCGTGAGTATTGTTGTCTGTCGCACACAACACTCCTCGATTGCAGCTCCTCTGGAGCGCCTTGTCGGATCACCTCACAAGAAGACTAGAGGTAAGGAGTACGAACGCAGTGCTGAAGAAACGTCCATGGAAATCCAGATGGGAAGGGTGGCGGCGCTGCTCTTCACCGAACCGAATTGAAACAGGAACGTACCAGTGCCGTACAATGTGCAGAAAGCACCCTTTGCTGCTTCATATGCAGCGATAATTTGATCAAATTAATGGTAAAAACAGTGCCGTACGATATGCAAAAAGCACCCTTTGCTTCTTCATATGGAACGGTAATTTGATAAAATTAGTTGTGAAACCAGTTGGTGATGGAAATTCCTATATAGATAAAATTCTTATATAGATAATATAGATTGCTTTTGAGAATAATTACAAAATACGGAAAATTAGTCAATGTTTTTTTTTTCGTCGCGGAAGCAGCAACAAACAATTTATTTATCGACACAAGAAAATTCAAAAGAATTTTGAATCCAAACGAAACCTTTACAAATGAAAACACAGCACGATACGCTGTACAGACAACGAATAATAATGAAATACAGAAATTAAGCCAATGTATATATTAAATATATGATATAACGACACAATTTTTTTTTTTATTAAGGTATTTACTTCACGGAGGAACGTATTTTGTAGGGGCATAAGGAGGGCCCTTCTGAATCATTGGTGAATTACAGTAGCGCTAAATAAAAATAAGTCACAATAAATTATTATAATCAACGATAGGCTGGAAAAAAAACTTGGCGCACATTTAGTAGATTCAGACCTTTTTTCCATTTTTCTGAAAAGTCGCGAGTACGAAAATTCTGCTGGTCACATTTTTTGAATTGTTTTTATTGTTGTTACGGAATCTAGATTTTTTCCACGCCTGAGCCGTTTGTATCAGGCATCTAGAGTTATTTAGTGGATAAATTGTTGGATAGAAATGTGTGGCCAGGGTGTCGTCTCCGTAAAGCGCTGTACAAATGAGACGATTTTTAGAGTCGTAATTTTTTCGGCAACTTGGCTTGAAATTTTACGAGTATACTGGGATGTATTTTTACTTGATTATAGACGACAATCAGTGGTTAAATATTCGGGTACGTGAAAGAAATACCTTGAATCTAACACAATTCGCAAAATTTGTTAGTCGCAAACACACGTGGTCCGCACACACTTTATTCTAAAATGGACGACAAGCGGGGATCATCGATGGCGGCGAACAGCGTCGGCTGCGTTCTTGTCGCTCAGTTCATTTCAGTTCAGTGATGAGCAGCGACGCACGCGGTGAAACCACCAACCACTAATAACTGAATTTCCGTGGACGCTTTTGGATCGTGATCGCCATAAGCGTTCGTACTCCTTAGCTCTAGTCTTCTTGCACCTCCACCTCGTCGACCGAAATATCATTATAGGTATGGGTCTGATCGATCGACGCGCCATCCCTATTATTCGCACTTTCGGGTACACTTTATTCATTGTTTTCCCATTGGAGTTTAATCTCCTGTATCTGGTCCCCATGGGCAAATCAAACGGCAAAAAAAGAGCCCATGCCGGATTCGAGCACGTTTTGATATTTACTAGTTTCATCGAAAGCGGAAATCTAGATGATTATCGCTTGACAAACGACGATGTCCCGTTTGATAGTCAAAAATTTGCCCAAAAACGTGAGTGCACACTCTAACTTCAAGAAAACTGTACATCAATTGTTTACATAGAAAATCGATTTTCCTAACCCGTAAGGATATTCTTTGTCCCTACGGCAGGTCACAGACGCCAGACTCAAAGAGCTTTTCAGTGAAAAAGGTGTCGTCACTGATGTACAACTCAAGTACACCAAAGATGGAAAATTCCGTCGTTTCGGCTTTGTTGGCTTCAAAACCAAGGACCAGGCGGAGACTGCGCTCCAATACTTTGATAAAACTTGCATCGACACGTCCAGAATTTCTGTCCAGTCCTGTGCTGACTTAGGTTATTCTGTTCATTGTCTTTCCGACTCCAAAAGATAGATAGAAGGAAACGACAGCACAAAGAAAATATTTTCATCCGCTGTTCGCAGGTGACGCCTCCAAGCCAAAATCATGGAGCAAGTATGCGGCGGACAGTTCGACGCACGACAAACTTGGAAAAAAGGGACAGCAGACCGAGGACCCTGCTACGGACAATTCGGCCAAAGAGAAAACCAAGAAAAATAAGGACAAAAAAGATAAGGAGAATGCAAAGATCGCTGAAGTACTGGCAAAGGTTGTGTATAATTGCGCATTCGGCAGGGTATAGTCGAACGTCACTGGCAATCGGAACTAGCCATATAGAAGAAAAAGCTTTTTCCTGTAACCTTGATTAGGAATTTGTCGCATGTGCATATTGAGAATCGATTTGAGGGTCTTATCGTAATTAAGGATTAGGCCACTGTGACAACCCAATAATATGGGTTTAAAAAAATCATTTTGAAGGAATAAGTAAGATGATTGAGAAATCGTTTCGTCATTTATTTTTGTTTATTAGCAGACTCGTGTACCAAATTTCATTAGAAAACAATGATTTAAGAAGTTATAAACAATCTTGTAATATTGATTTATGCTACAAGTGCAGCAAACAACTAAATTCATTGCGAGTATGAGTGAAAAATGCACCATAAGTCGCCATTTTCTTTTCATTCCTCGCAATGTTCAACTATTTATTGTAGAATTTGAATATATTCGAGCAGTTAGTTTATATAATTGGCTGCAGTTTTTAATGAAATAAAACATTCTGAAAATTCTTGCAATTATGTACGCTGCTTTTTATTCATCAGAAATAATTCTACAATTTTTAGGGTGATATTCATCATGACAACATTTGAAACATACATATTTTCCACACCAGGCACATTTTATAAAAGCATTGTTTGAACTTTTACATTTTTCCTAAACATTCTTCATTGGAAAGCATACTTCGTTCGAGTTTTGAAACGAAGGTTTTTCCTCTGTCAATTCGGATGCAACCCAAGCGGACTGGATCACGAGGGTGAAAACAGGAGTACTGAATTGATGCTGCACGATCGAATTGACAGAGGACAAACTTTCGCTTTAAAACCCGAATGAAGTGTGCTTTTCAATGAAGCAGGTTTAGGAAAAAATGGAACTGCTGAAGGAATACTTTTGTAGAATGTGCCTGATGTAAAAAATATGTATGTTTCAAATGTTTTTATTATGAATATCACCCTAAAAATTGTAATATTATTTCTGATAATGAACACATGAGCAGCGTGCATAATTAATTGCAAGAATTTTCGGAATTTTTATTTTCATTCAAAACTTTACCTAATTATATAAATTAATTCCTTAAATAGAATAAAATTTGACAATTAATGGTTGAATATTGCGAGAAATTTAGAAAAAAAAATCTTTAGCAGTGGCAGCGAGAATTGAATCGAAGCCAGCGGGGTGACAGGCAATGAGCTTGACCACTTCGCTACGCAGTCGACTTGGAAATGGTTGAAAAAATATCCCTCAAGCTCTACTCGGAAATCTTTGGAGAGCTTTTTACCCTTTCCCACTCAGGCGAAATATTTTAGGAACAATAAGCCCCACCTTCTACCCACACAGTTTGGGCGAAGTCGGCGGGTCTCGATTTGCGTCCTCTCCTTGTAAGACTTGGCCGATCTTTTTTCCATTATCGTATGTCAAACGTGAACTTTTTTTCCGACTTCTCGAGGAAAAATGGCACTGTCGTGGACAACTTATGAAAAAAAAAAGTTTGGAAGAAGAACGTCGGTCAAGACTAAAGCACTATTACACTAAATAAATCTACCAAATTTCAAGTCAATCCCTTCATTCGATACCGAGAAAACGCGTAGAACGCGTACACCGACGGACGCCATGAGATTGAAGTTTGCATCGTTGGAACGCAACGGAAGTTAATATTTCTGAATTTCTTTTCTATCTTCCAGTGAATTTTACCTACGCAAATTCTTCAATTATTTTTCAAAATATTAGTTTAGCAATCTACGATATAAATCTATAAAAGAAGATCTACCACAATGATAGGAATATGGAAAATAAATTATAAAAAAAAAAACTTGCGTTGCGTTCCATCGTTGCAAACTTCAACACCAACGATTTGCTACAATTTGATAATATCAGTGGAATATTTATGAAATTGTGCAAATATATCAATTTGAGATTTGTTGGAGCGATAGAAAAAATGGCACCATAGAAGAATCGAATAACAATTATAATGTAGAATATAGGAGTACAGAAAAAAAAAACTTAAAAAATCACGACTCTTTCATGTTTGCATAATAGCAGATTAATTACATAATCGAATGAATAAGAATACAAAGTTAATCGACAATAGCGGCTGCACGGTGGGTGGGCGGCGTTCGCGATTTTCTACATTAAGGGGTTAGGCTGCTGGGACAATCAAAAAACTAGAATCGCTTTTTTTTTTAAACAATTTCCATAACTACGACGATTTAAAAATCGTTTCGACATTTATTCGTATTTACATTATTAACAAAGTTGCGCAGCAAATTTCATTGAAAAATATTCGACAGCTGATTTTGACAATATCGATGTATGACAAAATGGCGGACGTTAGAACATAAATAATGATTTTTGGGCCAAAAATTATTCATTATTTTGCCTATAAAACAAAAACTAAGTAACGGAAAAAAATCGGCTATGACAAGTACTAGATAATGGTGTATAGAATAACAACAAAAAACCTCAAGGCAATCGGTCCATTGGTTTTCGAGAAATTTTGGGTAGCGATTTTTTTACGACGCACAGTGGTTCCAAACGCCGAAAAGCTGGCCAAAAATCGAAATCATCGAAAAAACGGATGGTGGTGGGTATATATAGATTTTGGGGGTCGCTGAATCCGAATCTGATGTTAGTTTTTCGAAAAAAATGAGTCAAAAAGTCAAAAACAAGATGGCGGACCAAAAAAATTTTTATATCAACTTTAAACAATAAAAAATGATGTTATAACGAGTTTTTGAGGTCGCTGAATCGAAATTTGACATCAGCTTCATTAAAAAATGCAAAACAAAGTCAAAAATAAGATGGCGGACCAAAAAAAAATGATCATGATTTGTAATAAAAAATAATATAAACAATATAGTTTTTATTGATACAGAAACATTTAATCAACTTGGAAAAAATTTTGAATTAAGTTTTTTGAAAAAAATAATTTATTTTTTATAACAAATTCATTGTTTATAATGTCAAAATCATTGGTTGTATGTATACTCAACATTAAATAACTTAAACAATTTTTTTTTTACGGTATTGGGCTTCATATAACGTAAAAATCATATTTTTAGGCGTTTTTTAGTAAATTTTCAAATTGCATTTTCTCAATTTCGGGCAAATTCGGGCAAAAGTTATTGGCGTCATAATTTAGTGCTATGATGCCCTTACCATACGCAATTAATTTCAGCCCGGGATCTAGCGGGACTTTCGAGAAAATGAGAAAGTAAAAGTGGCATAAAAATGACGAAATTTTGTGATTTACAAACAATAATATATAAACAATGTACAAGCACTCAAAATTTCAAACAAAACGTATTTTACTAACCTCGGATATACCTCTCTTCGAAACAATTCACTTCACCATGAATAATTAACACTAACTTGTCTAAATTAAATGTTTAAGTCAGAAAACACGTGACATTCACGAAATTTAACCCTAACTTCACGACGCCACGCTGCCAACGAGTGTGTATTATTGGCATTGGTAATGCTGCATTCTTAAAGTACAGGTACCAACCTAACATATGGCACACAAAAAAGTCCTATATTTAGTAACGCGATTTTCCCTATTTTTGGCCAGCTTTTCGGCGTTCGGAACCACTGTCCGACGCTCCAAGGATCATACAATATCCTTGTATATTTTTGATATTTTCAAATAAAGAAAATTAAACATATTTTTGAATGTATATACTTTTAGATAATTAAAACCCCAATGCGAAATTTCAAATAGTTTTGTTTGAAAAAATTCACAAAAATGACCTTTTTTCCGGCTCCTGGGTGTGTATCTGCCCTTAAGAGTCGAACCGATTTTGTTCGTGTTCGTGTTCCAATGATGAAAAAGTAAATTGCATTGTTCCGACGTTTCAATGAAAAATCACATCATTAATGTTAACAACTAATGAAAAGGAAATGTTAAGAAAACAGCGGTCAAGACTAAATTATTATTACACTGAATAAGAGTACCAAATTCCAAGTCAAACCGTTCATTGGGTGTCGACAAATCGCGTCCACCGTTTTGAAGAACATAGTTTCGAGAAAAACGCGTTTAAAGTTTCGCTAGCAGTTCCATCGTTGTAATCATAAGTTCAGCTCCTTAAGCGGTGTTCGCCCAGGCCAACGGAGCTCAATGCAGATAATGGCGAATCCAATAACGGCCTGAATACGAATCCGATCACTGAGCACGAGGCGGTTTTAATAGGTTTTCGATTATCAACATGCTTGAAATTCAGTAAAACATAAATTGGTTTGTATCGTTAGAAAACACATACATTGATACAAAGACCTATTTTCCAATGTCACAAATGAGTTTTTCATTATCTACCAGAGCAATATTCAAATCGAATACCAAGAGTATTTTATTTATTTGCGAGCTCGATTGTAAATAATCCTAATATTCAATTCAGAGACGCTTTGTTCATTTAATGCTAGAATCGCATCGAAAACGAGAATGTGGTGTTTGTTAAACGGTAAAATTCATTCATTACCAATACAAAACCGTCGGATAGTTTAACAAACCAATGACTGGTGCAACAAAAATTATCTGCGCCCCGTGCAAAACTAACACTGTGGTCCAGTAGGAAGTTGCGGCTGTGAACAGCACTCTCAAGAGTCTCCCAAGAATTGGAAATGGTGTAATGTCACGAGTGGGATGAAAACGAAGGCGATAGGCTTATAACACAAAAATTATGCGAACGTGATTTTTTTGAAACTAGAGCTAAACTCCGTCAAAACGACTACCTAGTCGGAATACAACGATAACTAAGATTTGTAGTCGCCGAATTTTTACACGGATATAACTCCAACGTTTTTATCAGTCCGCTCGTTAGATATCTATAAGCTGAATCTAAAAAACAAAACGCACTTTCGATAACGATACGAGTGAAGAAAAATAAAAAGAACAAGAATTTTTGTTGTATTCTAATACTTCACCGCGGAAATCGTCCATCGAAGAATAGAAAAAGCAAATAATTACAATAGATACCACTAGGATGACAGAATTGTGGACGATGCAAAAATCCACAAATACCTAGAGCTATTAATTGCAGATATGTTTGTATAACGTTGTTTCATTTGATATATAAAACATTACCCGTTTCTTCACCGGCTATTTTCATGCATATGAAAAAGTCAACATAGCTCACGTTATTTTACATTATTTTTCATTTATGTCTCTTCGCTCCGCTTTTATCTCCTTTATTTTCAATTTATGCAAACTATACCCCAATTTCTTCATAGTCAGTTCCATGAACGAGTACTTCTGTTAAAGACGAGGTGTTTGAAATATTGTTTTTTCGTTTATTTTTCCTTTGTATTGTGTTTGTATTGATATTTATTTGACCATGTGTTAGTGAACAATATAATTACATATTCGGTTCGATGAGTATAACATTTTTTATTTCGTCCTTGAAATTCCTGGAGAAACAATATGAACTGAAGCATACAACTTGTTGCAGCATAAGGACGATCCACTGTTCAGTGAATTTCTGGAGAGTCACACTGGTGTAAAGGCTAAAATGATCTGGGACAATGACGCGGCTAAAACTCGGGAAAATCCTGATGAAAATAGCGAGCGTGAAGAAAGCAACGAGAATTCAGCTCACGAAGACGATTCTTCTATCGACCACGAGAATGTGGAAATTCCCAGCGAGGAGAAAGTAGCTGACAAAAAAATGTCCGATCTGGAGTACATGAAGGCGCTCAAGAGCAACAACAAAGAAGTCACCGCCACGAAAGAAACCGTGGATAAAGATGATCACGGACCAAGCAAATTTTTCACGGTCAAAGTTCGGGGCTTGGGTTTCAATCAAAAGAAAAAGCACATAAAACAATTCTTTCATCCGTTGAAGGCGCGATCTATCAGGATGCCGCAGAAAATCAAGGGGATCGCTTACGTGGGCTTCAAGACGGAAAATCACATGAAACAGGCACTGAACAAAAACAAAAGCTTCCTCGAGGGAAAACGGCTGCTCGTTACGAAGTACGAGGCGAAAGAAAACGCCGGGGACTCGGGCAACGCGGAAAGGAAAAGTTCCGATCCACGATGGAAGAAGCAGGAGGATGCGCTTAAAAGTGAGGAGAGCGTCGCTGAATCGGGCAGAATTTTCTTGAGAAATTTATCGTACACAACGAGCGAGGAGGAAGTTCGAAATATTTTCGAAAAATATGGTCCGCTCGCTGAAGTTAATTTACCCATAGACAAAACGACGAGAAAACCGAAAGGTTTCGGCACCGTTACTTTCATGATGCCCGAACACGCGACGAAAGCGTACGCCGAATTGGACGGTTCGGTCCTCGATGGTAGAATGCTTCATCTGTTGCCCGGCAAAGCTAAACCATCCGCGACGGATCTTCTCGAGCAGGGTAAGATCTGGAAAAAAATGTATCGCCCCAACGTTTTCCTAAACCGAGGTTCGATTCAATCGGAGTTTCAGCACTTTGCAATTTGTCAGTGATCGGAAAAATTCGTTAAAGTTTCCATCTGTGCAATGCAACGGAAATTCTTTTTCCTACCTTTATTTTTTCTACATTGTTTTGCCAAATATTTTTCTACAGACTTTTCATTGTATAACTCAAAATAATCATCTCACAAAATTGTTGCGGGGCTACATAGCTAAATACTGTGACAAAAAATTTGAGAAATACGGAAGAAAATAATTCTCATTAGACTACAACAATGCCAAGTTCAATCTCATAAAAAACGCTAACTATTAAAGATTTTTTGTACATCGCTTTCGATATAATGCCAAGAAGTTATTTATGAATTGTTTCCACAGATAACTGATCAACGAGTCATCATAAAATGAATGTCTTTATGTGCAATGACTTCATCTCTGAACGCTCACGATCCTGCCAAACCTTATTCTTTAAATATTTTAAATTTTGATAAATGTATGAACGATCCCAATTTAAAATTCTTATCCTACGATTTCACGTTACTTTCCAAAACTTTCTACATCATTGAACGAGCAAAATTGACTTCAAGAAACAAGTAACGACTCAATAAAACACGGGGGAAAAGAGGAATTAAAAAAAGAGACAAAATTTCCGTAAATTGCACGTGTTTATAAAAGTAAATTATTTTTGGTCGTATGAAATAAACTAATTTCACGGATTATTTGTGTAAACAATTTGTTGATGAAAATTTCAACTTACGTACATTAAAAATCGCCAGCGCTGTAGGCAGCAGTGAAAAAGTTCTGTTATTAATATCAATTGAAGTCGTATTCAGCACAGAAAAAATCATACTTCCACTGCGGCTGATAGCTTGAAATTTTTTACATATAATCACACGTTGGGAATTTTTTTCCGATTTTTAAATCGGGGCTTTTGTTTATCGGAAAAAAAATGACTAAGGGTTATTTCGAAGAATGTAAAAAAAAATCAGGGTGTCTTTTAGAGTCAATGGAATCAGATTTAAAAAAAACGAATTGATGGGGGTCAGGGAAAACGTCCACCGGATTCACGTGGAATACCTCACATATATATATTCAATTTACAGATGGCCTGAATTACAAACAGAGAAAGGAACTGGAGAAAAAAGCAACGGCCGGCTCGTCCCATAATTGGAACACGCTGTTCCTCGGACAAAATGCTATTGCCGATGCGATCGCTTCGACTTACGGGACTACGAAGGAGAAGGTTTTGGAAGAGGGTGGCAGGGGTAGCAGCGTAGCTGTGAGGCTGGCACTCGGGGAGACACAATTGGTCGAAGAGACCAGAAAATTTTTAGAAGACAACGGTGTGCGTTTGGACGCGTTCAATCAGGCGCCTGACAAACGATCGAGAAACGTCATACTCGTGAAGAATCTTCCGTCGGACACGCAAGTTCGACAAATTCGGGAAAAGTTCGCCTCGTTCGGAGAACTTGGTCGCGTTGTTATGCCACCATCCGGGATCACAGGTAAACTTATCTTCGGAATTAACGACCCATTTTCACGGTCATTGATTTCACATATTGGATGCTCAAAAATGCACGATTTATTTGGTAGCCAATTTTCGCAATAACGAGTTTTAGGGCATTACTTTTTTTTCACTATTTCACGCTCCTGACAGATTCCCCTGAGTGTTACCTGCAGCTATTCCTAACGCACTATTTCATCGCGTTTGCACGAGGCGCTGCAAATCGTGGGATACTTGTCCCGATAATATTTTCGACGCTATTTACTTCTAAAAGCATATCGTAAGGTAATCATCGTAACCTAAAAAATTCCATTTGAAATATTTGCATTCTTTTAACCTTCTGGTATCATTTCATTACGTAATACTTACCAAGCTCATTTTCATTCTTTTCGGGGAAGAAACTGAGCCGGAAAATATTTAAAAAACGGGCTATACCTTCCTCGTTTGCTTGGAGCAAAAAAAGAAACGTTAAGGATTCACAGGGAAGGAAAAGAGTAGAAACGAATTTTTCAATTTCGATATAGTAAAATATCCGTAATTATTGTATATTATGTCCATCTGTATACTTTTAGCACAAGACAGACACCGTGGAAATGTACCGCGCGCGTGCGCAGCTTCTTTTGTTTACGTTATGTTTACGTGGCGCCATCTGCGCCAAGCTTTGCGTAAAGTCCCCTATCCCTGCGCCATATGTTGGTTCTTCCTTTTCAATTTGAGTTTTCCGAAGGAAAAAACGATTTTTTGAAGTTTTCACCATAGCCTGACCCCTTAACACGGCGGATCACCGAAGCCAAACGCCGACCGCGCGTCCGTTGCTGCTGGGCTTTTTTTTCATTGGTTCTTGTTTCGTTGAACTACTTGTAAATTGTGTATCAACAATGGCTGAATAGAACTGTTCGATAAAACGATTCTCTAGCCCTGGCGCAATATTGATGTTGATTGAACAAATGATTTTCATATTGTACGTTCTAATAATTTACAATCAAGCTTTCGGATAAATAAATTTATCTTGGTATTCAATTTGAATCTGCTTTGGTTGCTAATAGACTTTTTCTCTGCAATTTGAAATGTTCATATTAATATATACATATATGTATTTTTGAATAGCACAAAGAAATTTTCTATCCTCATGGAAACAGTTATGATATTACTGGACGAGCGAATTTTCTATTTTCGAGCGAATAAATTTTAAATGGCATCGATAAATATGTCATTTTTTGTCCTCTTAAGTTACTTTGTACAAATAAATGGTCGATTACTTGGAAAGACGATAACTACACGATCGAACTCCAATATGAATTGTGATATCGTTCCAAAAGCCCTCGTGGAATTTCTCGAGCCGTCGGAAGCTCGAAAAGCCTTCACCAAATTGGCGTACACGAAATTCAAACATTTGCCTCTTTATCTGGAGTGGGCGCCGGACAACAGTTTTTCCGAGTCGGCGAAAAAATCCGAAGAAAAATCTGCCGAGTCACACGACGATCGGAGCGCCCTCGTTGAGAAGAAAGGGAGCGAAGCTACGTCCATGGACGCCGAAGAGAACGAAGACGAGGAAGAGGAGGACGAGCCCGAGCCGGACACGACCCTCTTCGTGAAAAATTTGAATTTTTCGACGACGGACGAATCGTTGAAAAATGTAAGAAAAAGACGTTTGCGTTCCCTTCGCTGTTAACTTTTTTCGGAGGAACAGTTCGCTTCAATATTATCACCTTATCGTTATTCTGTGGTTTTAAGGGGGGAGATACCTTGAAGCGGGGAAAAAATAGCTGATTTCCATGATTTTTTTTAAAGGAAAAACTTCTTTTTGGCGACTCAGAGTCTGTTTTGTTACTACTTTTGTTGTACTTTTGAAATCAGCAAATTTTTTCCTCGCTTAAAGGTATCTCCCCCTTAAGACCGTGCAACGAATATGCTTCCTCTCTAATTAATTTCTTGCCTCCACAATGAGCCAATCACTGAATTTCAAACAAACAATTTTGTACTTCCAGTATTTCTCAAAGTGCGGAAAAATTCATTATGCCACAGTCGCAACGAAGAAAGACCCGAATAATCCGGGACAGAAATTGTCGATGGGCTACGGTTTCGTTAGATACAAATACAAATCGGACGCGGACCGCGCACTGAAAGAATTACAAATGACTGTGCTCGACGATAAGACGCTCGAGCTCAAACGATCGGAACGAACATTGGCGTACGTATGGCAACGGATCAATTTGTTTTATTTCATATTTATTCATCTGCAAAAACGTCGGCCATCCCCAACTCCCGACCATCAGCCAACCCAAAACCAAAAAAAACCCAAACCCAAAAGAAAAACCAACCAACCCAAACTAAATAAACGCGAACGAACCAACGCAAACAAAAAAACCCAAACAAAACCAACCAACCTAAGCCAAACAAACCCAAACACAACTAACCAACCCTAACACAACCAACCAACCAACGCAAACCCAAACCAAATGAATTTAAAAAAAACTTTCGTGTTACTACGATCTTTGAATAGTATAACATTATCGATAATTATTGTGACAAAGAAAACTGCGACAGTGCATGTTTTATTGAACTCAGACTGAAATTTTCAGTCATTTATGATGATGCGTACTTATATTTATGTGACGAGATTATTAATTACTACCATTAATAAATATCAAATGTTGCCAAACTACAGCACCTTCGTGGACATTTGGGTTGCCAGCAATCTTCATTCGGCAGCCAAAATTCGTAATCTTTTATCAAACCTTGATCGTTCGATGTTGAATATACAGTGCGTAAAAAGAGTATTCTGTGCACGTCGTCGTTTTCGAATTATCCTTCGCAGAATGCTTCATGAAGTGAAAAATGCTTCATGAAGTTTCTGTGATCGATAGCTCATCCTAAATATACATGGTGTCTACGAAAACCTTGGGAAAACACGAACAAAAAAAATAAAGCCCAATTAACAACAGTTTCGTGTGAGATGTACAAATACATTTTTTTACTCACTGTATGTTGTGTACAATGGGCAAGATGGGTTGTTTTTTCTAAATCTTTACAAAGGTTTAGTTTGCATTAATCCGTTGTTTAAAATGGTTTATCTTGGTGGATTTTTGGAGTTTTTAAAATCGCAAATACTCCGTATGGTTTACACAATAAAATAGATTTTTATTAATTTTCAATCTTGGATTGCGGCTAACGATCCAACCTTCGTAAATCATTGTGGTTCGTAAACAATAATAATCATTACGTCGTACTCAAACATCGATGCTTCGAACGATTGAACACGTAAATGACTAAGCCTTCGTCCCGCGTGTTCCGGCACGCACTTATGCTGACACACTTTGCAATGCAAAGTAAACTGCAGGGCGCGTACTTAATTTTGCCCAGTGTAGTATATTTACTTATTATCCATATCATATGGGTATGCTATGATCAATATGATAAATGAATATATATAAAAAATATTAAATTATATCGCCACGTTATATCTAGTTGTAAATAAAATGTATTCTCTTTAGGACGGACGTGGTAACGACGAAAAAATCATCCAAGATATCGACTCAAACGGGTACGAAAATTCTAATAAGGAATATTCCGTTCCAAGCGAACGCGAGCGAAATAACGGAATTGTTCAAGTAGGTGTCGAACAATCAATGCGAAAAAAGTTTATTTTCAATACGTCTTTCGTTATTCGGTGCGATAATCGAATTGCCTTTTTCAGAGCATTCGGTGAAATAAAAGCCGTGAGATTGCCGAAGAAATTGGTAGGCGTCGAGAAACATCGTGGATTCGCCTTTGTCGAATATTACACGAAGAGGGACGCAAAGGTACGACGTTCGTTCGAATTTATCATGAATTTTAACGAAATGCGGACTTTTTGCCTTCGTATAAAAAAGAAGCAATAAGAAACGGACCGAGAGAGAGAGAGAGAGAGAGAGAGAGAGAGAGAGAGAGAGAGAGAGAGAGAGAGAGAGAGAGAGAGAGAGAGAGAGAGAGAGAGAGAGAGAGAGAGAGAGAGAGAGAGAGAGAGAGAGAGAGAGAGAGAGAGAGAGAGAGAGAGAGAGAGAGAGAGAGAGAGAGAGAGAGAGAAAAATTTGGCCATTTACTTTCCAGCGGGCTTTCAAGGCCTTGTGCCAAAGCACCCATTTGTACGGCAGAAGACTGGCTCTGGAATGGGCCCAGGCCGAGGAGGATGTCGATGACATTAGAAAGCGAACTGCAAAACATTTCCACCAAGGTACATTATTCGCGAATTCCATTAACCCCTTGGCGACTCACGGGCGTGTCGTTAAACATTCCCACCTTGCTCCTTCTTTCCCTTCGGAATATTTTTCATTTTTATTTGCATTTCAGAGGATTCCAGCAAAAGAAGCAAGAAAGCTACACTCGATCCCGAGAGCGTGGGTCTCGGCGCCGAATAAATTCGACCTTGTGGTTCGATAACCTCGAGAATCCGCACTCGTTCAAAAATAAAACAAGCAACCGGTCCGAGTTTTCGGGCTTCGGATACTCTGCGTATTTTGCGTGTAGATTTCTGTGCCGGACGAGACGAAAATTGTAACGAAATGTGTACGTACAAGCTTTCTTACGGAAAAAATCATCGCTTCCAGCCTCTCTTCGTGCTCCAATAATGAATCCTAATTGATTTGTTCTTTTTTACGTTACACATTATCCAAGTGATAAGTCGGAAAGCCCCCACGCTGAAAAGATTTATTTCAGCTAATTAAAAATGAACAAGATGATTTAAAAATCATTTGGACATTTATTTGTGCGTACGTTAAAAAATTTGGGTACCAAATTTCATTTAAACAATATTAATCACCAAAGAAGTTATGAACAATTTCGCAATTTCACAATTCGGCAACGGCTTGTCTGAAACAAAAAAATCAAAGTCCATTAGATTCGGTATGACGCCAGCTACAAAATGACCCTCGGATATAAAGTTTTATCAAAAAATTAAAAAATGGCAGATATAAAACGAAACAAGTAAAAAAACGCGTTTTTCGCAGTTTTTCGCACAAAAAAAGAGTAAAAATCAAAATTTTAAAACCATCGAGGGTCCTCTTGTTGCGTATCATGTTTACAATATGTGGTTCATATTTCGACAGAATCGGTTTAATAGCTTTAGGGATACGATGGAGGTAGATTTTGAAAACGTTATTTCGAGAAAAACGCGTTTGAAGTTTATACTATGAAAAACTCGTTAAAAAAATCGTTTTTTTTTATTTTCAAAGTGGACTGGCCCCTTAATACATTGAAAGGTCTTCAGTAGTCCAGTGGAGTCGAATTACGGTTTATAAATGTTGTTTTCAAAGAGCCTAAAAAATGCATATGAGGTGTACATTTAATCTGTAGATGCTAATTTTTCATAAAATATATAATTAAAGAGCAATATTATGCATTTTGATATTTTTATTACGCGAATAAGAAAAAAATTTGTATTACTACCACCTTGAAAAAGTATAACATTATCGATTATTATTATGGACAAAACTGCGTCAGCGAATGTTTTATACCGTTCAGATTTCAACTCTGAGTCATTTATAATGATGCGTATTTCTATTTGTGTCGCGAGATCATGTATTATTACCATTAAGGTAGTATGTGCACGAACCTCCTCATTAGAAAGAAAATTGATTTTTTTATATGCTGTAGTATAGACATACAGAATGACGCCCGCAAAAACTCTGCATGCCTTACCGGCTGGATACAATAGTAATTAATTCACGAAATCAATGCATTCAGCCCGCACCTTATAGAGAATCTGTGCGGATCAAAGATTGGAACGGGAATAATAATAGTTCGCGATTAGATCGGAGCTATGCGAAAAGCGATAAATAACAAGGAAACTGTCGTGGTCACGTATGTTCCATGGAATATATAGGTTATGGATAGGGCATGGAATCGACTAATTTTTGCGCCCGCTAGCTGCGTATGTCATCTCTCCCTTTACAAATGCACATTTCACACACACTTGACATTTATCGAAAGCTCCTGCGTACATCGTTGCCACGGATATTGCAAGAATTTTGAAATGGCGGCGTGTGAACTCAATTCAAATCTGATTGTTATTACCATGGAGACTAGAGTAAAGGAGCCCGAACGCGTATAGGAAAAGCATTATAAACGTGGGCCCTGAAAGTGACGAAAAGTCGTGGTTCTAAATTCAGCCACAACAAGCGCTAGCGCAGGGAGGGTAGGGTATGAAGTATGGCATCAGTGACGCTATGAAGTGAGCGTATATACAAACTGGAGGATTCTTGGTTATCCCGGTTTGCATTTATTACGTCATTCTTGGTTCTTGGCTTTTCGTCTTTGAACGCACCAACAAGATTTACAAGGATTTTTTTATTGCGATAAACATCAGTGCTGTGGAGTGCAGTGAGTGATTGCCCCATTACCTGTACGAAAAAAACATTCATATTGTGCATTAAATAATAAATATGCGCACATTTCGTTGTTGTTTTTTAATTCATTTGGATTTGATCGCGCATTGTATAAAAATAATTTATTAATAAATCTTTCTAGGGTCTAGGTTGACTTGGCTTTGAATTTTGCTCAAAAATATTCTCTAATTAACAAATACACGATGACAGAATTACTCGACGAACGAACAAATTTACTGTTTTTCTCATCTGTTTTGCGTATAACTCCGTTTTGAATATTCTCTTCTCTCTCTTTTCTCATTCTCATAGCCCACGTCCGTAGTACAGCGTTCCGGCTCCTTTACTCCAGTGTCCATGGTTATTTCAATACTTTATTTTCATCTTATGATACACAGTTATCGTATACACTTCTCAAATAACTATTTCCCTTATCATGTTTATTATTATACCCAAATGTATTATACTTTACCCTTTCCAGATTCGATCATTTATAGATTTTCTGTTAAGCCGAAAATTTTGAAAATTTGGTATGTTTTTGTACGAAGTATTTAAGAGGTCGTATTAAAATTTCACGACGATTAGGAAGCTCGTTATTAAAAAATTAATATTTTGTTAAGAACAATTTGTAAAAGAAATTTAAAAAAAATTATCAATAAACTTCGTTTTGTTTCCGTTGCTTTCAGTATATTTTAGATATTACAAAATTGAGAGGTAAAAAAAAAACTTATTGCAAAGTTACATCAGTTTCCATGAGACAACATTTAATTTGTGAATGTTAATTGTTCAATAACGAGCTTCCTAATTGTCGTAAAATTTTTACACGACTTCTGAAATACTTCATACAAAAACGTACCAAATTTTCAAAATTTTATTATCATTTGCGATTTGGGACTCAACATCCTTAAGGAATATTAAGTGTTACCGAAATACGGCAACTTCGCGGACATTCGTGATCTTTTTTCAAATCTTGATAGTTCAATATGGAATGATATATGTTCTACAATGGGCAAAATGCGGTTTTTCTCTTTCAAATGTTTACAAACGTTTAGTTTGCGTTAATCCGTTGTTAGAAATGGCTTATCTTAGTGCTTAATAGCGAAAAAGAAACTCATAGTGTGAAAATCTCACTCATCTAACCGCACGTCAAATTTTATACATTAAAATATTTTTTATCTCTGGTGTTTTGTGGTGAAAAATTCGTAAAGTCTCAGTATAGTCTAGACAATAACATATATATATGTCTTTTTTAAATCTTGGGTTGTGGCGAACGCTTCAATCTCCTGAACCAACGCTATACCGCATTCGCATATTGCCGAGGGTGTGGGGAAACTGTGGGAAACCCGTATCGGTATAGACGACTCCATATCCTTCTGATTCTTTGGTGCACAGACTTTAAGGCGTTACCCCCACTTGTAGCGCAAAAAAGGCCTTTTTCATGATTTTTTTTTAAAGAAAACTACAAAACTTTTTCAATCGATCAATATACCATCTTAAAGAACACATCTTGAAGAACTTTCAGTAATTTTTTTATTGAAAAATATTACATTGTTTAGTGGCAAATGGCCGTCAATGAAATAATGTTTTTATATACACGGTTTGCGGTGACCAACATTGCGGCGACGTGGATCATCTGAAAAAAAAATGCGGATGGATTTAGTCAAATATAAGTATAAACTAGTCTTTAATCGAAGGATTTTAAAAAATATTCATTTTTCACAAAATGGCGGACAGTCAAAGTTAATGGTTCGATTTTAACGAAAAAAAACGGTCGTTTTTTGGCTATAAAACGGCAATTTTTTTCGAAAAAAAAATCGAACGATTAAAGACTACATTTTTATGTATTAAATAAGCCTGCAAAATTTCAAGAAGATCGGTTCATTAGTGTTCGAGTAATCTTGGTCACCGACTTCAGAAATGCCATTTTGAGAAAAACGCGTTTAAAGTTTCAATTTCAGTTCTTCAATTCACGGATTCTTCTCTTTCAACGCTCATATCTCAGTCAATTTTGTTCGGATCGCCTCGAAATTTTCAGGACATATTCTCAGATACTTATACTTCAAAAAAATGCAATAAAAAAAACGATTTTTTCAAAATCGCAAGTGGGGGTAACCCCTTAACTGAAGTATCTACACCACGGTCTCGAAAGTAGGATCTTTCCGCTCACTGCTTGATGCGCCATTCGGTGCAGGGCTAAGTGGTCACCGCTCCGAGTATCGGCCATGCACAACGCGGCTTAAATCGAAAGACCGCCAGAGCCGGACCCCGACCGCCCATCCACCAGTGTCTGTCCTTTCACTACAAATATTTTATCCGTGAAAAAGTGATTGAATTGCATCGAAAATGCTTGCCTCTGCTACTGACCACTGCCATCGTGTTTTTCAATACTCATCCCATCTCAATTTCCATCAATTACTCGTGTATTTTCACCAGCGAATAGCTCGACACATATTTACTGTATTGAAGAGAAAACAAATTTAGAAGACAAAATATCAGTAAACGAAAACTGAAATCAACGAAACGTTTTTATTTCTTCCAAATTTCTCGCAAATAATTCTTCAATAATGGGTAATCTTTCGCTCGTCAAACCTCGTAGAGTCCTTTAGTTTAGTTTCAAAACATTCAAGATTCGAAAATATCTTCAAACTTGAAAGTCAGAATAACTGATAGTATTTGCACCCTAGCGTGAGAATAAGTTCCTTTTTAAATTATGTTAACTACGCCACAGCAAATTCGCTTCCCATTGCTATTTGTTTTTTCTACGATCCCGTACGTCCGCGACGGAAAAACTCACTAATTTCACCTTGTCGTCCATCCGTCTGTCTACCCGTCCGGCATATAATGAGGCGAAAAAGAAATCGTGCAAATTGGAAATTTGCACATTGCTTCCTCATCATTTTACGTACGTTCGTCCACACCGTTGTCCCTCTTAGCAAGTTTCCCCCGTTCTTCAATGGTGACTTCCTCATTTAGAGAGCATAGACATTGAAATGAAATAAGAAAGTAATGTGCAAGTTTCCAATTTAAATCATTTTTCTTCTAATCCTTAGCCGATTTATGTTTATGTAAAAAGCAATCACCCGATATCTCAAAACTTCAGGAAACTTTCTTACATTTTTAGCAACTCTATTTCTTCACCCCGAATGCCTGCACTGATTGCAGGCTAAACGAATACGGAATAACCATCGATAATCGCTGTTTTCATAGGAAAAAAGAAAATCGACATCGATAGCGTTAAATGTTAGGAAGTTTGAACAGATACTTCATTCTTTGCACAAGCCAGTACTTGATTGGGTTATTATGGCAACGCGACTGAAACTCAAAAAATATAGCACAGCTTTGCAACGTTTCTGGCTTCAAACGTCTCATCACGTTCCCGAACTTTTCCTCGGTGACTTTCATTCTCGCTATCTGGGAAAAAAAACAGTTCCGAGGCAAGCCACCTTCGATAATTGCATGTAACTGGAGTTCGACTCCCTCGGATTTCTCAGTGCGAAGTTGTCGGTATTTATGCACAAGTGTGTACGCGATTCTCAAGTAGGTGATACCTGACTCGAATTCGTCCTACGTAGCTCGTTTTAAATATTTATAAGTAAATGGACAAACCGCCATGGCTGACAATCGGTTCACGAGACTCCGGCTCACTCTGTGTCACTGTGCTGAACTCCGGAGGATTTTGGAAAACTGAAAACGTATATATTGGTCTCTAGGAACAACATACAATTTTATGTCATAGTTCAAGGATTCTTTGCACGTGAAATCAAAAGGAATGTGTCCATGCAATTTCTACAGTTTTTTATACACCTGAAATATAGCATCTCCGATAAGGATGAAAACGAAACCAATTTTCTGTGTATATGTTTTATATAGTGAAAAAATATATGTGTAGCATAATGCAGTAAAGTCCCGGTACTTTGAACCTTCCAACCTCTTGAGAGGTAGGAAGACTCTGCAAGCCTAACTTTTGATTCATCTCCTTCCGTTCCAATCTCGAAACCTTTATAATTCGAATAATAAGCTCCATTTTGCTTCATTTTTAAATTAGTTTTGTCGCATTTTTTTTCAATGCGAAAGCGTCTTCCTAACATTAAGACAAACTTTTCTCATTTGCCATAATTAATGCGTAATCTCATAGCGAAATAAGTGGCAACATGTGACACAGGTGATATAGTGAAAAAATTCTAAGACTATTTTAAATAATAATGTTGCCGACGTGTACTGTGCGGTATCGAGCAAATGTTCTTTTTCTTCATTTTTTTTTACGTGTATACGTATTATTCCGACCGATGCTTACTTTTGTGCATAATCATAAATTAATCATGTTAAGGCGGGATTCTACTTTGAAACCATGAAAAAAACGCTATTTTCGTGATTTTTTTCTGAGAATACTATTAAAGATATCGATATGGGGTTTAAACTGTTCAATAAATACACTCTTTAAGTACATAAAAAAAATTGTTTAATGTATTTTATTCATTTTTTGTACACGTAAAATATGTTTAAAGCCAACGCCTCGAAAAGCAGGTACCGTTGCCGTGGTCGTGAAATCTTCCCGACGGATGGTCTGAAACAAAAAAATCAAATAGTTTCATGTTCAGTATGTCTTCAGGAACCGACCTAACTAGAATATTTTATATACGTGCAAAATTAACAAAATGGCGGCTAAAATACGAGAAAAAAAAATGCGTTTTTTTTGGTCTTTTTTTGCAATAAAAAAATAGTTCTAATCAAAATTTTAAGTTGATTGTAGTTAGGTCGGTTGGTACACACATATAGAATATGTGTTCCAAATTTCATAAGGATCGGTTCAGTACTTTTTGAGTTATCACGACCACGGTACTTGAAAATGTCGTTTCGAGAAAAACGCGTTTAAAGTTTTGGTGAGTGATAAATCGTAGAAAAAATTATCTTACCCTCAATCAGCGATGCCTGGGCCATATAATATGCCTTCGACGTGTTCCAGGTGGGTGTTTTCATCCAATTTAGCCTTTTCAAAGTTTCAAAGTAGAATCCCGCCTTAAGCCTTTCGTATCTCCAGCCTTTCAGCCTTTTTGAGTTTTTGAGCCTTTCTTTCTTCGATAGCGGCATGGCAATAATCTAAGAGAATCATTTTCATGTAACCACAATGCATATCCATACATGCGTAACGAAGATTTCATTTCTATGGCGCATCCATCATGTCTCTGGATCTTGCATGTCGAGGGGAACCCAGAGGGGTCCCCCTCGACATGTAAAACCCTCGAGGGGAAATGACGATTTAAACGGGTCTTTAAAAAGATGACTTTTTTGACAAATTTTGTATGCTCGAGATTCAATACATCGCCACGTTGTTTAAAAAATCATCATCATCATTCATCATCAGCCGGCGGCCATGTTTTTCTTGTTTTTTTGTATTTCTTTGGTGATTTTTCTTAAGGTATTCCCGTCGCTTCACACTAGTCATACCACTGATTATACTCGAGACCTGTAAAACTTATATTTTTAACATATGCAAAAAAAATCATTTGTAATAACTAAAATTTTCCATTTGTAAACTGTTTAATGAAAGTTCACATTTAAGAAAAATGAAAAAAATAGCTGTTCCAACGATTCGCGTAGTATTTCTAGGTTTGATATTTGGCGACATTGGCTCTATCTCCGTCTCTTTTTATTCATTCAGGCGAGTTTGCTTTTCAACGTCGATCTGTCAAAACAATGTCAGGTGCGGGAAATTGTATTCGGGCCACAACTGGTAAAAAAGCGTGGAAAATTTGTGTCGGCGAAATATGTCGGTTAAAAATGAAATATATCGGGTTTTTGTATGTCCCCCCGGGATTCCTTCGTAAAAGTACGACATTTTTATATATTTTTTCTCTGTAATTAGGTCGATAACGGACCCTGAAATTTTACAGAGACGATTATTAATATATTCAGTGAAGCTCAAAAAAAAATTATGAAAATCTTATGAAATGAAGCCTGTCGATAGGACTACCTTAAAGGCTCTCAATATATCTACGTTTGTGTTGGAAAAAAGGTTTTTTTTTTCATCGACCTATTCCCAGGAAAAAAATCGGAATTTCGCCATTTTTCGGGCCTAGGTAGATGCAGCCCCTTCGTGAAAAGCAAAAAGTTTGCGATGGAGTTACTAAAAGTTATTCTGCAGTCCTATATGCAGACACAATCGAGTTAACAAAGGCCTACGAACCTTTGCATAATTAGTTAAAGCAGTTTGAACGTATGTGACGATTAGTGGGACGTTCACTTTTCGCACGGCGTTGTAAATAAACGTACAAAAGTACATGATAATACATTTTTTTAACATATTTATAACTGAGGGAAAGTGCATGGTATTTACAAAAAACGCGCATGGTAAAAGAGAGTATAGTCGAATTTCCTATAGTTTATTGTCAACGCAATCATAATATGGTTGTACACAACTATAAGCGAAAAATATATCTAAACATGCAACTTGGGTGGCGTGCTCGACGATCTACTATCTATACTATATAGAATGAACTATATCGATATTGTAAAGTCTCACAGTAGTTCATAGTTATTTGAGGGATACTAGATGAAGCAGTAGCAATAAGCTGTATGAATTTTACTATGCCTACTTTCACCGTGGGCGTTTTTTTAATATTATAAATACTATGGACATTTTTCTCAGTGCAAGTTTGTACTATTTATATGGTTGACATTAACACTTGTTGAGTATAAACTGTTACAAGATCTTACGAAAAGTGACTATACGAACAACATTATGGTAATCGTATAGTGAAGACGTAAATCATTTGTCAATAAAGTAGAGACAGCGGTGGCACGCTATGATCGATATAGATATATTAGCGGATTCATTTATCAGTTTTTAGAATCCGATATTACGAAAACTATTTGGCAGCGCCAAAAGTCCATTTAAGCAGTGACATATATTATCAAAAAAGCAATCTGTGCAAAATTCCACCTATATCAGAGGTAGCAGCTATTCGGAAATGCAGCTGGAATTACTTTTATCCCTTATGTCAAACCTACGATCGAAATACCGTAAGTACCCGAGTCGTAATTTAGAGCCTCCTTTGAATGCTCGAGAACCTATTTCTTTTGTAACGCACAGACCGCCGCCCTCCTTTGACTCCCCTTGAACCTATATGGAGAAATTTGCACCGTTGGCGACCCTCCTTTAGCCCTACTGAACCTTCTATTCAACCTCCTGAGCCTCCTTTAGGCCTATGGGCTCGGCTTGCATGAACCTACACAACCTCGTTTTGGCCTAAAGTCCTATCTGTACGCTACAGAGCCTCCTTTGAATCCAAAGCAGAAGGAAAATGAAAGATTGGATCCAAAGGAGGTTCTGTAGGGTCAAGCTATTTCTGAAAAATAAATTATATGTGTGAATTAAAAATATGATGTTTGATTATTTATTCCAAACATATACATACATTGTCACAACTATAAATTATTTCGTGTAACTGAACATATTTTTTAATTATAATTATCCCTTCTTTGGAATATCGGTGAACTGCGGATGGGAGAGAAGGGGGGGGGGGAGCGGAGGGCAGCATATTGAAGTAGGCTTAAAGGAGGGTTAGTAGGGTCAGAAGAGGTTTAAAGGAGGGCTAGGAGGCTCTGCGAGCCACCGGTGAAAGGAGTCAAAGGAGAGTTAGTAGGGCGAAAGGAGGTTTAAAAGAGGGTCTGTAGGTTTGCGTAAGCATTAAATCAGGCTCACTAGGGTTTAAAGGAGGTTCAGATGAACCTACTAAACCTCCTTTGAGTGAAAAAGTCCAATTTCTGCCACTTTTGGAGGTTCATTAGGTTCTGATATACATGTTTTTGAGATTTCCATTTGAACCTCTTAAACCTCCATTGAATGACAAATTGGGATCGGAAGGAGATTTAAAGGAGGGTCTAAATTTCGACTCAGGTACCCGGTCGCATAGTGGCAGCGTGCCTGAATATAGATATGTAGGTCGTAGGTTCGAATCTCCATGTAGGTGAAGTATTTTCTTCGATAGGAAACATTTCAGGAGGTCAGGGAATAACAAATCATGATAAACTATCATACAGGTAGCTAAACAATCATACAGGTAAACAAGATAAACAATCATACAGGTAACAATCATACTCTCAATTGAAAATTCTTGAATTTATGAAATATCATATACATTTAGTAGACATAAGATTCAATATGGTAAAAACCACTATTGTTCGATAGCGTAAGCAATCATCTATTTTATGAAAACCTACTATATTATATAGCATTGACAAGCAACGTATGCTTGAAAGATTGTTGGTTGCGGTTAACATATGATCATGGTTAACACAACTGCTAAAATATCATAAGCAGTACTATATTTTCGGCAGTAACCATGACTATAAAATATTATTGTCCCCTCAGGGTAATATAAAATATGGTGGAGGTTACTTTCTCTCTGTGTACATATTCTTGTAGGATCAATTCTTTAAGCAATTTTCTCAATTATTCTATCCTAAAAATCACCTCCAAAAGAGCACTCCGGACAACAATACTGCCTTGACACATCATCCTAAACTTCGGAACTCCATCTCAGTAAGTCTCCGATTCCAAATCATCTTTGATCAGCAAACATTGCACAATTTTCGGGATACGAAAAAACTGAAATATTCGTGGCTTTTGCAACGCCATACCTGCGCGTGCATTCCTCCGCATCTAGCGGGTGTGTGATACGTGACTATGTGGCAAACGTTGCAAATACGTGATTCGACCGGCCGGCTTATTCTTTTGAGAGGTGACGATCGACGAAAGGCGAAGCCTTTTAGTAATTTCATATATATGTATATATGTACACGTTGTACGAAATACGCTAAAGTGCATACGTATAAACGAGTGTACACCTTTCACCTGTACACTGTGATGTATACTCGCGCGTATAGGCAAGAGAACCATCTCCTTAGGCGAACGTGAAAAGCCCGGTACGCGCGTGCTGCAAGGCAAAAGAGAATCGTGCACGTTCCGGTTGGTGGGGCTATATTGGAAAAGGTGGAGTTGTATCTCCCGATGAACAACCATGAAAGTAACAGTGCCGTGCAGCACCTTGGGGAACGCGAAAGGAGAACCCACGAGGCAACCGTTTTCTCAAACCTTTCATACACACGTATCGTAACGACCGTGCGAGTCGCGAATTCCTTCGATTTTCTTCCCCAGTGACATTTTCTCGTTCGCTCGCATTCGAGACTCGAACTGCGTATCGAATTTGCGAGATAATCTCGATACAAGGACGAGGCAGATTGGTCGGGAGCTTTTCCTTTGGAAGTTACGTTGTTGTTGGTTCATTTTTTTTTTAATACCTTTCGAGCTTTCTGTAACCGCAGTTTGCGGGGTAAAAATAAAAGAGAATAGATAATACGAGTGAGGTGAACGTACAGTGTCCTTTTCAACGGGCTCAGGATGAGCGCACCCTGAAAGGTCACGTTGAATAATCCTCAAAGACAATACTGGTCCCGGTTCTGGAACAAGTTGCGAGGATAAACGTGTTATCCGATTCTCGCCGACTATGGATTGGGTAGGTGGTAAACATTTATTTTACAAAGGAAAACTTATGTTTCCCTTCGGTTTTCTCGTGCGTGAAAATTTTTTATTGCCCCGAAAAATGGCGATACGTTTTATTTCCTTTGTGTGTGAAAATCGTTGGTCTCGTGTGGAAAAGTGGCGCTTGGCGAATATTCGCCGATTTATGAGGTCGAAGAGAGCGAGTCTGCACGCCTTTTTCCCCAACCTTGTTCACCGTAAAATGCACGCGATGCTACAGCAGGACTCGTTGAACGGGATGATAGGCGTTCGTTTTGAACGGATCAAACTATCTGTGGCTTTTGACGAATTCTTACATTCATTGTAATTGATAACGGTATTGCTGTTGCATCGTTCGCAGAAGGAAAAATTCGTGCTGGTATAATTATCGTTAATCTCACGGGTCATTATCTCTCGTAATTTTACGTTTCATCTTCCGGAAAATTTCTCCCGTACGCATGTACGTGCACGTAGGTTTATGGGAGAGTTTATTTGACCGAATCATTAAATGGTTTTTACAGTCGTATTCGGTAAGCTCTGTGGAATAATAAAGTAAATTTGGCAAAAAAAAACCATTTTTTCTAATTTCCAACCAACAATACTGTCTTCATTCCATATGATTAATGGATAATTTGTGAATTCATTTAACTGCCTGTAAAATTTGCGAAATCCCTTTTTTACCTGTTTGTTGCGAGACTCAATTGCTACAATAAGCAAAACCAAAGTTTCAACTCGACTACTTTTACGAGAATCATTAACCCTCCCTAGATACACTGGGTATTTTGACCCCGACGAATTTGAAATACAACGCTCACTTTCCTGAAACTGAAAGTTTTCAATAACTTTTTACAGCAATTCAATTTTATACTTTCCGAATTTCAATTATGCAGACACATTGAGAAATGTTTAAAGTGTATCCCGGATTTTTTCCAATAAAAACCGACCGAAGGGTTGTTGAGGGCAGGTGGATGTGGAAAGTTCTATCCGGGTCAAATTGACCCAATGTGTCAAAGCCGTGGCCAAATATAAGTGGGTCAAGGAAGAGATAACAATGCTCACAGGAAAAAAGATTTCTTCTACATTTCTAGACAACGATACTCCCTTAATTCTACATCATCAATGAGTAAAAACCATTTGTAAACTCTCGTTTTTGCCAATCTGTTTGAAACTCAATTCTCATGACATACCAAAACCGAAGTTTTTTCAAGTTTCACAAGAATCGATATCCGGATAGGTTTCGGGGACGTAAATTTCAATGGAGATGTCAAAATCTTAATATTGACAATAGTTTGGGGATAAGTACCGATGGGGCAAAGTAGACACGAGAAAATTCTCAAGTATGCCTAAAAAATAAGCATTCCTTAGTTATAAATAGCCCGCATAGAAAAAATAGAAAAAAAATGCCCCGGAGAATAAGTTTAAGAATTCGGAAAAAACCATTTTCCGAAAAATTTGGTCGGGTACCAGAAAATCGTACGGTACCCAAGTCATTTCATTTTCATCGCTGTACTCCAGAATTTCGTAAACGCAGATGCGGAAATGAAGTTCGCTTCAATCGCTGATGAATCGGTAGTTGTACAAGAGTTTAAACGTTGGTTGTAGAAGGAATAAAATGTCACGTAATGGTACGATTTTATAATACCGGTGGCATCATTGTCGCGAGAAACACTCGCCCCTAATACAGTACATCAAACGGTACACCGAATACTCGAATATCGCAAGCGAGCGGGGAGTCTTTTGTACACCTCTTGGTTATTATATTCGCGGTGTGAAAACTTCATGGTGTGTCATATCGCGAGAGAGTTACCGGTTGAAGAATTCAAAGAAGGAGAGAGAGTGTAGCAATAATTTCGAATTGCAAAACTATCCCGGCAAAGCCTATATACGTCAAAATATATTCAAATATTCGAGACAGAGTAAAGGCTTCGTTGCTGCTCATAATTAGATTTGAAAACCGCCGTGGCTCCTTCGAAATATAAGATAGTCAACAAATCTTCCCTGTCGTACACTTGACTTCTACAATATTTTATTTTACGTACACTAGAATCGAGTGTAAATAGTATCCAAAATCAATCCATGATAACGGTTGTACTCTACCTGTCAGCAAGCAACGTTGGAAAAATGACAGAAAGTATATACATTTGATACAATTATTTTATGGCCAATCAATGAAAGTGAATTTCGACTATATCTTGGCACGATTTCAACTATCAACAATTTACATATTTCAATTGTGAATCACTCTAATTATGGCCGATCTCCGCATGGTTCACGATGTATTTAGCACAAGTTTATTCTGAACTGCGTAACAACTCAACTATATCAATTCTATTTTAAAAAAATGTCATGTATCCGATTCTTTTGATTATATTAAATCAATTTATTTTATTACTCCGTTTAATGAATATTTTTTCGTCTATTTAATTCGATGATCCGTAGCACGAGATCAAATGGCACACAATAATTATTTTCCTATATAAAAGAAATCGGTAATGAAATCATTTATTCTGCGCTTATTGAACTTACTCTAACGAAGCGAAAAAGTGCGTGTGTGATAGCTCGAAACGATTAGAAAATTAGAATAATCTATGTTGTATCGCGCCGTCACATGACTACGTGAAAGCAGATGAGATATTTTTTATTTACGCACGGGGGAAGTTCCACTCCACCTCGTATTGCTGAAGATGGAAAACGGTCTTCTCCGGCTCATTGGCGACGAGAATTGACCTTCGCGAAGATTTCGTATCTCATTCAGAGAGTGGAATGTGTGAAAGTGAAAATATGTGTGCAATGATTAGACAGAGAGAGTGAGTGTGTGAGAGAGAGAGAGAGAGAGAGAGAGAGAGAGAGAGAGAGAGAGAGAGAGAGAGAGAGAGAGAGAGTGAGAGAGAGAGAGAGAGAGAGAGAGACAGAGAGAGAGAGAACAAGACAGAGAGACACATAGGGAGAGGAAAGTTGTAGGCTCAGCATTAAAAAATATGAATAATGGAAACCGCGATAGCCGAGGACAGTCATAGCTGTGGTTGACCTTTAGGAACAAACTTCTTTGCCTGCGATGAACTTGCAGAGCCTCTTTTAAAAAGCATCTGACATACTTTTTCATTTAATTTCGAAATTACCATATATATTGAATTTTTGAGCATTGAAAGCATATATTTTTAATTCATACTGTGACTAATTTATTTTATGCTGTTTTGCTCCTCAATTGTATAACATGGTCGGCGCTTTTTAAATTAAAATTGCCAGTGCCATTTATTTGAAAATCACGTTAACATTTTTTTTCACAGTGATTTCTAGGTTGGTTGATTTTTTATGAAATTGAAATCCGATAACACGATCGTTTCATTATCCCATTTCCTATTTTCTGTACAATGAGGTTACAAATGTTGCAGCTTTTATACATATATATATATATATACAACTGGACATTATAATTCTTGCTCCGAAATCCCGTTTGGTCACTTCTCTTCTCGTCTCATTTTTATTTTGTTGTAACCTCGTCCCGCTTCGGCATCGCAACTACCTGTTTATTCCAGTTATTCAGCCGAATAAAAATAAACGCACTAGAGTAATTCATTTCTTGTCGAAAATGCAATCATTGAATAACCCACCGAGTCATTGTCTCTCCTGGCTCATTTTTGTCGCTGATTTACGTGGAATCACGTAATTTGATATTTACGCAATTTTTTAGTACAGAGAAGTCAATCGATCGATAATGATTACCATTCGTAGGAAAAACAGCGAAGTTTTCACGCAATAAAGTCAAAGTATACTATGAATAATATACCTGTAGATGCCTGGGGCAACGAATTTCATGGAAAAGTAAAAGTGAGGCTGAGTCGCGTATACGTATACATCGTGATGGAATAAGTGGCGGGAAAGGATTGACCGATCCGCTACTTGAAACGACCAAATCATCCTTGTCGCCAGTCAAACTGGGCGTCTAGCAAATGAAAATTGCGAAATCAAAGAAGACATAACAAAATAAATGTTTTAAATATTTTTCGTCTAGTGATAATGTTTAATGTTTATATAAGATATTCCGAAATACAGTTGCATACTACTTAGATATGTACGGTCATTTCAACAATAATAAGTTAATATTGATATTATTTAGAAATCATTGGAAAATAATTGAACGCAATTCCTTCTTTTTAAGTGTTGAGAAGAAAAAGTGATCTTTTCAGCCGCAGCGAGCTTAAAATGAGAAGGGTCACCACTAAAGTGCGAATATACCATCCACATATCCCGTTTGTGATACTCGAAGTGAGTGAAATTTGAGAATGAAAAAAAAATCTCGTCTTGCCCCTGAGAAAAAACAAGGCGGTGCTAAAAATTGAACAAAACGAAGACGGGGCTCGTTATGCGAGGGAATTTTTAAGCCACCTTGGTTTCTTCCCCTTCACGTATATATATAACGACAAAAAGAATTCAGGCAATCATTATTCTTTCTCTTCTATTTTTCTTACGACTCAACGCATCTGAATGGCCTTGCCGCTCTCCAACTTGCAGTCTGTACAAACAAATAAAAAAACCCTACGCATCCCACATTTTATTTGGCGTTCGAGATAAGGATTTTTGGCGTCAACCCGTTTGGAATTGCTTTACTCACGTCGCCAAGAGTTCCAGAAGAAATTACTACTACAACTGACATTTCAAAATGAACGTTAAACAACCATTTGATGACCAAACCCTGAAATAACTTGATAAACTTTTATCTATCGAATATTATTTAGGTTATTTAAAGTATTTTCGTTCACCGAAAATGACATTGCGAAAACAATCTTTGTCTTTGCAGGCGTCACATTTCTTCCAAGGATATTTTTCCAATGAACTTTCATTTTCATGCAGGATTGGTAGCTACCTTTTAACTCTGTACTTTTGTTCTCTACACCTCCACATTTTCTTTTCCGTTAGCGGTCTGTGTCCAAAATCAAAACGTTGAATCAAAGCTCAAACCGTTGAAGTATCTAAAAAAAACCGCAAGCAATATACATAAAATGAAGGTTGAGATATTTCCAATAATATTAACGGTAAAGCTCTAGGAGAAAGTGCGTCATTCCACAGCCATTGATCTTGCCGATTCGTCGGCTATTGAAAATCGAGAGTTAGCCGATCGATATAACGAGGCACAGGCGAGAATGTAATGAACAGCACGCTTTTCGCAACGACCCTAGGAATATTTTTCAGCGCATTGAATTGCGGTGACTAATAAATGATTTGGCATTGAAATCAAAATATTGTTGCCTTCGAAAGAGGAATATATTTGAATACGTGTATAAATCGAGGAGAGAGTAAGATATATATATATATATATATATATATATATATATATATATATATATATTTATGGAGAATGTTCGCTTTTATCTATTTACACACATACTGATTCAGACATATTTATACGTTTATATATTTAAATAGGAAATATAATAAGAAAAGGTCTCGCGGTCAGGGCTGACAGGATTAGGGTCCAGAATCCTGATATAACTTGAAAAGCCTACACTACCGCGATCGTGGCTGCGAGAGAAGAGATAGTGACTGAGGGAACCGGTGAGACGCTACATAAAGAAAGTACGTAACGTACTCGGGACACGTATAAACATACAAAGTTTATACATCATGTACGAATATATAATTATATTTATTCCTTGGAATACTAAAATGCCAGACGCTCACTCTTGTAGGAGCGAACTCGCGCGTTCGCAGAGCAAAATGCATTCACCGGAGAATGCAGTCTGGTTGCTTGCAAATCTAGGAGCGCATATATTTTAATATATATATATATATATATACATATATACATTATGTATATAGGAGATATATATATATATTGTACACGCCACCCGGAGATTCCCACACCTCGATAAATTCTGCGGTACCCTAAACTATCTTCCCCCCCTGGATTGTTATTTATTTGGATCGTATTAATGATACTGTTTACGAGTCGTATAGGTGCAAGGCCTGAAAGGGGCATGGGTACCCTTATCCTAATTAACATTCTTCCACTCGCTGCGCTTTCTGCCACGTACTTCAAGTACCGAATGATTCAGAGAATACCCGGTGTGCTTTATGGCAATGACTCGCAGTATGGTTTTCATATTTTTTGTCTGAAAGGCCCTTAACGAATTTCGAGTTTAAAATTGGCTGCCATGCACAGAAGTTTGATCGACCGGGTCCCATCAATCCAGCAGCAGATGATTGAATACTGATTGATTCATTTAAATGAAACCGAAAACAACATTTTTCAACGGTTGTTATCAACGATTTATCGTAAACCGATACACGACGGTTAGACTGTGGTACTAACGAACCACGAATACTTCGAGACGATGAGACGGGAAGAATAGCTCACACGTAGTCATCCGAATTAAATCTTTATAATTTTGTTTGCGTTTGTTTGGGTTGGGATTTGTTTGGTTTCGTTTGGTTGGCTTTATTTGGGTTTGGTTTGTTTGTTTGGGTTTGTTTGGGTCCGTGTTGTGTGGGTTCGTTTTCGTTTGTATGTTTGGCTTGGGTTTGGATTTTTTTGGATTGGTTTGTTTGGGTTTGTTTGCGTTTATTATTTTGAGTTTGTTTTTTGGCTTGATTTGTTTGGGGTGTTATTTTGAGTTTGTTTTATGGGTTGATTTGCTTGGGTGTGTTTGTTCGGGTTTGTGTGTTTGGAATTGTTTGTTTGGGGCGTTGTACAGCGTGAACCGCGTGAACTGAGCTGCTATGCGGACGAGTAACATACGCGTTACGCTTATTCGTCCGATAACCGAACGGCTAGCCGCAGCCTAATTAAAATCATATATAGCATGTATTCTTCGAAGAGATTAATTTATTATCAATATTTAAATATTTGCTCTCGCGCGTTGAATTAAAAATCGACTATTTTTCCTCAAATTCGTCTAATCGGTAGTTGTAGTAAGGTAAAATACAACGTCTGTTAGAATATGGGCCCATCGTATTGATATTTCGAGGTTCCTTATCGCGATTTTCTATTTTCCATGCTACTAACATGGAGACAATTTGGCTTGCTACTTTTGAATATTATAACTCGCCAACGGGTAAACGTACAACAATGCCCAAGACATATTTTAGTAAGGACTTGAACGCTCTATAAAAAAGGTCCCGTGTAGGTTTGTGATAAATCTACTCTTTCAAAAGTTGTTCAAGGCCAAAGTTAAATTTCTAGTGAATTTCAATTTGTTCACTTTTCCGGCGAAACTATCAGACTTATTATAAAATGCCATAGGACCTTTTTTGTAGATCATTTAATTTTCTATAAAACCATAGCTCTGTGGTCTAATTGCAACAAGTATAAGGAACATTTGTAACTTTTTGGAAATCTGAGGATAATAACGGACGTTGCAGAAGGTGGTATTGCGCTAATAGAAGAATCAAATAATTGTTTCACGAGAAACGCGGAACAATTGTAATGTCTTTTGCAAGTAGTTCAAGAACATCGTTGACGTTTTCCGAGTTTTACAAAACTTAAAACAAAATAAATGTCTAATTTTTGCACAACTTTTGGTAAATATACGGAAATGGGGCTCCTGCTAGAATCAGCGGAAGCCCCACTGACCCAAACAACCTCAAACAAAAATTAGTCTGATTCTAGCAGGAGCTCCGCTTCCGAATATCTACCCAACTTTAAAATTTGGATTATAAAAATATATTGTTTTAGAAAAACAACAACTATAAATAAAACGAAGAAAATACTCATATGTTTTATAATTTTCATCGACAATAAGCATTAAAAAGTAACTTCATAAAAATTAGCGTCTTTCTATTTATATTTTTGGTTAATGTAACATTTCATGGAAATAACAACTTTCCTCCAAAACTATTAAACTATTTACTATTAAGCTATTAACTATTAAACTATTGAAGTTGTCAATTATTTAATGACATGATTTTATAGAAAATGAAATTATCTACAAAAAGGTACTATAACATTTTGTGGTAAGTTTGATAGTTCCACCGGAGAAATGAAATTCTCTATAAGTTGCACTTCGACTTTGAATAACTTTTGAAACAGTAGATTTATCACAAAATGATGAACAAACCTTGTCTATGTAGACGGTTCAATTCCCTCCAAAACAGTCCCTTGGGCATTGTTATACGTTTACCCATTGGAGAGGAACCTCTAAATATTAATATTGAACTCTAATCTAGATATATTCTAATCTAGATATCTAATCTAGATATTCTAGATATACTCTAGATAATCTAGATATACTACTCTAGATCTAGATAAATCTAGATATATCTAGATAATCTAGATATACTCTATATATAGATTAGATATTATTAGATATAGATATATTAGATATATTAGATATAGATATATATAATCTATATATATATATATATATATATATATATAGATTAGATATTATTAGATATAGATATATATAATCTATATATATATATATATATACATTGTTTGAAAAAAATGAAAAAAAGTCGCAAATTTGATATATTTTTTTACAAAAATGAAGATTTTCGTTGTTTTAGTTGCCTTGATGATCTGGTTCGTCTTACGAGGAACAAAATAATTGTGATACATACAATCAAGTGTAATTTTATCTGCATAATTAATAGAAATACTGGCAAAATGTTTTTACATAAATTGCACCTCTTTTTAGAGGTATTATACTTTGAGTAATTGTCAACATCGTCAACAAGGCCGACGCCGGACTTCGACATTTCAATCCCTTTTTTTGACAGTCGATTTACATAAACTGGCTCCAGGCTGATGTCAATTTTATTAAAGTAACCCATATTGGAAGGATTGCCAACTATTCGAATCTGAAGAAGCCTCGTAGACACAGTGAAGAATTTACTAAACGCACGAGCAGTCGTATTTCCTTAAAGCTTATGGCCACGGTCCAAGAGCTTGGTCCGCCTTCTGTTTTTCCAACTAGAAATCGATACGTATATTATTATATTTCTGAGCATTTCTTAACATTTCCAAGTAGGAACTTGACCTCTCTTTTAGTCTTCTCAATCTCGAACGAAATAAGAAAATGATATTTGTAATAATGATAAGTTCTCCGTCGATTTATATCGAATAACCAAGATCCCTAATTCTACAAAGAACGTTTTTGTTGAATGCAATTATTAGTCCAATTTTGTATGCATTGAATCTCTATGCGACACGCCCTAAAAGTTAATCAACTTATACATGTCTTTATAAATTGAACTTCCTCGGTTCGATATCTCTATCTCAAAAACATCGATTCGTTTTCCGTGCACTGCGAGTTATCAATTTGCATTCCTCGATTAATAATAATAATAACAATAATAACAGAACATAAATTTTACAGAATAAAATAGAAACCGTGTAAAAGTGATTCAAATATGAACTGAAAGTGTTGATAAAGATGCTGCAAGGTTGAGGACACGTGCGGGATCAACGATCGGTGATTTCCTCGTATGTATTGAATTGCGTGAACCCGTATAAATTCGAGGTCAGAACGTTAAGTCTCGCGATTTTGCGATCAGTCCATCGAATTTTGACTGTTCCGTAACTTTTGTATACGTTTAGTTCCGTTTCTGCGAATTTATAGTCTCATCTGGACGCCTGACGACGAGAAAGTCGTTTCGAACTGGCGTTGGTTTCTTTCTCTTTTTCGTGCTTTCTCTTTATATACTTCGTATATACCTACACGCATACACACACGGATACACATGTATGTGTGTGTATATATATATATATATATGCACATACATATATGTCTACGTGTGTGAACGCACGGGCTTAAGAGGGTTGCATAATGGAGGAGTGGCTGTGTGTCACGGCCCCTTATACTTCAGTCCCTGCCTTATAGTTTTTGCGCTCTTGTTATCTCTTTTTAGCGCCAACTTTTCCTTAATTCTAGCGATCAAGGCAGAAGACTAACTGTCGGTAATTGACCATAATTTTCACGATACGAATAACTGTCATCCATTTTCTCGTTCAATTGCAATAGTCTCGTTCGTTAAATTTCAACGAGGCATGGAAATATTGGTTACTCGATTTTTTATTAAATCAGTTTCCAACATGCACGCGCTATTCGTTACTCGCATAATCAATTTACCATTGGAGGCAGTTTTGGATAAGGTTCCGAAGCCCCCTCCGATCGAGCTAAAATTTTGCACAAACCTCACTTTCAATATTTTCAGACAACCCCTGGACGGATTTTTGGCGACTCGCAATAGTTTTCGAAATATTGAATTTTAGAGTTTGTTTTAAGGGTAAGGTTTCCAAAACTCTCTTTATACGACCCGGCTGAAATTTTACACATACTTACTTAATTTTACATTTACTTTGAATATTGTAAGACAACGCCTATAGGGATTTTTGGCGACTCGAAATAATTTTCGAGATATTGAATTTTAAAGTTTTTTTTAACGCGCGCTAACTATATTGATATCTGCTACGTCTCCGTTCATACTTATATATGAAGCATTCCACACCAAGGGAAACACTAAAAAACCATGTGATTTTTAAATGAGCTCATAATTTGTTTTTAAGTTCATTCGAGTGTCAAAAGCGATTCGATACTTTTTTGATTCGATGTGGTTTTCTCATCGGTGGCTCTTGTATTCGTAGCCTAACCATATTATGATTCATTCATTGCTTAACGATAAAAAGACTTTAAAAGTGAAAAATTTCGAGGCAGACAAACAAAACTATAATTGAATTGAAAAGAGGAGGACAAAATGGTTCTAGATAACACTGAATATTCATCGCAACCCACCGTTGTGCCTAAAACAATGGTCGATATTCAATATCCATGGTTCGATAAACATTCTTCATCGGTTAACCTTAAAACATAATTGAAAGATATGAATTCACCATCATGCCAATTTTTCTGTGGTTTGTTATGACATCAAAGAAAGTTCTCTCAAATTTATAGATAAATAAAAGTGGGCGAACTTGACGAAAGAAATTATTTTTACCTTATTTCATTGAAAAGTACATTAGCAGAATTTTTAACAGCTACGAAACATATATGATTGAAAAGTACATTCGAAAACCTAAATTTTTTCCTTTGACGTTTTTTTTCTACAATGCATCACTTTTTGAGTATAATGAATCGAAAAACAGCGAGAAAAATTTCCCGGTATCCAAATTCAAGTGTAAAATCCAATTAAAAATCGAAAAAAAATTGTAATTGCTTTTGACACTCGAATGAACTTAAAAACAAATTCTGAGCCCATTTAAAAATCACATGGGTTTTTAGTGTTTCACTTGGTGTGGAATGCTTCATATGTTAAGGCCCTCTCCGTTTTGTGAAACAAAAATACCCATACAAACCCACACAAACCCAAACTCAAAAACTATTGCGCGTCGCCAAAAGTCCTTACAGCGATTGCCTTAGAATATATAAGGAAGGTTTGTGCAAAAATTCAGCTCGATGAGGAGGGGGGGGGGGTCGAAACCTTATCCTAATTTTTTTTTAAACATACAAGCCAATGTATTCGACAATTCATTTGGAATTTTTAATAATGATTCGGAAATACGTTTATATGCTTGACTTCATTATTTGTAAATAAGCTGGCCAAGAAGAATTGTTCGAGGATATGTGCATAGCAGAGCGCATAAAAAATTGGTGAAATTCGGTGTTCTTTGGGTGTTTAAAGACTAAATTGTAAAAAAAAACCGTAAAAAAATAACCACATATTTACTAGTAGCGAAGTGGAGCTACATGAAGAAAAATGTATTCAACAACAAATTATTCCTGTCTCTGAACGTTTTTCAAGCCCTGTCGAGAATACAAGTTACCGTAGTCTGTATAATAACTGCCCGGTGGGTTGGTGGATCTGAAAAATCCTAAAAGATTCTTGCAAAGTCATGTTATTATCACAGTCTGGCGGGGCACTTTCTTTAAGGGGTTACCCCCACTTGCGATTTTGAAAAAATCGATTTTTTTTATTGCATTTTTTTGAAACACAAGTATCTGAGAATATGTCCTGAAAATTTCAAGTCGATCCGAACAAAATTGACTGAGATATGAGCGTTGAAAGAGAAGAATCCGTGAATTGAAGAACTGAAATTTAAACTTTAAACGCGTTTTTCTCAAAATGGCATTTCTGAAGTCGGTGACCAAGATTACTCGAACACTAATGAACCGATCTTCTTGAAATTTTGCAGGCTTATTTAATACATAAAAATGTAGTCTTTAATCGTTCGATTTTTTTTTTCGAAAAAACATGGCCGTTTTATAGCCAAAAAACGGCCGTTTTTTTTTCGTTAAAATCGAACTATTAACTTTGACTGTCCGCCATTTTGTGAAAAATGAATATTTTTTTAAAATCCTTCGATTAAAGACTAGTTTATACTTATAATTGACTAAATCCATCCGCATTTTTTTCTCAGACGATCCACTTCGCCGCAATGCTGGTCACCGCAAACCGTGTATATAAAAACATTATTTCATTGACGGCCATTTGCCACTAAACAATGTAATATTTTTCGATAAAAAAATTACTGAAAGTTCTTCAAGATGTGTTCTTTAAGATGGTATATTGATCGATTGAAAAAGTTTTGTAGTTTTCTTTAAAAAAATTCATGAAAAAGGCCTTTTTTTTGCGCTACAAGTGGGGGTAACGCCTTAATTCAGAGTGTAAATCGCATCTATACATTTTGAGATAAAAGCCTTTTTTGTGTCAAATTTCGCGCTTTAAAGGTGTATCGAAAATGCCCCAAGTAACACATTTTTAATGACTCGATGGACCATAGAGAAGTTATTGCCAAAGATTATAAAAACGGCATTAAACTGTTACATCTAAGAAGAACAAAATGGGCCGTTTTATTATTAGCTTAATAGATGTATAAACATCACACAAATGATGTACAAAAGGAATAATACGCGAACATTTTTATTTTTATTTTGAGAGCCTATTTTCCAACGCGCTCCAAAACGCATGAAATAGGCTAGACGGTGAAAGTAGCAATTTGGAGTCGTTCATTCCAGTCGTTGTACAAAAAATATGCAACGACCTAACAACTGAAGACCTACCATCAAAATATCTCCGTGGGTACACGCAGAATTCAAATGGGGGCTTCAATTTCGTCGTGTGGATGATAGATCCTAAATCAGTTTGAAAACTATAAACGCGTCTTTCCCAAATACACGTTTTTAATAAATTAAATAATAAATATAATAAATAAATAATAAATAACAAAAAAAATAATAAATTCTGTAGAAAATACACATTATTATTACAATTCATTAACAATTCTCTTTTTTATAAACAAAACGAGGCCGAATTTCTATCGGAAAAAAAATGATTCAAAATGATACCGTTTTGCGAAAAAAAAACCATATTTTTTAAAAATCGTCTGTACTTATTGAGCTAAACGAATGTAAATAACGATTTTTTTCTTCATTCTAGGTGCTAATCTAAAAGAGCGCCTTAAAAAACGCTCTCAGTATAATTATGACTTAGCCAGCATTGCGTGTTTTTTTTCATAGTTTTTTTTTGTGCACCTTAAACCATGTAGAATAAACCCACCAAACCTCATTGGGATTGCTTTTTTACTATTCTCAAAAAGAATTCCCAAGAAAGTTTCATTTTTCGGTGAACTACATAGATGCAACGCCTTCAAAAATCTAAAAAAATGTGCTAGTTATCATGCCGACTGTCTCGAAAAATGTAGTTTCAAGGGAAATGCGTTTAAACCTACCTGCACCCGAGCCTTATCACACACAACAATATCACACAACGATCACATCACACACCTTATTACACACAACAATCACATAACAGTCTTATCACACACAACAATATAAAAAAGACGCGCAAAAAAACACAGTATAATAATCGAACGTTTAAGGATGTTGAGTCCCAAATCGCAAATGATGATAAAATTCTGAAAATTTGGTATGTTTTTGTATGACGTATTTCAGAGGTCGTGTAAAAATTTCACGACAATTAGGAAGCTCGTTATTGAACAATTAACATTCACAAATTAAATGTTGTTTTATGGAAACTGATGTAACTTTGCAATAAGTTTTTTTTTTGACCTCTCAATTTTATAATATCTACAATATACTGAAAGCAACGGAAACAAAACGAAGTTTATTGATAAATTTTTTTTTATTTCTTTTAAAAATTGTTCTTAACAAAATGGTATTTTTTTAATAACGAGTTTCCTAATCGTTGTGAAATTTTAACACGACCTCTTAGATACTTCATACAAAAACATATCAAATTTTCAGAATTTTCTTATCATTTTTTATTTCAACCCCTAAGGAGGTTGAAGTAATGATGATAGAATTCTGAAAATTTGGTACGTTTTTACATGAAGTATTCAGGAGGTCGTGTAAAAATGTCATGACGATTAAGAAGCTATTTATTGAACAATTAACATTAAGATGTTTCATAGGGACTCAACATCCTTAAACAAAAGCAATGATTGACAATGCTGGGGATGTTTAACCCTTTATTTCTCTGCTCAATGATAAAGCCATGTCGCGATACAACTGTTGGCAGCTGATAAATATTTTTTTGCCTGGATTCACTGTATACACTGTATGCCGATACTTCGATGAGTTCGACCGAAATTATGTGGCCAAGGCGAATGATATTTTGCGATCATTGAAAAAAAAACAAGTCACTATGAAATTTAATGATCCCGTATTAATCATTGACAAAACGGACCGTTTATTTGACACCACTGACATCCGTCTTTCCCGTCGTTGCGACAAATATCTATTTAAGAATGTTGTGTCCAAAATTGAAAATGGTAATACATTTTTTTAAATTTGGTAGATCATTATGTATAACATTTGAAAGGTTGTGTAAACATCTCACGACGATTAGGAAGCTGGCTACTGAGAAATTAGAATTCACAAATTATACGCAGCCTTATGGAAACTGAAGTAACTTTGCAATTCTATTAGCAAATGGCAAACATTGCTGTTTGTTTTCAATAAATAGAAAAAATATTTATGAATTATCGTTTTTTTATTTTAAATATATCAAAAACAAAAGTGGCTTTATGGTGCGACAAACGACGTCGTCCGTGAACGAAAATGAGTATTTAAATTTCCCGCTACTTTCGGTCTATGCAACGTTGCCGCTATATTCTTATATGTTTTTCCTCAAGTGTGATTTAAAAAAATATTTTTCGCATCATTTTTTATAAGAAAACAAAATAATAATTGCAAAGTTACTTCAGTTTCCATAAGGCTGCGTGTAATTTGTGAATTCTAATTTCTCAGTAGCCAGCTTCCTAATCTTCGTGAAATTTTTACACGACCTTTCAAATGTTTTACATAATGTGCTATAAAATTTTTAAAATTTTATTACCATTTTCAATTTTGGACACAACATCCTTAATAAATAGGGGTGATAAAATTTGTCCGATGGCAGCAAACCCTCAGCCTGTCGATGTCACACTCGTTTTATTTTGATGATATTGTCGTACCATCCAAAAAGCAGTTGTAATACCCATTCGTAATTTTTATTCGCCGAAAGTGTTTTTTAAATGTTTTTTTTGTTTCGTGTCTTCCGAATGAACCCACACGCCTCACCTTTTAGTTATTTTGGCATTCTCCTAACACTCGTTGTCTCCACTGATCCTATCTCACGAATGCATGCGGTAAATCAAAACTTGAGTGCCATAACTTTTCCGTTTTTTATGTTAGACTATGTTAGCGTAAAAAATAATGTAATTTGCTATGAGATCTCGCAGGCGGTTCAACATATTTTCTCAAACTATTATCTCCAACGAATGTGCCCTACGAAAACGTGACCCTTTTGTGGGCCCCATTTTCACTCACGAAAATAATTATGAAATACACACAGGCATGGGGGAGAATTTAGGTATTGCACGTTCATACCCGCGCAGACGTTTCCTACTACGTGACTTCATTAGCAATTGATAAAACGGGCAGCGACGAGACAATGAACGGGAGAAAGACTTAACGGTTAACCTTCATATCCGCATTCGTTGCGGAAGCTCAAAAGACGATTTTTTTACGACGAGTAAAAAGACTACTATTACTACTTAAGGCGTTATACGCAGTTGCAAGGCCAAAAAAAGTCGTTTTTTCGCGAATTTTTTCTGGAAAAGGATTTCATTTGGGCAAAACGAAAAGTATTAGGTAGTGTAGTGGCATCTTTTAGCTTTAGATTGGCATTTTTTATTTTCAAAAATATTCATTAACATTGCTCCTGTAGGAAGTCTCCTGGAGGTCCCCGAAAAAAAAAGTGTCCGGCGGTGAGCAAAGTATCTCCAGTTTGGATTATCTAAAATGAAAAAAACCAAATAGATTCTTTTAGGGGATAGATGAATCCAGCTATTGATCGAAGGAATAGTCGAAATTTTCATTTTTGACAAAATGGTGGCTCCGGAAAGAAACAATTTCGATTTTCGACCAAATTTTTTTCGTTAGATCGTCGAAAAAAAATAGAAATGAGTATCGGAAATCTTATTCCTTCGATCAATACCTGAAGAATACATCTGACAAGGTTGTGTTAAAATTGCAGACCGATCGGTTCAGCCGTTTTTGAGAAATCGTGCTCACCGACTTTGAAAACACCGTTTTGAGAAAAACGCGTTTAACAGTCGTTCACACATATTTAAGATTTACTTTGTAGCGCTCCGAGCGTCCTTACAAATATGTGTGTATTTCCGAGAATATTCGCTGTATCGATTTGAAAATTTCAGGGAATATACTCACATATTTGTACATTCCGAAAAAGCAATAAAAAAAATCGATGTTTTGACATTTCTAACTGCGTATAACGCCTTAACTACTAGTTTTCCGTTCATGAACATATGGGGTGTCTCTTTCCAAGCAAAACGCTTTTTTTTAATGTCGTGCGACAAAAATTGGCCGAGGTATTCACGAGTAAAGTCCAACGGTGAGTAAACAATGGCACAGTAGTTTCGGCGTCCAAGCGAGTGCGGGCGTGGATTCGAATCCACATTCGGGCAAGGGGATTTTAACTGTCAATTTTGACTCTTGAAATTTAAGTTTCGAACGTTATCCCTTCGTCCAAATAAGGTATTCAATAGTAAATAACATATTTTAAACAATGTTATCAATTGCTTACTCAAAAGATCTTTAGACCTTTACATATTTCAAGTAAACAATGGACAATATTGTCTAACACGTTTTATTTATTATTTAATACTTTATTTGCGTAACCGGATAAGGTTCGAAATTCAAATTTCAACATTCGAAATTGAAAGGTTTAACTTTCATTCCAATTTCAATTTAAAAACCATGAATGGATTTGAATCCACTTGCGAGAATGTGGATTCGAACGCGCGCCCACGTTTGCTTGGATGCCGAAACTATTGTGTCATTGTTTACTCACCGTTGAACTTTACTCGTGAATTTCTCGATCAATTTTTGTCGCACAACATTTTTAAAAAAAGTGTTTTGCTTGGAAAAAGACACCCTATATGCTCATGAACGGAAAACTAATAGTTAAGATGCACCCTGTATATATATATATATAATATATATATATATATATAATATATATATATATATATATATATATATATATATATATATATATATATATATATATAGCAGAGGATAGCACTTAAATAGAACTATCAATAGTTCAACTCGACGAAGCGTATTTCTCCCCACGTACGGTAATCAAGCAACTCCATCACTTATCACGAGTGAGAATATGATTGCGCGAATAATGAACGGAAACGGAGAATTCGACATTCAACGATAAAAGCAGCGTTATAAACATATAATACGCGTACACTTTATCCCTTTCGAATAAACGAACGTATACAACATCGGAAGTTGCAACGATGTGTACGAGGCGTGTCGTTTCCTGAAGGCGAACGAAAGAGCACTATGTAAGTTGCTAGTACGACTAACGGACGTGACCGAATGTCTTGTGCAATTCAGTAACGCGTACTTATCGAGATCGCTTTATGGTGGGCGAAAATGGAAAGTGAGCAAAAAAAAATGGCACAAAGAACAAATTAAATTGCCCAATTACGTACTCACCATATGAAAGAATAGAAAACCTTCCAACCAACGAAACCAACTCCAACCGACTCCAATCAGCCGAGATAAATCGTAGTAATGATATATAGAACTAATTAATTGAGAACTCGATTAAATGGAAAGGAAAACATCCGAATGAGTTGGTATATGCAAAAAACGAACACTTGGCTGTGATCAATTGAATCAAATAAACAATGCTCGCTTAAATAAATCGATTAAAATGGAATTATGAAATTGAACAACAATGATAGATACTCGGTAGGTGTACGAATGCTGCGAGCTCACGTGTCAAGCAGCATTGGCCAGGGCCTATGCTCGGATGGGTGACTGCTTAGCTGCGCAATTGCACGTTGCCGCCCGGAGGCAGTTTTATTGAGTTTCTGATGGTGAAGTACGAAACTCGGATAAACAGCTGTATCGGCACACGGCTTTCGCAGTTTCCCTGTGCCCTCGTGTAAATGCGCCACAACAGTGCGCTTGAAAAGAATATTTGTGAGCGATAATCGGGGGGGGGGGGCACGATTTTCACTGTAGGGAACTAAAAATAGTCAAGTGACAAGTGTGGGCTACAAGCCATGAAAAAAATTACAACGCGTTGGACACTGGCGCAGTGTCCAGCTCTACTCTATGGATGGCCATGCCCTGGCATAAGTGTGGGTTCATTAAGGCAGGATTCTACTTTGAAACCATGAAAAAAACGCTATTTTCGTGAATTTTTTCTGAGAATACTATTAAAGATATTGATATGGGGTTTAAACTGTTAAATAAATACACTCTTTAAGTACATAAAAAAAAAATTTAATGTATTTTATTCATTTTTTGTACACGTAAAATATGTTTAAAGCCAACGCCTCGAAAAGCAGGTACCGTTGCCGTGGTCGTGAAATCTTCCCGACGGATGGTCTGAAACAAAAAAATCAAATAGTTTCATGTTCAGTATGTCTTCAGGAACCGACCTAACTAGAATATTTTATATACGTGCAAAATTAACAAAATGGCGGCTAAAATACGAAAAAAAAAATGCGTTTTTTTTGGGTCTTTTTTTGCAATAAAAAAATAGTTCTAATCAAAATTTTAAGTTGATTGTAGTTAGGTCGGTTGGTACACACATATAGAATATGTGTTCAAAATTTCATAAGGATCGGCTCAGTACTTTTTGAGTTATCACGACCACGGTACTTGAAAATGTCGTTTCGAGAAAAACGCGTTTAAAGTTTTGGTGAGTGATAAATCGTAGAAAAAATTATCTTACCCTCAATCAGCGATGCCTGGGCCATATAATATGCCTTCGACGTATTCCAGGTGGGTGTTTTCATCCAATTTAGCCTTTCAAAGTTTCAACGTAGAATCCTGCCTTAATGTACCATTATCGAAATGGTATCCTCGGGCCAAAACTGGGCCAAAACTGGCTCGGCACAAAATGGGGACATGCTAAATATTAATTATCAATTTTCCCTATTTTTCTAACCATTCGACGAGTTATATAAAAAAAATAGCTCGGCTCAACTCTGCTACCAACGTTGGAAAACAGTCTACTGAAAGTGCATGCCAAATCTGAGCTCAATCGGCCAATTGGTTATCGAGATATCGAGGCTGCCGAAAGCATAGTTTCGACGAAAAAGCGTTTATAGTTGCCGCGCTCCCCGTGCGTATTCCTTATCATTTCTATAACTTGGCTAATTTTATGAATATCATTAAAAGGTTGTCACAAAAGTCTTCAGAAAAGTCTGTAGAATAATAAAATAATTTCTAAAAAAAAACAAATTCTGAAAAATTCTAGAAAATGATACTGCCTCAAATAATACGTGCATTTTTAAATATTCATTTGGATTCATCAACGAATATCCAAAAATCATGTCACCTGGAAATATGCGTGAAACCTAACGATGTGATTTTATTAATTAAATTACGATACTATGCTTATCTATATTGGATCGCAAATGTGTCGTATGCATATAGCATTAATTAAATAAGGAAGCAAATTCACAACGACCAGTGAGAACTCAATGCTATTATGAGTGAGAAAGTTTGTCGCGCTATAAAAGTGAAATTTTACGGGTGATCCACGTGTACCAAGAACTCTCGATTATGAATTCGTGCACTCCACGGAAACTTGGTTGACCACGCGCAAATAAACCGGGGGCGATCGTGGATCAAACAATTACGCATTAGCGGTATATACGTTTATCGTGATTTTTTTTTTCTTATCTTCACAGAAAACACGAATACCGGTGCTCTCCCTTTGGGTTTTCGTCGTTCTCTCATCGATCGGAGAAGGTGAGTCCTCTTTAACTGAACCGCAAAAATAACAAACGTTTTTTGCCCAATACAAAATATCTTCGCACTTCGTATTATAGTTAATGTTTTTTCTTTGATGCATTGAAAGAACCAAAAAATGGGAAGAACAAATACGATGCAAGATTAAAACTATTTAAAAAAAGTTAAATCATTTTTTTATCATTTATTTAACGTCTTTTGGCGTGCGATGTTCATAAGTTGCGGTCCCTTGACCTACGTTTCAACGTAGCATGCGGAAAAATTGCGATATGTCATTATAAATGATAACGAAGTTTGCATCATTTCAACGTAACGAAAGTAAATTTTTCCGGATTGTCTCCCCGTCCAGTTATCGGACGAATAAGCATATGTTATTCGTCTGGATCGCGTCTCAGTTCACGCCGTATTTCCAGTTGGCGTACATATATTATTGTGATTCGTGTAAGCTACTATCTGGACGAATAACATATATATATAATTGTCCGGATAAAATGTGTTAAATTGTTAAACTAACTATTCGGAAAAATAGTTTACACGTAGTCATCCGAAGAAAATCTTTATAATTTTGTTTGGGTTTGGGTTGGTTGGTTGTGTTTGGGTTTGGGTTGGTTGGTTGTGTTTGGGTTTCTTTGGTTTTGTTTGGGTTTTGGTTTTTTTTTGAGTTTGTGTTGTTTGGGTGGGTTTGTTTGGGTTTGTGTTGTTTGGGCGTTCGTTTGGTTTGGGTTTGGGTTTTTTTTGGGTTTGTTTGCGTTCGTCATTTTGGGTTTGGGTTTGTGTTTTGGGTTAATTTGTATGGGTTTGGGTTTGTATTGGTTGGTTTTGTTTGGGTTTGTGTTGTTTGGGCGCGGGTTTGGTTGGTTTTGTTTGGGTTTGTGTTGATTGAGTGTTTGTTGGATTTGGGTTTGTTTGCGTTGGTCAGTTTGGGTTTGTTTTTTGGATTGATTCGTTTAGGCTTGTTTGTTTGAGTCGTTGTACAGCGTGAACCGCGTGAAATTAGCCGCTGTCCGGACGGCTAGCCTGGTTTGGGTTGGTTGGTTTTGTTTGGGTTTTGGTTTTTTATCGAGTTTGTGTTGTTTGGGTGGGTTTGTGTTGTTTGGGTGTTCGTTTGGTTTGGGTTTGGGTTTTTTGTGTTTGTTTGCGTTCGTCATTTTGGGTTTGGGTTTGTGTTTTGGGTTGATTTGTTTGGGTTTGTTTTGTTTGGGTTTGTGTTGTTTGGGTGTGGGTTTGGTTGGTTTTGTTTGGGTTTTTGTTGATTGAGTGTTTGTTGGGTTTGGGTTTGTTTGCGTTTGTCAGTTTGGGTTGATTTGTTTGGGTTTGTTTTTTGGATTGATTTGTTTAGGCTTGTTTGTTTGGGGCGTTGTACAGCGTGAACCGCGTGAAATTAGCCGCTGTCCGGACGGCTAGCCTCAGCGAAATTTTTCTTCTATTGCTCACATTTATTCCGCCGATTTAGGGTATGAAAACTACCCAAACGGTTTTTCTTATCCTCAATGGAGATCCACGTACCTAAACTATAAAACAATTATAGAGCACAGTAAAAATGAACAAAATGAAAAAAAAAATGAAAAGTACCTACTTCCGTTGCATCCCGACGATGCAAACTTCAACGCCACCATAACAACTATCAGCTGAGTGGCGGACCAAAATCCCCATTTATAAGTCCAAAGACAGTTATATTTTTTACTGATAATGTAAATGGATCAAATCAAATAATGGATAATGGGCTATAAATTAAAATCCATGGTTTGTAAGTCTAAAGACCGTTATATTTTTTTCACTGATAATGGAACGCGTGCGACCAAAGTTATACGCGTTGCATTGCGAGTCATAAAAATATAGCGGTCTTTGAGCTTATAAATAATTTTCCGACAATAAGGCTATTAGTTGTAAAAAAATCATTTAAGTCCCTGTCAGTCAGGGAACGAATGTATTTGACGGTAATTCTTTAGGTAAGTGACTTTTCCAAAAAAAATGAGCCTACATTTTTTTTGCCATTTTCTCATTTATTGCCCAAACAAACCCAAACAAACTCCTGTATTTAAATCCCCCAAGGCGGAAGGGGTTGGATTTGTTTGGGTTTGTTTGTATCCAGGAAGGTTTCTTTTATAAATTCCCCATCCTCCACTCCCTCCAATGTAGACGTCGAAATGTTCAAAAATGCCCTACTTTATCGCGTGTTTCCGCGAACACCAAAAACCCATGACTTTTCATGGGGGGGGGGGGGTAAATTTCAGATTCCCCCGACTGAATATCATTATTTACAACCCAATGTTTGAGAATATAGCAAAAAAAATGTTTAAGCTTATTTTTCGGAAAAGTCACTTATCTAAACATGTACCCACTTGACTATCATCTTCACAAAATTGATTAGAAATTTCGCATAAATTTCGACACGCAATAATATACTGGACAAAATGAAACACGCTGCGTACTTCATTTCTCCAGTACCGCATATCTTCCTGGATCTATAAATCCAGATTTTTACTACTTTCTATTCCACTAACGGAATAATTCACGAGAATGTGCTTCTCACTAGAATGCTTCTCTCGGCGGTGACGATAGGGTCGTGCTACTTTTTTGGGATGCAATATAATCCTCAAGATGAACAAAGAGATCGTGGGACCAAGATGGTATTGTGAAAAAAAGATCAAGCATTATACAATCGTCAGGACTTGACAAATAACGCTCCTATAGTCTATCGAGAAACAGCAGCGAGATAAACGTCCTTTAGGGAGAATTTTTGTTCATTGTTAATTTTTTCACCACCATGACCTCGAAGGTAGTATTCGTAAGGAACTACTCGCTTATCCGAAGAACTTGAGAACACAGCTTAGGCGAGATAAGAGGAAACGTTACTTCACCGACGATTATGGGTGCAAAATGGAGTAAAGGTTGGCTGGTCGTGTTACACTCTCGAATCGAGTCGTAACATCTGCATAATTTCATTATACATGCATCGTTTAGCGAGTACATGAACTGCCTCTGGCGTAACTAAATATCCGAAGGATTTGCTATTATAGTGTATTTTATAAATCACTCGGTATAGGTAATTTCATCCACTTATGTCGCCCAATGCCTGACAATTGATCTATTTATGATTACGAACTAAAAGAAATAAAAGAATATGGTTGGCACACAGTGATAATTTCGCGTAGCAGTGACGAGCAGAATTCGGGAAAAACCATTGATACGTGTCTTTCGTAAAATTTGTATTGGAGGCCGGAACACTCGGTGCTGTAATTAAATGACAAAATGTTGACCTGCGCGGCGTGCTGTGATCTTCAAGGATTTTTTTTCGTCGTTTATTTCCATCGAGAGTGTTTTTGAATACCAGTTATAGTGTATAGTGAAAAAACTTGTTCACAAAATATTAAATTTTTTTCACTTGAATGTATGATATAAAGAAATATAGCGTAAATTCTGAAAGCTTAGCGCGTATGTTTATATTGGTGAGGTGAGGTGCGTTCACACAAAAGTTACCTATATATATAATTTCTAGCTTTTATACGTGCTGGGGCCTCGAAATTCGTTCTATATTTTCTGTAATATTATATATATATAATATTAAGGCAGAAAATAATTAAGGACATAGATGAACGTATCTTCGTAATTATCATTGAGATCTTACACTCCAAAATTATACTCAGGTCACCAGACTAAAAAATACCCCAATCGGATAAACAACTATATGAGATTTTTTGAAATATTATATATGCACACTATAACGCAGGAAATAATGAAGAACATAGATAAACATATATCTTCGTAATTACCTCCGTAATTACTCCAAAATTATACTCGGTCACCAGACTAAAAATACCTCGACAGAATAAACAACTAAAGCATTTGTATACATAATTAATCGAAAAAGAATGCTCGGAACAGTCTTGCGATTCTTGATAGCAAAAGGCTGCGAGGAGTGAAATCGTCACGTGGTGAGAGGCAAATTACAGAGGCACGGTGTTCGTATAATCGTGAGTTTCGAAAAGTGAAGGCGTCTACCGAGGATCGAGAAATATTCGGGCCGGATTGCCCGCGTCGTCGACTTCGACAATTTCGACAGTGCGTCACCGTTAAAAATATTGTGCATTAACCGGAGTCAAAATTCTCCTCCCCGAGACTTCCGGTGAGAAAGGAACGTGCTATTATCTCGAAAGAAAATAAAAATAACAGGAATGCCAATGGTGTACTGGAATGCACCGTTGTAAGAATAAACGAACGTACACTTACAGGGCACACGAGTAAAACGATCGTTGGTGTATATAATACGAGAAAACGTTGCCGGAATTAATCAGAGAGCTGTGGTATGTGAGGCTTCCTCGTAATGATGCGTTTGGGCTTCTACGGTATAACAGCGATGTGCATCAATCATAAAGAGAGAAATTACGCTGATATAACAGGCATAATACGGAGCAAACAAACGTGGGAATCGCTTTGCTTCGCTCAATTCTCTCGCAAATCGTTGTTATTATGTATATACATCCACGATATAGAGAATACCCGAGGGAAATTGTGGGCCACCCGATACAAAGTTCGCATTTCATCGGTAATAAACTTTTCGTTCCCGCCTTTATTTTCATGCCCGCATCGTAAGTATATGCATCTTTTTTACCTGCCTACCAAGTAATGACGTCTGATACGATCGCCGGAAAAGAGCAATTACAGCGTTTGAAGTTTTGAGCTATTGCAATTAATAAATTATCTTCCATTATGAAGACGAAACAGCCGGAAATTGTTGTTTGTGTTTGCTATGACGATAAAGAATTCTTTTCCTCTTCGTGCTGATTGGAAAAGCTGAAAAAAAAAATTGACAAAAGAATGGCTCTGAGAGTGATTAATTTGCGGTGATTTTTGTGGTTGAAAAATCATGAAAAAAAAAATCTTTGGCTCAAACTTCCATTTTGAACATGTAATTGTCCGAAAGTCGTACGTGGGTAAGTGAACGTAGCAAGTTCACATATTGAACGGGTGTATTATCGTTCAGAGCGCTATTTTGGTGGTAATTTTTAAGATGGAATAAGTGTTCAACTGTTCCAGTTTTCTGTCTGAAATTTTTCGAACGTGTTTATTGATCCTTCAAGAATACGTACAAATTTTTAAAAAGCAATCTTACATTGTCATGTACTCTTGCATGTTTGTTTATAACGGTGCGTGGAAAACGCCTCCAATTGGCGACCAGTGTTGCGGAGGTTGTATGAATATGAAGAAAAACAAAACATATTCACAATCTATAATGAGTGGGGTGATGTTTGACACTAAATTCAGCCAACAAAGAAACATTACAAAATAGCGGCATGCTGAACTTTGACTATCAATCTGTCCTATGTTCCGACCATACTACGAGTGACAAAACAAAATTATTACGACCCAACTCTATTACCACCGTTGAGAAGCAGTCTACTGAAGGTGCATGTGAGGTCAGGAAATTTTTCGAAAATGCAACGTAACTCAAAAAATATAGAGTTTAAGAGAAAATATCGAAGATGTAAAAAGTTGCGTAAGTTTATACTGCATCGGCTGTAATTTTTTTTCGAATTTTTCTTTGCGATTTTTTTTTACTATTTTCGCTCGAAACTCCGATGTGTAAGATGACTTAAGATTTTTATGAGGTTTAGCCGTGGGGGGTGAAGTACGATGGGAGCGCCCTATGCTTATGCACGGAACCGATTGACTGTTACCAACTGTTCGCTTTCAAATAATCGTCATATTAGACGTGCGTTTTCAAACTATTTTTCTAAATATATTGGTAAAAGATATGCATTTTTGAATATTCGGTGATTACAGTAAGTGTTTTCATTACTTTGTATAATTATTTACTATATCTGTTCCTCGCTTAATTAACCCGAAACGAATTGGCAACGTCGTAAATCGTGGTATATCATTATGCCCAGGTTGGCAGAAGTGTCGCGAAGTTAGAGACCTATGCGCCCCGTTCGTAACTTTAATATCGACCCAAGGAGCTTTCAAAAATCAATATCGGTCCGAGGAAGAAAAATTCCGCTGGAAAGAAAAAGTTTGTACTAAAGCCGTCTATAATCTCGAAGAAATCAAAAACTTTAATAATTTTCCGATATAAAAAAAAAACTTTACGAGGAAAAATCCGCGTTATTTCATCTTTGACTAGAAATGTCAAGAAATGTATAATTTCTGAACGTAGTTATCAATAAATTAACCAATAAAATTAATCAAATTAATATTAAGTCATTGTAATTAATTATGGGAATAAGTACCAATAATATTCGTTGTTAATTATTCTGACCAGGTAGTCTAAGGTTCCCGGGCATAATAACCGAATACCGAAGCATTTGTGCCGCCTACGACGATGCCATAATTACACAGTCTAATATTTTGTGTGCTTGATTTTCGCACAAATTTTCTACAAAGAACATTAATAATTTTATAACGGTACTGTGAATCCTCATTTTCGCGGTACCAAAGGCTAGTCCGATAATTAATCAAACCGCACGTATTTTTTCAGCTCCGTGGTAGCCTTTACTTACCAGATATTAATAACGTACTGAAAAATGATCGGGAGTTTTCCATAAGCGTAATGTAATTAGCCCACGACATACGTAGAGTAGCCGATTTTTTTTCTAAAAAATGGTATACTGTGGACCGTATGCAAACTACACAAGATGGTCGGCAAAGAGATTACAAAAGTCCAGAAAAAATTTCAGCTCGGTGGTAACATTTTGACTTAACCCCATAACAACCTTAACTCGAAAAGTATATGGCGTTTAGGAAAAAATATAAGGAGGGAAAATCTTTTCACTTTTCGATTTCAAATTCGCTTGAATTGTTTCAGAATTTTTTTCTGACTTTTTTTCGAATTTTTTCCGCCGGACTATATCTCGAAAACTATTGAGTTAGAGACAAAATATCAAGAGGGCATAATGTTACAGTGTTTCGTGTTGAATATGTTGACTTTTCTTCAGATTTTTTACAATGTTTGTTTTTCAGCTCGTTTAGGGAGATTTGAAAAATTTTGAAAAAAAAGTTGAAAACTTTCAACGTTTTTCAAACGAAACACTGAAACATTTTCTCCTCTTAATATCTTGTCTCTAACACAAAGTTTTCGAGATACGCCAATCATTTTTTTGGACAATTCAACGAGTTTCAGTCAAAAAAATATCGAATAAAATTTAAAAAAAAATACTGAAAAAATTCAAGCAAATTTAAAATAAAAAATTAATAGCGTTTCTTTTCCTGCTATTTTGTCCTAAACGCCGTACTTTTCGAGTTAAGCCATCCTCCTCAGATTTTCCGGCGAAAAAAGTAAAAAAATCTCACAGGAAAATTCTTCAAAAATTCCAGGCCATCCAGTTAAAAGTTACGCCACTCTTTACATCTTTGACATTTCTTCTTAAACCCTATACTTCTCAAGTTCGCCAGCATTTTCCAGAATTTGTCTTTTTAAGCAAAAAATGAAATGCCTTTGCGAAAAAAAATCGTACGAAAACTTTTCACAAAGGTGAATGGAGATTCTGCTACCCCTTTCACGTTTATCATGGATACAAATGACAAAGAAAATTTCCATTTCAAGTTATGCGCCCAAATCTCGATGATCGAAAAATAGTCTAAAAACGGTCACGTTCAGAAGTTCATACCAGGTCGAAAAAAATCATAAAAATATTGCAAATAAGTAAAACAAAGGTAAATTTGTTCTCGTCAAAACGCCGTTCGTTAAATTTCGTTATCTATTTTTTTGACGGAGCTATCTAACTTTTAGTACAGCAAGAAGTATCGACTGGTGTATCCAAACTTTCAAGCGGTGTGTGTGCGTGCGTGCATGCGTGCGTGCGTGTGTGTGTGTGTGTGTGTGTGTGTGTGTGTGTGTGTGTGTGTGTGTGTGTGTGTGTGTGCGCGTGCGTGCGTGCGTGCGTGCGTGCGTGTGTGTGTGTGTGTGTGTGTGTGTGTGTGTGTGTGTGTGTGTGTGTGTGTGTGTGTGTGTGTGTGTGTGTGTGTGTGTGTGTGTGTGTGTGTGTGTGTGTGTGTGTGTGTGTGTGTGTGTGTGTGTGTGTGTGTGTGTGTAGGTGTGTGTGTGTGTGTGGGGGGGGGGGGGGTGTAGGTGTGGGTGTGTGTGTGGGTGTGTGTGTGGGTGTGTGTGCGTGTGTAGATATTACTCTACTTTTGCTATTGCATTGGCGATCACGTGAAAAGTGAAAGAGTGATGTCGCCGAAGGCGACGGTGAAAGCATTCGATCCTAAGGCATCTTGTCCGGTCTTACACATATATATATATATATATATATATATATATATATATGTATATAGCACATATACTATGTGCTAAGAACAACTTCGAATATGTGTGTGAGTGTGTGTGCGTGTGAGTGTGAGAGTATAGATATATATTTTTTAATTCTTAGCTGCTGCAACACGTGGCAATCCAACATACTCGAAGTCCCCTAGGCGTTCAAATGGTCTAACTACTATTACGCGACAAACACGTCTTGAATGTTACACACACGTGGCCATATAACTTTGGTGAAGAGGAAAGTTTTTTGTTGCGGAAGTAGAGGCTACAATGAGCTGCAGAGAATGTTAATGCTCACACCATTTTTTCCTATTACTTTTTCATCACCGTATCATTATAGTAATACAAATATAGATATATATATTTCGCTCTCTTTGTAGTTTGCGTAGGAATAAACAAAAACGTTACATCGAATCGGCCTGTCAGCTTGTCACTTTTCCGTAAAACGGAAGTGCGTTATTCGAAAGGTGGCAAGGTACGTCAGCGTTATTATCGTAGGGGGGATAATGTTGGCGCCCTTAATACGCACATATCGTTATTCATGCGTACGCAAGCACATCGGTAAGTACAGGATGTACTTACCTACTTATACATGTATGCGTGTATACATGTAGACGTGTGAGAATTGTTGCGCCTCAAGGGAAAGTCCAGTAAGTAAGACAGGCGCGAGGCTCATTTTCAATTTCTCCGACAACGATAGCCAAGCATAAGTTTCACTCCAGGCCATTTATGTACCGACGCTGGACACTCTCGATGCGAGCACACCAACTGCATACGTAGTGTATGTCAATGCGAGTACATGACGAATTTTCTACAAGTATGTCCATTGGGTATGTTTTTAAGTGGGGGCTCCGGACGGGGCGGGGGGTCACTGATTTTCAGGATTTTTTTAAAAAGGAAAGATTTCTTCACCATTTTGAGACTTAGGGTATGTTTTATTACTACTTTTGGTTGTTACATGGTATTTTTTTTGCATTACTCTTCATAAATGGCGGAGGTATGGCACGGTCTTCTAAACGGATTGCGGCGGATGTTGGTGGACGGCGTTACACGTAGTATTGGCGGGATTAATCTGAAGAAAAAGACACCAACCAAGACTTTTCTTTCATTAACACTCATACGTACAATGTAAATTTAAAAAACTGAGAAATGATGAAAATCGAGCAAATTGTACGTTTTGAAACAAACTTCATTTGCTGAAAAAGATGGCTACATTTTGCAATGAAGAATACTTTATTTTTAATTGTCGAAAAAATTCAGGGTCATGTTTTAGACAATCAGGTTAGAACGATTTATACCAAATTTCATAAGAATCGGTAGATTAGTTTTTTAGCTATACGTCTCGCCAGTTTCGAAAATGCAGTTTAGAAGACCGTGCCATGCCTCTGCTATTTTTAAAAATCAATAAAAAAATACCACGTGACAGCCAAAAGTAGTAATACAACATACCCCACGTCTCAAAAATGGCAAAGAAATATTTTCTTTTAAAGAAAATCATGAAAATCGGCATATTTTCCCCTTGCCTAAAGGTATCTCCCCCTTAAGACGGAATGACACCCGACGCGAAACTTCGATGCGACCCCGGCTTCCGACCGGTAGGGCAGAACTCAATCGAGCTTCTGCGCCCCACCGACAGATGTCACCGCGCGCGTTCGTCGCCGCGCGCGCGGAGACATTGCGTCTCGCCTTCCACGGGCCTCGACACGCTACGCAACGCATGTGTGCGTGCGTGTCGGTGCACGTCTACACCACGGTGTGGAGAGACGTTATTGGCGCTGCCACGGGCCTCGATGCGCGTCGTCTGCAGACCACGAGGCGAGCGCCGCGCGCGGAATTCTCGTGAACTGAGCACGTCGAAGTTCGGGCGACATTTGCTCGCAATTATCAACAATTACACGACAAATCTAGATTACCACTTTTCTCCTAAGATATGCAACGAAGTGCAGTGATTGAGAGCTCAAATTGTTCGTTTTTGATGTGGCTACGCGGTCTAGCTTTTCTCTAAGTCGTGACATTAGCCAAACATCTGATTTTTCATCTTTTCGGTCTCGAGTTCCGCATGATAAGCCAGTCTACGTTTTTTTTCTCAAATTCAAAAAATTTGAGGGGCTGGAAGCTGTTCGTCTATCTATTTGACGTCGTTTGGCAAAGTTTCGACGGGATCTGAAGAGCCGTTTCAGAGATTTTTGGGTATCTATAATTCTGTTCTACCATATCGACCGCGATGAGGTGTCATTCCGTCTTAAGAACTAGGATCAATATATTCACATATAAGTAGATCTATTTATTTATCCTTACATATACATACATACGTATATACATGTACGTGTCTGTAAAAATATGGTGGGTATGCCAAAAATAAGTGCAGATATACACCTAGGAGCCGGAAATACAGGTCATTTTTGTGAATTTTTTCAAGCAAAACTATTTGAAATTTCGGATTGGGGTTTTAATTATGTAAAAGTATATACATTCAAAAATATGTTTAATTTTCTTTATTTAAAAATATCAAGAATATACGAGGATATTGTATGACCCTTGGAGAATCGCTATTTTGAAGCCGAATCTTCAAAATAGCGATTTTTCATCAACACGGCCACACACATCTCTGACTCATTTTTTTTATCCTTGGAGCGTCGTAAGAAAATCGGTACCCAAAATTTCTCGAAAACCAATGAACCGATTGCCTTGAGGTTTTTTGTAGTTATTCTATACACCATTATCTAGTACTTGTCATAGCCGATTTTGAAAATATCGATTTATGACAAAATGGCGAACGTTTGAACATAAACACTGATTTTTGGGCCAAAAACTAGTTATTATTTTGCCTATAAAATAAAAACTAAGTAACGGAAAAAAAATCCTATGACAAGTACTAGATAATGGTGTATACAATAACCATCAAATACCTCAAGGCAATCGGTTCATTGGTTTTCGAGAAATTTTGGGTACCGATTTTTTTACGACGCTCCAAGAGTCATACAATATCCCTGTATATTTTTGATATTTTTAAATAAAGAAAATAAAACATAATTTTCAATGTATATACTTTTAGATAATTAAAACCCCAATCCGAAATTTCGAATAGTTTTTCTTGAAAAAATTCACAAAAATGACCCTTTTTCCGGCTCCTAAGTGTATATCTCCCGTTAAGTGCACATCGTCCACGCATTAATAAAGAGATCAAATGGAAATTCATTAAAACGCGCTTGTTAGAATCCATTATTTAAGAACTTATCGCACGTGCCTTCCCATCTATATCTATATACCGTTTCCATATATATTTAGAGTACTGGCGCTCGATCACTTTGAATAGTTGCAAAATTGTATTAGAATAATATAATTCATTTTATAGAGCTATATAGTATCCTCGTAAAATAAGAAACAGACTGAATAATATTATTCTATTTTAATTCTGCAATTATCCAAAGTGATCGAGAACTTTCGACCGCGGTAGTGCATATCTATATACATATATATGTAAATGTACGTGTGATTGATTTAATCGGAATTTCGCTACTTCGCGATTTCACTAAAAAAAATGGAAAAGTCAGGCATATTGAAGTTTTACGAACATCGTTTTCGAATAAGCACGTCGATCAACTGTTGAATAATGCTTAAATAAAAATACGACATAACAATCGTTGAAAATTGCAAAACAATTGTTAACAAACAGTATACACGAATATATGTATTAAACAAATTATCAGTAAAAAACGTCTTCATATGCAATGATTGTATGGTTCGGTCTGAATGCCCATGCCATTCTTTTTTTATTATTCCCCCTTTAAATTTCTCTTACAAATTCTGTTAAATGTTTAAGCAACGGGGATATCACATTGCCCTTAAGAAATTTAAAAAACGTTCAACAAACCTTCTTATAAATACAATCATAGACAAAATTCGAAAAGCGCATTTGAAAAGAGGCCGAACTGAAAAGATTCATACATATTTGGAATAATTAATTATTTCATTTTATATGCAGATTATTGTTTTACCGATTATTTGCCGGACAATTATTTGTTTCGACAGTTCGTCACTAACCTTTGAGAAATATTATTATTGGGGATCAACCTTTACGATATCCACATGTCTGAATTAGGTCAGATTTTCAAATAACACGCGGGGAAATGAAAGTTTGATGAATTAAAACATTCATCTGCAGCAGTATTATCTGCAGCAACATGTGCGGCTACGCAACAAGCCGTCTCGTTTGTCGGTCGAAAAAAAGGATACTTTCGCGATTTTTTTTGAGGATTTTATAAAAGATATGAATATAAAAGTTCTTGGGCTTAATAAATAAAGTCTTAAAATACATTTAAAAAAAAATTTAATTCATTTTTATTCATTTTTAAGTACAAAAACTATAGTTTAACTATCGTGTAGTATAGTATAACAAAAATATAAAGTTTTATCAAAAAATAAACAAATGGCAGATGAAAAACGAAAAAAGTAAAAGAAACGTGTTTTTTCGCAGTTTTTCGCAAGAAGAAAGAGTAAAAATCAAAATTTTTAAACCATCGAGGGTCATCTCGTTGCGAATCATATTTACAATATGTGGTTTAAATTTCAAGAGAATCGTTTTATTAGTTTTCGAGATACGAAGGAGCTAGTTTTTGGAAAGGTTGTTTCGAGAAAAACGCGTTTGAAGTTTATACTATGAAAAACTCTTACCTGAACTCAATCGGCAATTCCTGCACCGTACAAAATCCAATATTTCTGAATACTTTCGAAAACAGTCAAAAAAAATCGATTTTTTGAACTTTTCAAAGTGGACTAGCCCCGTAACGATATTTGCGGTAACGTAACGTTTCAGGCAATGCCGAACAAAGAATCGTCTGCTATTACACAAATTGGTCGGTCTACCGGCCTGGCACGGCCAAGTTCTCGCCACAAAATATCAATCCCTATCTGTGCACTCATCTGATCTACGCATTCGGTGGCTTCACAAAGGACAACACGCTCAAGCCTTTCGACAAGTATCAGGACATCGAAAAAGGTGGGAGATTGTGAGAAAGCAAGCAAAACGTCAAAACCAAACGGGCAGTACACCCCAATAACGGAAACGGGAAGTTTCAACAATTTTCTTCGCTTTTTTAAGGGGGATACGCGAAGTTCACGGGTCTCAAGACTTACAACAAAGACCTGAAGACAATGCTGGCGATCGGGGGGTGGAACGAAGGTTCGAGCCGTTTTTCACCGATGGTCGCCGATGCCGGAAAAAGAAAGGAATTCGTGAAAAACTCGATCAAGTTTCTTCGGCAAAATCATTTTGACGGTCTCGATCTCGATTGGGAATATCCGGCGTTCAGAGATGGCGGGAAACCTCGCGACAGAAACAATTACGCCGATCTCGTGCAGGTGCTCTTTCAATCGCTATATTCGCTTTTTCGTTTCGTCTCAATCGGAAGCATCACTATAGCCATACGATCCGATGATTAAGAGGGGCCACATGTACATCTGGGCGAGAAAAAAATGCCGATATTCATGATTTTTTTCACAGGAAAGATCACTTGATCGGTTTTGAGACTTAGGGTATATTTCATTACCACTTTTGGCTGTTACATGATATTTTTCTTTATCAATGTTGAAAAATGGTGGAGGTATGGCGCAGTCTTCTAAACGGGTTGCGATGGATGTTGCCCGACGGCGTGACACGTAGCGTCTGCGGGATTAATCTGAAAAAAAACTTACGACGATTTTTCGTTCACTAACACTCATACGCAGAATATGAACCAAGCAAAAGTGAGAAATGTTGAAAATTGATGGAATGGTACGCTTTGAGACGAGAAGATTGAATATTCCGGAAAGACGATTTTTCGTTCACTAACACTCATACGCAGAATATGAACCAAGCAAAAGTGAGAAATGTTGAAAATTGATGGAATGGTACGCTTTGAGACGAGAAGATTGAATATTCCGGAAAGAATGGCTATATTTTGCAATTTAAAAAAAAAAGTTTTTTTCAGTCGTGAAAAACGTTTCGAAAGTTTATTTCAGCTTTTCGTCACGCCAGTTTTGTATATATTTGAAAATTTTCTGACAACAGTGTAAAAGATCGGAAAATTCTCCTAAAGCTCATATGCATTCGAAAAAAACCAACAATTTCATTTCGAATGACAAAAAATACGTTCTTCACTTTTTCAGTGTATATCGATCTGTCTTTCTGGAACCTACTTTCTAATATAAACCGTTTTTAAGGCGTGACCCCCACTTGTAGCGCAAAAAAGGCCTTTTTCATGAATTTTTTTAAAGAAAACTACAAAACTTTTTTAATCGATCAATATACCATCTTAAAGAACACATCTTGAAGAACTTTCAGTAATTTTTTTATTGAAAAATATTACATTGTTTAGTGGCAAATGGCCGTCAATGAAATAATGTTTTTATATACACGGTTTGCGGTGACCAACATTGCGGCGAAGTGGATCTGAAAAAAAAATGCGGATGGATTTAGTCAAATATAAGTATAAACTAGTCTTTAATCGAAGGATTTTAAAAAATATTCATTTTTCACAAAATGGCGGACAGGCAAAGTTAATGGTTCGATTATAACGAAAAAAACGCCCGTTTTTTGGCTATAAAACGGCCATTTGTTTTCGAAAAAAAAAATCGAACGATTAAAGACTACATTTTTACGTATTAAAAAAGCCTGCAAAATTTCAAGAAGATCGGTTCATTAGTGTTCGAGTAATCTTGGTCACCGACTTCAGAAATGCCATTTTGAGAAAAACGCGTTTAAAGTTTTAATTTCAGTTCTTCAATTCACGAATTCTTGTCTTTCAACGCTCATATCTCGGTCAATTTTGTTCGGATCGACTTGAAATTTTTAGGCCATATTCTCAGATACTTATACTTCAAAAAAATGCAATAAAAAAATCAATTTTTTCAAAATCGCAAGTGGGGTAACCCCTTAACAAACCGACTAACTTTTCGAACGAGAATTGATAGCAATGGTGTCTTCGACATCCTCAATTTTTTTTTTATTATTTTTTTTAATATCTATTTTTATGAAAATAAATTGGTGTCTTCAACCTACCGGATTTTTTCTACATTTCTTGAAAAAATATCGCGAATAAGTTCTGAAATAGAAATAAATGTTGAGGCTGCGTTTCGACCGGCGCAATACGTCCCGAAATAAGATATTTGACTATTTTATTGTTCCCTCGTCTCGTATTACGTTTCAACCCTTTTTATCAGCCTTTCCTATTTTCCCTGACATCTGTTACGTTCACCGTCGTAATTGCAATGCATCGTGAATCCTGCTTCGCAGGAATTGCGAGAAGAATTCGAGAAGGAATCCTCGAAGACCGGTCGGCCGAGGCTTTTGCTGTCAATGGCCATGCCAGCTGGTATCGAGTACATCAACAAAGGCTACGACGTGCCGCGTTTGAACGACTACCTCGATTTTATAAATTTACTCTCTTACGACTATCATTCGGCCTACGAGCCGGCTGCTAATCATCATTCCCCTCTATATCCACTCGAGGAGGACAACGAGTACAATTACGATTCCGAATTAACGATCGTAAGTGATCGCCTCGAAACACAAACGCCTACTTTTCTTCGTTCTCCCTTTCCATCGACCGCGACCCAAATATTCAGTAATCGCGATTAACCGCTTTTTTCGTGTGTTTCGTTTTGCTTATTTCTCTCGCAGGATTACACCATCAACCACTTGTTGAAGAGCGGAGCGAGCACGGTAAAAATCGTACTCGGTATACCGACTTATGGCAGATCTTATACTCTATTCAACGAAGACGCGACTGACATTGGAGCCCCAGCCGATGGCCCCGGCGAGGAGGGCGATGCCACGAGGGAAAAAGGATATCTTGCTTATTACGAGGTAATTTTTTTTCTCCCATTTTTCCTGTGCCCACGCGTCCGGATAGTTTCAAAGTCGAGGTCGAATCGAACTGGCCGATTTTTCCAAGTTTAAGGATGTTGAGTCCCAAATCGCAAATGATGATAAAATTCTGAAAATTTGGTATGTTTTCGTATGACGTATTTCAGAGGTCGTGTAAAAATTTCACGACAATTAGGAAGCTCGTTATTGAACAATTAACATTCACAAATTAAATGTTGTTTTATGGAAACTGATGTAACTTTGCAATAAGTTTTTTTTTTTGACCTCTCAATTTTATAATATCTACAATATACTGAAAGCAACGGAAACAAAACGAAGTTTATTGATAAATTTTTTTTTATTTCTTTTAAAAATTGTTCTTAACAAAATGTTAATTTTTTAATAACGAGCTTCCTAATCGTCGTGAAATTTTAACACGACCTCTTAAATACTTCATACAAAAACATACCAAATTTTCAGAATTTTCTTATCATTTTTTATTTCAACCCTTAAGGAGGTTGAAGTAATGATGACAGAATTCTGAAAATTTGGTATGTTTTTACATGAAGCATTCAGGAGGTCGTGGAAAAATTTCATGACGATTAAGAAGCTATTTATTGAACAATTAACATTAACATGTTTCATAGGGACTCAACATCCTTAAGGGAAGTGTTTCAGCGTGAAAAAAAATACTTTTTTGCGATTTTTTTTCATCCATATGGATAGAGTAAATTTATTGAAACCTTTTGTACATTGTTGAGTGTCATTTCAAGAAAATTCCGTGAAATTTGTACGCGAAAATATCCACAAACAAGCCGGTGACAAAGCTTTTCCAAAAACGCCTTTGGAAAAACACGATTTGCAGTGTTCACTGTATCTCAGCTAGAAATTATCTGAAATCGAGTACCATTAAAATTTAGTCAAAGTATCATCAAATCCTCCCCCCAACGGTCTTTGATACTTTTTTTTTCATTTCTAAATTTTTGGTGGTCATGTAAAGTGAAAAGTGGTATTTTTCAAAATTCCGCCATTTTGGGGGTGGAAAACCCCCTCGTTGGGGGGAGGTATTTTATATGTAGAAAGTGTGTACGAAGTTTGAAATAAATCGGTCATGTAGTTTTCAAATGGCAGTGAACACGGACTTTGAAAAAGTGGTTTCGAGAAAAACGCGTTTAAAGTGTTAGCTACAGTTTGAAACGCGAGCTACAGTGTCAGCGGAGCGGGACTAAATAGTCAATAACTTCGAGACTTTTGCTCTACTTGACGTGACACTTTGGGATTGTACCCTTGAAATGTTGAACTATAAGAAAAGACGAAAAAATCGATTTTTCAAAAGGGCGAAACCCTACCCGCCCCTTAAGACGGGAGCCTGATTGGAAGGTCCAAAGAAGTGTTTTTTTTCGCGAATTTTTATAGAAGGGAAGAAAACAAGTTGGTCCACATTGAGGTATATTTTTACGTATATTTAAAACATATAAAAAAAAAAATTCAACAAGAAACAAAAAATAAGTCTTGCCACTGCAGTCCCCAATCGGGGGGAAATATGCAGTTCGGAATTCTTAACGGAAATAAAAAATCCAATAAAATTTTCAATTGTCATATACTTTTCTTCTGGGTAAATTGCGAAAAAGCTGAAAAAGTCGTGAAACTATAAATTTTCTCAGGTTTGAAAAAAAAATGTATTTAAACAAAAAATACTTTAACGTTCTATAAAAATGATTGAAAATGACTTTTTCAACGACTTTTTTAATTCACTTAGAAGAGATTTTCATAGTGAAGAAAATAAATGTTGGTTTGATTCACTAGGTCATTTAGTTTGTACCACGCCCGTCAATTTGGAAAAATCGTGAAAATGAAAACGGGAGAAAACGCGCTTCAAAGTTTCAATACGAGGAAATGTCAATATCAAATATCAATCGCTTCTCTGCTTATGGCCTTGTATCTTCGAAAATATTTACAATCGGCCTCTGTAACTTTGTAAATATATTCATAGATAGTTTATCTATCGAACTAAGCAATTGAAAAAGCGATTTTCCGGAACTTCTAATTCGGCTCCGGCCTTAAGCCACTTAAATATTATTCATTCGTTTCACATAATTTGAAATTGCACAAAAATAAATAAACTGAAGGAATTAAAAAATTTCGTGGCATATTTTTAAAAAAAGTGTAAATACAGAAACGTTAGACTTTTTATATTTATAAATCACCCTATTCGTTTTTTTTTATAAACTGTTATCGCTTGTGCTCTCTCTACTATGCTGGATAAATAACATTGTAACGAAGATATATAAAATCAATTTGCTTGTAGTGTTGCGCATAAACATATTTCGCAAATTGCACAATAATAAAAGAAAAACTGAAGGAATTTAACAACAGAGCGAAATATTTTAAAAATTTTCAAAGTGTATATTCAAAAAAGTGAGTTCTTTTTATTTAAAAAATCACTCTTTTCGGTTTCTTTGTCAACTTTTTTGGCTTGACCTCTCTCCAGAAATTACGGTACTTTAAGGCGTTCTACGCAGTTGCAAGGCCAAAAAAAACGTCGTTTTTTCACGATTTTTTTCTGGAAAAGGATTTCATTTGGGCAAAACGAAAAGTATTAGGCAGTGTAGTGGGATCTTTTAGCTTTAGATTGGCATTTTTTATTTTCAAAAACATTCATTAACATTGCTCCTGTAGGAAGTCTCCTGGAGGTCTGCGAAAAAAAAGTGTCCGGCGGTGAGCAAAGTATCTCCGGTTTGGATTATCTAAAATGAAAAAACCAAACAGATTCTTTTAGGGGATAGATGAATCCAGCTATTGATCGAAGGAATAGTCGAAATTTTAATTTTTGACAAAATGGTGGCTCCGGAAAGAAACAATTTCGATTTTCGACCAAATTTGTTTCGTTAGATCGTCGAAAAAAAATAGAAATAATTATCGGAAATCTTATTCCTTCGATCGATACCTGAAGAATACATCTGACAAGGTTGTGTTAAAATTGCAGACCGATCGGTTGAGCCGTTTTTGAGAAATCGTGCTCACCGACTTTGAAAACCCCGTTTTGAGAAAAACGCGTTTAACAGTCGTTCACACATATTTAAGATTTACTTTGTAGTGCTCCGAGCGTCCTTACAAATATGTGTGTATTTCCGAGAATATTCGCTGGATCGATTTGAAATTTTCAGGGAATATACTCACATATATTTGTACATTCCGAAAAGGCAATAAAAAAAATCGATTTTTTTAAATTTCCAACCGTGTATAACGCCTCAAAGAAAAAAGGTATTACAGTGCAATTATGATAAATAATGGATACACTCCTTCATCTTTATTGTCTTCGTCATTATTATTATTATTATTGTTGCAATTTGCGAAAAAAAGATCGTATAGTCCAAATGAGAATCAGCGAGGTACCCTGCATTCAATTCCAAATTTTCCATAATTCGAGTTATTAGTTTGGTCGACAATTTTTTGTGCACAGAGACCAGCTGATTTTCCGGTCGATGGCTGGAGAGATTTGTAGTTTTTGGTACAGTCGTAAAAATCGGAAGTCATTGACCGATTCTTCCGGTCTCCGCGTTGACTTTCAAAATCTCGAATGATTTATAGAAAGATAATATTCCTCGCAGATTTTTTTCGGACAAATCCATTCAGAACGACGTTGATAAAAAAGAAGAGTTGTGCAACGATTCAGTCAGCATGAAACACGCAGTGCACGCACAACACGCGCCACACAAATTCCTGGCATTTCCGCTCATTCCTTATTCATTCCAATCGAGCCTCGATAAAGATTAAAAATGTAGACAGAACGATTTTGGTTTTTTTTTCTCTCCAGATTTGTGAAAGTATCGCAAAGTCGGACGAGTGGCAGGTAGTACAGCCGAATCCAAGTGCCATGGGGCCTTACGCTTACCGTGGCAATCAGTGGGTTGGTTACGACGACGAGGATATAGTCAGGGCCAAAGCCCGTTACGCGAACGAGAAGAAACTCGGCGGTATAATGTTCTGGTCGATCGACAACGACGATTTTCGTGGAAAGTGCCACGGACGGCCATATCCATTGATCGAGGCGGCGAAAGAAGCGTTACTAGCGGGAGACGAGTAAGTTTTGGAAATTCTTCTCAAGGGGGGAGACACGTTTGGGCGAGGAAAGAATTGTTGGTTTTCATGATTTTTTTAAAAAGATTTCTTCACTATTCTTGAGGCTCGGTATATGTTTTATTACTACTTTTGGCTGTTACGTGGTATTTTTTATTGATCTTTAGAAATGGCTCTTTAAAATGGATCTTTAAAAAAACCAACGACGATTTTTCTTTCGTTAACACTCATACGCAGAATAAGAACCTAGAAAAAGTGAGAAATGTTGAAAATCGATGAAATTATGTACACTTCGAAACAAAAGGGTTGAATTTTCCGGAAAAACAATGGCAACATCTCGCAATAAAAAAATACTTTTTTTATTTCCATAAAAATTTGACGTCGTATACCTAGACAATAAGATTTATGACAAATTTCATCAGAATTGGTAATATTTTAGTCAAGGTTACTGCCTAAAATATAGTACTGCTTATGATATTTTAGCAGTTGTGTTAACTATGCTCATATGTTAATTGGAACCAACAATCTTTCAAGCATACGTTGATTGTCAATCCTATATAATATAGTAGGTTTTCATAAAATGGATATTTCCTTGCACTATCAAAAAATAGTAGTTTTTTACCATATTGAATGGTGTGTCTACTAAATGTATATAATAATTTATAAATTCAAAAGTTTTCAATTGAGAGTACTATCTGTATGATTGTTTATTATGATTTGTTATTCCCTGACCTCCTGAAATGATTTCTATCGAAGAAAATATTTCACCTACACGGAGATTCGAACCCGTTTCGACATTGCAGGAGGAGTAACTCCGTAACGAAGACGAGACACAGCGACGACCGTAAGAAGACGAGAACTCAAGGGGGCCAGAGGATCCAGACTAACACGATCAGCAGAAAATTCAAGACGGGTAGACGATCGACCACCACCGAGTCAACGAGACGGAGAATCTCCTCGACCAGGAGTCAGCGACGATCCAATGGACGAATCAATTCTCGCGACGACGAGGACGACGATGAGAACGTCGACGACAACGAGGAAGAAGCCAACTCCCTCAAATCCGTGGAAAAATCGACATCGAGACTACGACCCAAGGATACAAGATCGAGAAATCAATCGTCCGCTGGAGGACGGAAAAAGCAACAGAACTCACGTCGAAACACCGAGGACAGGAACGACGACGAGTCCAGGGAAGAACAACGTAGCAAAAAAATTACGACGCCCGAACCTCCGACTACTCCTGATCCTGGAACTGGTAAGCCCACGTCCATGTTCAGTCTTTCTTCAATACCATTTCATCCACTTATAGGTAAAGTATGCAATGGGCACGCTGATTGTGAGTTGTATAAAACATTCACTGGAACGGTTTGTTTTTTCATAATAATCATCGATAATGGTATACGTATTTGAGTTGGCAGTGACACAAAAGTTTTTCTTATCAACGTAATGAAAATATAGAAATGCATAATTTCGCTTTTTATTTGTATATTTTATGAAAAATTAACGTCAACAAAATAAATCTATAGCTCGTACGTATTCTTTTGTGATTCATTGAAGAAAAAATCGTAAACCGTCATTTGACTCGACTGGACCATTCCAACGTCCTCAAAGGAATTATTTTCGAACGGGTCCGAAGGTTATGTTTTAACCGATTTTCATAGACGATCGTAATTATTTTTTATCGCTAAGATTTCAAATGCGAGGACGAAGGTTTCTTCCCGCATCCTCGGGACTGCAAGAAATATTTTTGGTGCCTGGACAGTGGTCCCAGTGGACTCGGCATCGTTGGACATCAATTCACTTGCCCGTCAGGTGAGATTTTGTTTTCGAGCAGAGGACAATTCGATATAATTCTGCCACTTCTTGCATTTTGTCAATGACTATGCTTGCGATATAGACTTTCAATTCGACTGTACACTTCCGCCACGAACCTCTGACTGCAGTGGGGTCGATCGGACCCCACGAGTTTTTCAGATCGCAGTATTTCGGTAAATATCCTTTTTTTTGTAGAGACGTTTTTTGTAGTCAATGATCCTCATTTTATGGCCCAACATTTATTTTTGAAGAAAAACAAAGTCAAGTGCCCAACCATTCGTTTAAAGTGGAAGACGCGTTGAAAAATACTTGCCCGAAGAAGAAAATGGGGTCAAAACGACCCAGTTTGCAGTCAAAGGGTAAATAATTACTCATTGTTACACAGGGAGAAATGTATCGTAACCTCAACCATATTTAATATTACCCTGAGGGGACAATAATATTTTATAGTCATGGTTACTGCCGAAAATATAGTACTGCTTATGACATTTTAGCAGTTGTGGTAACTATGATCATATGTTAACCGCAACGAACAATCTTTCAAGCATACGTTGATTGTCAATGCTATATAATATAGTAGGTTTTCATAAAATGGATGATTTCTTACACTATCAAAAATAGTGGTTTTTACCATATTGAATGGTATGTCTACTAAATGTATATAATATTTCAGAAATTCAAAAATTTTCATTCGATAGTACTACCTGTATGATTGTTTATCATGATTTGTTATTCCCTGACCTCCTGGAATGATTCGTATCGAAGAAAATATTTCACCTACATAGAGATTCGAACCTACGACCTACCTATCTATATTCACGGGTTACCCCCACTTGTAGCGCAAAAAAAGGCCTTTTTCATGAATTTTTTTAAAGAAAACTACAAAACTTTTTTAATCGATCAATATACCATCTTAAAGAACACATCTCGAAGAACTTTCAGTAATTTTTTTATTGAAAAATATTACATTGTTTAGTGGCAAATGGCCGTCAATGAAATAATGTTTTTATATACACGGTTTGCGGTGACCAACATTGCGGCGAAGTGGATCATCTGAAAAAAAAATGCGGATGGATTTAGTCAAATATAAGTATAAACTAGTCTTTAATCGAAGGATTTTAAAAAATATTCATTTTTCACAAAATGGCGGACAGTCAAAGTTAATGGTTCGATTTTAACGAAAAAAACGGCCGTTTTTTGGCTATAAAACGGCCATTTTTTTCGAAAAAAAAAATCGAACGATTAAAGACTACATTTTAATGTATTAAATAAGCCTGCAAAATTTCAAGAAGATCGGTTCATTAGTGTTCGAGTAATCTTGGTCACCGACTTCAGAAATGGGATTTTGAGAAAAACGCGTTTAAAGTTTCAATTTCAGTTCTTCAATCCACAGATTCTTCTCTTTCAACGCTCGTATCTCAGTCAATTTTGTTCGGATCGACTTGAAATTTTCAGGACATATTCTCAGATACTTATACTTCAAAAAAATGCAATAAAAGAAATCGATTTTTTCAAAATCGCAAGTGCGGGTAACCCCGAAACGCAACTATGAGCGTCTATCTAATCATGCCGTTTTGGTAGTGTGTTTTTTTATCTAGTATCCATGAAATAACTATTGACTACTGTGAAAGACTTTACAATATCGATAGAGTTAATTCAGTTAATATTTTTACAATAGTTAGTCGTTTTTTTTCCGGGATAATAGATAGTCGAGCACGCCACCAAAGTTGCGTGTTTAGATATATTTTTCGCCTATAGTTGTGTTGACGATATTATGATTACGGTGCCAATAAACTATACAGAATTTTTACGATCCTCTCTTTTGACGTGGGCGTCTTTCATAAATACCATGTACTTTGCTCTCACAAGGAACATCCATCAGGCGACACCCTTAGATTTTGTTGAAATTTGGATATGTTATAAAGCACCGAAAAGTAAGCGATACGTATTTTTTTTTATCGGCGGAAACACGGTTTTAAGGGGTGAAACCACCCCTCGAAAAAAGGCATCTCTAGGGGTAATATAGCAGTTTCACACACAAGGAGTCCACCGATTTGAATAAAACAAAAACGAAAATTCTTCTAATCCGAAGCAATGAAAAATCCACTATAGTGACATTGCAAAAAAGAAAATTCTTCTAATCCGAAGCAATGAAAAATCCACTATAGTGACATTGCAAAAAAGAAAATTAAGGGATGAGCCACCCTAGAGATGCCTTTTTTAACATTCCAAGTGTATAACATTCCAAGAGTTGCCTACATAAAGCACTTGAAAATACACAAACGGTTTTGAAAAAATCGTTTGCCTTATCGAACGAAATCAATAATCAATCGCGAGTAAAATAAATTGCGGCTAACCACGTGGCGAAAACTACAGCGAATAAAACTGCAAAGAGTCATGACGTTTCAGGCGACAATCTAAACACATCTTTACTCATATCGCGATACTTTCTCTTCTCTCTCGGAACGGGGCACAAATTTCAGCCCATTTTTTTTTCGTATCGTACGAGTAATAGATTTTTTTTCGTCTTTTATTTTTTATTTCCACGTATGCAGGGTTGGTGTTCAACAAAGCGGCGGATTCCTGCGATTATCCGCGTAACGTTGTTTGTCCGAAGACGAAAGTGACGCAAAGTAGCGTGACGACAACGAGAGCACCGATAACCGCGGCAACCAGCCGGACGACGTATCTTCACAAGTCGACCCAGCGTACGACGACGGCGAAGAGCGAATCCGAGGAAGAGTACGAGTATTACGACGTGGAAGAGGAGGACGACGACGAGGACGCGAGCGCCCAAGACTCGCGGGAAGCCGAGGAGGAAATTCGCAGCACGACGACCTCGAAACCCTACAAAACGATCAATCGAAGTCGACCGACGACTACGGCCACGGTGCCGAGCACGACCGAGGCCTCGACCGCAGCTTCTTCAACGAGATCTCACAAAACGACGACTGAGAGAGTTACGAGCTACGAGGACGAGGAAGATCCAAGGGTCCTCAAGGAATTAATCGATTTGATTAAAAAAGCTGGTGAGTATTTTTTTAATCTTTTTCACCTCACTGAACAATTCGCTGAACTCATTTACCAACGAACGGAATTTCTCCGAACAAAACTGTCTATTTTTTTTATTAATGCCGTATTTAATCCGACCACCCAATTTCATGGTGATTTTCCGGGAATTAAATTTAGGGTAACGGTTGAACCAAAAGCGTTAGTATTTCACAGTTACGTTTATACATGTTTGCATTAACGCGTTACCCCCACTTGTAGCGCAAAAAAGAGGCATTTTTCATGAATTTTTTTAAAGAAAACTAACAAAACTTTTTTAATCGATCAATATACCATCTTAAAGAACACATCTTGAAGAACTTTCAGTAATTTTTTTATTGAAAAATATTACATTGTTTAGTGGCAAATGGCCGTCAATGAACTAATGTTTTTATATACACGGTTTGCGGTGACCAACATTGCGGCGAAGTGGATCATCTGAAAAAAAAATGCGGATGGATTTAGTCAAATATAAGTATAAACTAGTCTTTAATCGAAGGATTTTAAAAAATATTCAGTTTTCACAAAATGGCGGACAGTCAAAGTTAATGGTTCGATTTTAACGAAAAAAAACGGCCGTTTTTTGGCTATAAAACGGCCATTTTTTTCGAAAAAAAAAATCGAACGATTAAAGACTACATTTTTATGTATTAAATAAGCCTGCAAAATTTCAAGAAGATCGCCCGAGTCGAAATTTAGACCCTCCTTTAAACCTCCTTTTGATCCCAATTTGTCATTCAATGGAGGTTCAAGAGGTTCAAATGGAAATCTCAAAAAAATGTATATCAGAACCTACTGAACCTCCAAAAGTGGCAGAAATTGGACTTTTTCACTCAAAGGAGGTTTAGTAGGTTCATCTGAACCTCCTTTAAACTCTAGTGAGCCTGATTTAATGCTTACGCGAACCTACAGACCCTCTTTTAAACCTCCTTTCGCCCTACTAACTCTCCTTTGACTCCTTTCACCGGTGGCTCGCAGAGCCTCCTAGCCCTCCTTTAAACCTCTTCTGACCCTACTAACCCTCCTTTAAGCCTACTTCAATATGCTGCCCTCCACCCATAGGCCTAAAGGAGGCTCAGGAGGTTGAATAGAAGGTTCAGTAGGGCTAAAGGAGGGTCGCCAACGGGACAAATTTCTCCATATAGGTTCAAGGGGAGTCAAAGGAGGGCGGCAGTCTGTGCGTTACAAAGGAAATAGGTTCTCGAGCATTCAAAGGAGGGTCTAAATTTCGACTCGGGCGGTTCATTAGTGTTCGAGTAATCTTGGTCACCGACTTCAGAAATGCCATTTTGAGAAAAACGCGTTTAAAGTTTCAATTTCAGTTCTTCAATTCACGGATTCTTCTCTTTCAACGCTCATATCTCAGTCAATTTTGTTCGGATCGACTTGAAATTTTCAGGACATATTCTCAGATACTTATACTTCAAAAAAATGCAATAAAAAATCGATTTTTCAAAATCGCAAGTGGGGGTAACCCCTTAAACATCGATCGTTTTTCACATATTTTTGGGCTAACACTTTCTCAGCTGAAACGCAAATCGTCCAACGAGAATATTGCAATTGACGATTAATTTTTTAGGCGGAATTGAACAGTTAGAGAAGCAATTGCTGTATCAGGAGAAAAATTCCGCCGGTAACATAGAAACGACGGAAGAAAATGGAAAGTCGACTCCAGCGACAATAAGTCGAAGTCTCTACGAGCGAGTACTGAATCGCCAAGCGACGAGGATCGCGGGCGGTTTTCTCGGTTCGTTTTCGAGCACGCAGTCGTCCAAAGGTGATACGGCTGACAAGAGTGGCTCGAAAAATTCGAGAATCGGCTTCGTGAATGGACCCGGAGGCGCTCAATTCGAGGGGCTCGATCAGGTGCCGGAAGTTAAGAATCTCAGGAGAACGAACAAACACCAGTACGTCACCATCGAACGTAACAGGTAAAATATAATCTCGTTGCGATGCAGTGTCAAATTTTGGAAAATTCGTGACAGACGTTTCGCTTCGAAGCGGCGAATAAAAAATTACTCGACTCTCTATTCAATTACGACGTAACTATAATCATAAAAATTACTCGTGTCTGTACGAACTTTTTAACTTGTATTTGCTTCTTTTTAACATACCTGCGTTAATTGTTGAAAAAAATCAGCAAATAATTAACAAACAGCTCCTTTCGTTATAACGCGAGTAATTGTTAGAGGTTTAATACTAAGCTGAGGCAATAAATTCACTTTTTATTTTTCTTGCCATATAAAAAATGAGTTTGTAATGAAGAAAAAATTCTCGCGAACGATAAGTCCTGTGAGTCACCGTTGTGATGCGTGCGAGGTATTTTTACGTATTTCTCGTAAATTTGGTTTGAAGTCATGAGTATTCACATTATAAATAAAAAGAATTTGCGAAAAATGCAATGAAAGATATTTCTTTTCTAACAAACCAAAGTTTTTTTATAAAACTTAAAATAAACCAAACCAAAGGTTTTTTCTAAAAACCAAAAATTTCCGAGTTCGAAGTATTATTTTGAAAAGTGATTGAAAAAAAACTTTCCACAAGTGTATTTTGAAATATTCGTAGCATTTGCCTAAATACGGTTATCTACTTGCTACGTGAGTAGCCACGATTTTAAACCTGAAGAAGCAAAGATACCCAAACATGGCTTCCACAACCCCATGAAACCGAAACGTAGGAACAATTTATTCCGTGATCATTATCATTCTTCTTGTCATTATAACATTGAAGTTTGCATGATTAGCATGCAAGAAAGAATATTTTTGTATCACACACATTTCCTTCAGCAGACTTTAGCTACGAATAATCGTCAACCATTTCTAGAGATATGCAATCGAATTTCACAAAAAAAAATCAGTGTGATAAAAATAGAAGAAGAAAAAAATATGGAAAAGAATTTTCGTTGCAATCCGACGATGCAAACTTCAACACGTGCCACCATTTCATTGCGCTTACGAAGGTTCCTTAATGAGTACGTCGGTTTTCCCATATTAGCTGCTTCATGAAGGAGTCTTTGTGAGCAACAACAATGATCCTTATGAGACAATTTTTTTGGTAACTGTACTTCAATATTGCGACGTTCGAAATTATTGATAACCGCTATGCCAAATATGAACTTTATATCTCAACGTCACGTGTACATAAATTTATCCGGAATTTGCAAAATTTGCGGATGTTAAAGCATCAAGGGCAGATATGCACCTAGGAGCCGATAAAAAAGGTCATTTTTGTGAATTTTTTTAAAGGAAAACTATTTGAAATTTCATATTGGGGTTTTAATTATCTAAAAGTACATACATTCAAAAATATGATTAATTTTCTTTTTTTAAAAATATGAAATATTTTTTTAAAATATGAAATAGTATAAAAAAAAATATGAAATATTATAATTAAAAAAATGCATATAAAATATATATTAAAAAAAATATTATAAAAAAAAATATAAATAAAAAATATGAAATATTTATTAAGGATATTGTATGATCCTTGGAGCTTCGTAAAAAAATCGGTACCCAAAATTTCTCGAAAACCAATGAACCGATTGCCTTGAGGTTTCTTGTGGTTATTCTATACACCATTATCTAGTACTTGTCATAGCCGATTTTGAAAATATCGATTTATGACAAAATGGCGGACGTTTGATCATAAATAGTGATTTTTGGGCCAAAAATTAGTTATTGTTTTGCCTATAAAACAAAAACTAAGTAACGGAAAAAAAATCCTATGACAAAAGTGTACATTCGTTGCGGCGCTCCAATCCATATATTTTCCAATGTCAACATCAATTATGAATCGTCATCGTATTAGACAATCGACGAGCGAATCACCGAGCGATGATGAAGAAGAAGCTGTCGAGGAGGACGAAGGTGATAGCAGGGACGTGGCTTCCTCCGAGGATCGAGCAGTCAGCAATCCATCCGAAAAAAAACCTTCCAATCGACGTTTCACACCGAGCTACGTTAATATTCGCCGTCCACGTCCTTCGGCTACCACGTGAGTGACCATTGTTCGAAATAAAATAACTTCACTCGTGTAATTATAATCGAGAATGATCGACGGGTTTCGAAACGATTTTTTTTTTTTTTTTTTCGTTTCATTTCGAACCCAGAAGCGAAAACGACGTGGAATTGAAGGACGAGGGCAAAGACAATGCGGACGATCCCGAGGGAGACGAGGACGTGTCGGAGGAAAAGGAAGAGGCGATAGTTCAGAGTCACAGAATCGTTAAAACCGAAGAAAAATCATCGAGTCCAAAATCTAGGTTCGTATCGTTCAAAGTTTTGGGATTTTGAGAAAAAGTACTAACTCCGAGCCTTATTTTGAATAATTCAGAATCGCCCTTTCGAATTTGACACTATTTTCAATTTCCTCATTGTAGAATCATCGTGAATAACACGAATTCGTATAGTTTTTACGATGAGGGCCAAGACTGTCTTTTTGTGCCTAGACGTGCGATCTTTTGAAATTGGATGGTAGAAAATATGTAAAATTGCACGCAACCGTCCGCACAAAGCCAGAACTATTCAGGCAGGACAAATATGTATCCGTGCAAGAAATTGAAGTAGCCAGGGGGGAGAAGCTCCCCCCCCCCCCCTTAGAAGAACGTCGAGGCTTCCATCAATAATTATCAAAAAATCTTAATGCTTGATACGTCAGCCTTGGAAGCTAAGGCGATTGTCGTAAAAACATACTTTCATTTAAAAATTATTCAAAAGATCATGCAAATTTAAGGAAACACATAAAAAAGTACTCACAGTGAGCGCTAGCTGTGAAAGGAGCTTCCCTGCCACGAGACGAATAAAAACGTGGTTTGGAACCACACCGCTTAAGGCGTTACCCCCACTTGTAACGCAAAAAATAAGGCCTTTTTCATGATTTTTTTTAAAGAAAACTACAAAACTTTTTTAATCGATCAATATACTATATTAAAGAACACATCTTGAAGAACTTTCAATCATTTTTTTATTGAAAAATATTACATTGTTTAGTGGCAAATGGCCGTCAATGAAATAATGTTTTTATATACACGGTTTGCGGTGACCAACATTGCGGCTAAGTGGATCATCTGAAAAAAAAAAATGCGGATGGATTTAGTCAAATATAAGTATAAACTAGTCCTTAATCGAAGGATTTTAAAAAATATTCATTTTTCACAAAATGGCGGACAGTCAAAGTTGATGGTTCGATTTTAACGAAAAAAATCGAACGATTAAGGACTACATTTTTATGTATTAAATAAGCCTGCAAAATTTCAAGAAGATCGGTTCATTAGTGTTCGAGTAATCTTGGTCACCGACTTCAGAAATGGCATTTTGAGAAAAACGCGTTTAAGACGGAATGACACCCGACGCGAAACTTCGATGCGGCCCCGGCTTCCGACCGGTAGGGCAGAACTCAATCGAGCTTCTGCGCCCCACCGACAGATGTCACCGCGCGCGTTCGTCGCCGCGCGCGCGGAGACATTGCGTCTCGCCTTCCACGGGCCTCGACACGCTACGCAACGCATGTGTGCGTGCGTGTCGGTGCACGTCTACACCACGGTGTGGAGAGACGTTATTGGCGCTGCCACGGGCCTCGATGCGCGTCGTCTGCAGACCACGAGGCGAGCGCCGCGCGCGGAATTCTCGTGAACTGAGCACGTCGAAGTTCGGGCGACATTTGCTCGCAATTATCAACAATTACACGACAAATCTAGATTACCACTTTTCTCCTAAGATATGCAACGAAGTGCAGTGATTGAGAGCTCAAATTGTTCGTTTTTGATGTGGCTACGCGGTCTAGCTTTTCTCTAAGTCGTGACATTAGCCAAACATCTGATTTTTCATCTTTTCGGTCTCGAGTTCCGCATGATAAGCCAGTCTACGTTTTTTTTCTCAAATTCAAAAAATTTGAGGGGCTGGAAGCTGTTCGTCTATCTATTTGACGTCGTTTGGCAAAGTTTCGACGGGATCTGAAGAGCCGTTTCAGAGATTTTTGGGTATCTATAATTCTGTTCTACCATATCGACCGCGATGAGGTGTCATTCCGTCTTAAAGTTTCAATTTCAGTTCTTCAATTCACGGATTCTTCTCTTTCAACGCTCATATCTCAGTCAATTTAGTTCGGATCGACTTGACATTTTCAGAACATATTCTCAGATACTTATACTTCAAAAAAATGCAATAAAAAAAATCGATTTTTTCAAAATCGCAAGTGGGGGTAAACCCTTAATGATTTTCTGCATTTTGAACCATCGCCGTTTTTTTAATTCGGATAATTGTCGTCTCGAATTATTTGGTGTTATGCACACAGCCCCATCGATATTATGTTTTTCGATATTTTATTAAATCTGATTTTTGTTTTTCGCTATACATCAACTTCCGAGACGTTCATATTCGTTATTGTTATTTTCGACTTCACAGACTCTAGTAAGATTGATCTATCTATATTCGAACGTTCGTCATTTTCGAATTCGACCATTTTGGCCCATCCGCATATCCAGGGAGACTAGAGTAAAGGAGTGGACACTCCATAGGAGATAAGCAGCGAAAGACAGCCCCAAAATCCCGACTTATAAGCGACCGCAAGAGGCGCTGCAATCGCGATTCTCCGATGTATAGTAATACTTGTAGCTAAAGGTTCTAGGCATGCGCATGTAGCCGACGGAAAGCCTAGCAAGAGAGCACATCTACATATAAGGGAAAACCGATTGCACCGCCACCTACAAACTCTGATTTTCCTTGACTTTGGAGCACGGTCTTACATACAGGTCTTGAAACGAAGCGAATTCCCTACAGCGTGGTTTGGCTCGCTTGTTTTCCGCGTTTTTAGTACCGGGGCGCGGCGCTGTGATCTAGGGATGAACAAAGGTGGCGATGGAAATGCGTTAACCATCATATTCGAATAGAACATAACCTAATATCTGCGAGTGAGTGACACTGTGCTACAAATCGTTTCGTGTTTTGGCCTCTCAATTACTTTTTGAAATTTAGTATTTAATTTATTTCCAGTTTATAGAGTGTAGATAGAGAGTGTGTTTTATTATAGTGTAATTTATTTTAAACTTAATGTATAACTAATAATTTAAAGACACTTGACGTGTGAGACGCTATTGCGTCTCAAAAAATGATGAAACCTTGTGTAGTACCGCGGTGCAAAACCGGTAAAACAAAAGTGCCGGTAAAATGTTCAGTATTTAAAGTGCCGTCAAATATTGAACTATATAATAAATGGAAAGCCGTTATTCCTGACATTATTGATCTAAAACAAACGCAGGATGTTTGTGAGAAACATTTTGAAGACAAGTACATTCTTCGAAAATGGATTAAATGTGACTCGAACGGCCAGATATTTGCTGAAGTAAGTTTATTCATTTTTACGTTTATGTTTTATGTTTATGGCACTTATTTATCATTTTCATTCGGGCTAGATAAAATGTCGAATACAAAACTGGCTGCGAAAGGACTGCGAAGTATGGCTACGTCATGAAATAAATATGATTGAAAGTAGTTATGATGATTAAATACAAATAAAAAGTAAATAACAAAAAATGAAACAATAATAATCCATAATGATAGAGAAAATATTTTCTTTTTAAATAAATTATACCCATCAGTCTTTTCAGATAACCTCACTGATGCTATGCCGATTGTGCTAAAGCATTATATAAAAATAATTTACTATAATTATTACTACTTACCTTGTCACGGACCGCAATAGGCATAGCATTTACAATGAGGGCATGCTTGGTACAAGGAATTGCCTCGGTTTTTGTTATTTTCAAATCCTTTAAACGTATGACACACAAGCCACGATTTTCGCACCGTTTGACACTGTTGAGTTGCATCGCGCATGTGCTGATTTTCCATCCCTAGATCACAGCGCTACCCCGGTGGTCACAAGATGAGATAATTTACCGCCCGTGAAATGAGCCATCCCCACGGTCTTCGTTTCAAGACCTGTATGTAAGACCGTGCTTTGGAGCCACATCGTTAGCACACAGTGTCCACTCCTTAACTCTAGTCTCCCTGTGCATATCGATCGTTCGACATTTTTCTCCCCACCCCTTTCGTCTCCTCTCGAGACACGAACAAGAAAGTACGATTTTTCAGGTACACGAATACGCAACGTTTCCGGAGTACAACGTTGCGCAACAGCGTGGACGAAGTTACGGAGCAAGTGAGAAGTGCTTCAACGACATCCGCAACGACGTCAACGACGACAACGACCGAGAGAACGACGGTGCCAGTGACGGAAGAAATTTCGGATATTTCGAGCACGCCATCAACGACTCGCGAGTCCCTGTCGAGCACTTCGGACCCTCTCCTCAATCCGAGATCCGAAAACATCACGAGAGCGTTCGAGTCGATTTCGGAGGAAGCATCGTCGACGGTGAAGCTCGAAGACACGACAAAAGCGAGCAACGAGGTGACGTTGGCTCTAGTGGAGAATTCGGCGACGGAAATATTATTCACGACGGTACCAGCCTCGTCCCCATCAGCCGGAAGTAACCACGATACTTTCACGCGCGGGCCAAGTACGCCGATTGTCTCGCAGCCAAGGCCGTTCGGTTTTTCACGAAGAGGACGACCGACGACGACCACGACGACGTCGAGTCCAGCGTCTACGGTGACCGAGCAAACACGACCCAAGGTGAGTAGTAGACCGACGAGAAACTTTGCACGCTCGTCGAGTGCGTCGCGGCAGCGCGGCCGGCCGAGATCGAGGTTAGCGTCATCTTCGTTTTCCACGACCGAGAGTTCCTTGGCCGAGAACGACGCTGCGACGTATCTCGAGTACGAAGCGCGAGGAAACGATTACGACGAGACGAGACACGTCGGCGACGACGATCGTCGAGCCCGCGAAAAATCGCGATCACACGCGACGCGAAGAGGCTCCAACAGATTCACGCCACCGGACGTTGGCGACCGGGTCGGCGAAAGTACCGACGATGGACCGCAGAGAGGCCGCAGTCGCACGCCCGCTCAACGAAAGTTCACCACCGAATCGTCTTTCGTCGAGAAAACGTCGGAGACACCACGCGGTCGCGTTCGATCGACGACGATCGGCTCGACAACCAGCGAATTCCGGTCCGTGGAATCAAGCGGAAGGAGCTCAAGACCGTACGCGTTGAGGTCATCGACACGCGGCTCCCTAAGAACCACCAACGATCTCGCGGACAGTCCGATCGTGAGGATATCGCAGCTGGACGACGCCGCGAGATCGAGTCTTGCCGATTTTTCCAACAACCGCGACGACGATCGTGAAATCACGAAAATCCGAGTGTTCGATACTTGGGAAGAACGCAGAAGGGAATCGGCCGATCGTCGAGACGCCGCTTCGTCGCTTTCTTACCCGATCGAGTCTTCGATCGGCCCAACCGATTTTCCGTTCACGGCAGTCGATCGGGAGACTTGGAGGCCGACGGACGATGTCCCGAACGCCGATTTCCGCGATGCACCAGCAGCTACGACGCCCGGCGCAAGCAGCTCGACGATCGAATCAAACGCGAGCACCGAACGTGTCTTCTCGCCGATTTTCTCGAGCCCCCCGATCCCGGAAATCGAGGCAACTTCGAAGCCCACGAGAAGGAGAGTCCTCCGAAGACGCAGACCGGTGACATCAACAACGGCCAGCGGCGAGGAAGCCAACGAGGATAACCTAAAAACCAGAAGACGAAAAGTCGTCAGACGTCTTCGCCCCTCAGCGAAAGATGTGCTTTCGGACGATGTCAACTCGGACGAACAACGAGCGCAACGATCGCAATTTCTCGCGCGCTTTACCACCCCCGAAAACGACGCTGATCCCATTTCGCAGAGTCGCACGGACGCGGAAGCCACGTCGGATTCGCCCGACGCTCAATTGTTCACGATCATCGTTGATTCTCCGAAGATCGAGGAAACCCCGAGGCGAGTTCTCGGTGGCTCGAATACCCAGCAAACTGTCGCGTCTCCGGGAACCACGACAGCGAGTTACTTCCACGGGACACTGGGCGAACAGTTCGACGACGAAGATCCGTCGAACCTCCCGCCGACCACGATCGTCGACACACTCACCGGCGAATCCGAAACTACGTATTCCATGAGAGAAACTACGGAAAACATCGACGACGCAACGGAAACCAACGTTTCGATCGGAATTGATAACACCTCCGGCCCCGTATCAAAGGAAACTTGGCTTGCCGACGAATCAACGAAAACTTGGCTTCCCAACGAATCAAGGAAAACTTGGCTTGCCAACGAATCAACGAAAACTTGGCTTGCCGACGAATCAACGAAAATTCGGCTTCCCGAAGAATCAACGAAAACTTGGCCTTCCAACGAATCAACGAAAACTTGGCCTCCCAACGAATCAACGAAAACTTGGCTTCCCAACGAATCAACGAAAACTTGGCCTCCCAACGAATCAACGAAAACTTGGCTTGCCAACGAATCAACGAAAACTTGGCTTGCCAACGAATCAACGAAAACTTGGCCTCCCAACGAATCAACGAAAACTTGGCTTGCCGACGAATCAACGAAAACTTGGCTTGCCGACGAATCAACGAAAACTTGGCTTGCCGACGAATCAACGAAAACTTGGCTTCCCGACGAATCAACGAGTGGGAGCAACGATGTCATGTCCGAAACGAACTTCGGACGCACCGAAAGTCCAACGACTTTGGACATTCAAGCGACAACCGCGGCCCCCGTTACGACCACGAACGAGCCGCTGTTCGTTCGGAAGAAATTCATTCGCAAGCGTCCATCGGCGTCGTTACCTAAGGAACGTCGTTTCGGCGGTTCCAGCAGGACGTCCGGTAGGTCCTCACTTCCGGCGCAGCCAAACGATCTCGACGTTCTGTCGAATCGACGAAAAAGCCTTTTCGTGCGTCGTCGACCGGCATCCTCGACCACCGCTACTTCGAGCCTGCCGGACGAGCACGCCGAAGATTCGAGGATGCTTGACGACGTTGCCGATCGGACGGACGACATTGGGAAGTCGTCGACGGCGATCGACGAACCTACCGATCGGGCCGTTGATAACGACGGCGATCCGGATATCGCTGATTTTTGGAAAAGTTACACGATTCCTACGAGCACCCCGAGGCCCGCGACTCCCGCCACCATCTGGGATGACCTCCAACAGGCTTTCACAGTTACGGCCGCGGACGATGTCACGTACTTTGCCGATCCTGGCGAGCAACACGCACGATTCGAAGAACAAGAGGCGATTGCCGATATCGACGGAGAACCGGAAGACCACTCGGACATCAATTATCGAAGACCGGATCAACGTCCGAAGTTCCAAGTTCCGCAATCGTTGAGAAAAGGCCCCGATCGCGAAAAGACCCAATCGGCAACCTTGGCGGCGAAAATTTTCGATTCCTCGCCCGAGGAATCGGCGGAAACGCGACTCTCCGAGGACAACGAAGAGATCGCCGATAATCGTCAGGCCCGAGCGGGTTTCGGCAGCCTTCCCAACGGCGCCGCCGACGCGAGAGACGATCACCGTGCGAACGAGGATTTCACCGAGAAATTTCGTTCGTCGACGGCCCACAAAGAACGAGCGAGAACGGAAAATACGCAACTCCCGTCCGGATTTTGGTCGACTCAGAACGCAAAAAATCGCGTCTACCCGAAACGGTTGACCAGCACGACCGAGCAAACGATAACCGAGACTCTGGTGCCGGCGAAAAAGTTCGATTACGTTGCCGACGCGCAACAACGGAAGCAACAATCGTTGAGAACGACGCCGCGTTACGAGGCAACGTCGAAAATGTCGCCGGAAGGCGGTAACAACTCCAGCAGCCTGGAGAACGAAAATTTGGTGGAAAGCGACTTTACGACACCGTCCTCGAGTGACAAGCCGCACATCACGAGGCTCGTTACCTCGGTCGTGGAATCGGGTACAACCGAGAGACAGATAATACACATAAAAACGAAATACTCGTCGTTGACCTCGACCACGAGAATACCCGTCCAAAGTATACACAATTTCAAGGACAATTATTCGGCGAGATTGCCGAATTTGCCGAACGAAAGTAACGACGAATTTTACAACGAGATTCGCGAACCCACGGAGAGCACACCCGAAACATCGACGCTCTCCATCGAGGGTGAATTCTCGAGAAAACATCGCTTCACCACCGAAAGAACGGCCGAATCGTCGACCATCGAGATCGAATCGGTGTTCGGCAATCTCATTGCTAGAGATCATTACCGAACGTAGCGAGCAATTGCCGATCGAAAATGACGAAAGCACAGAGGACAAAGTAGCAGACGAAGGGGCCGATCAAATCGGCCCCGTTTCACAAATCCCATCGGAAAAACAAAAACAAACCTACCGATCACGTCGTAATTTATTGTGCTTGATTATTTATGAAAAATGCTTCCTTCGCACCTACCTAAAAACTGATAATAATGTATATACAATGGTGTACACGGTACGGAAAACGAGCGCACGGACGTACTGGGCCAGCAGTATGTGTTACGTGTGTGTATGAAAAAAAAAAGATGTATATATATAAAAAGATCGAGAAAGCGAGAAACAACGTATCCACACGCCTAAGAACTGTTAATGCAAATAAGTCGACCTTGGACGTCGAACGATGCCTGTCATGTAATCTCTGTCATCTTTCCGCACCGCGTTTCACCACCATAGACGATAAACTACATAACCAACCTAGACATCTACCTATAAGTTTACACACGTATGTGAGACGAGCATGAGAGACTGAAAAACGACAGTGAACGTGACAAAATCTCAGGAAATACAGCCATAAAAACATCAACAACAACCACAACAACAACAACAACAACACCAACAAGTATAACAGAAATCACAGAAACCACAAAAATGCCGGGAAAACCTGACGAGGAGTAACGGAAAATTCGTCCAGGACAGTAAAAGACAAAAGTTTCCCCGTCATGTGTCGTTATGATTTTCAGGTTGATTCGGAAACCCCCAAACTACCGACCCTCAAGGAGCTCGTTGGTTTAACGACGACCTTGACGAATGACGCGTCGGCATCAGAATCGACTCGATCACCAACGACGATCGCCGTTGACACGTTAGGCGACGAGACGAACGATCGTGGCTATAATAGTAATCAAGTGGACATCAACGATCATGCGGAAGGAGCGAAGAATTTGAGTGATTCCGCTGGTCATCCGTTGGAATCTGCGATCGATCGAGAATTTATCGATAACGATATTCTCAGCTCGGAAGAAATACAAAGGCGTTCATCGTCCGCGTCTTTCGTAAACGTCGCTGAGAATCAAATTGACCGATCGACCGACCACGCTGAGCAAACTTCGAAGGGTGACGAGAGGCTTCGGAGGGTCGAGGTACCGGTGAAGATCTTAGACGATACGAATGGCGAGGAAATAGCTGAACTGGTGCTACTACGCGTACCCGAAAGCAAATTGAACTCGGCCCTTCTCCAGCCAGTATTGAGGGTCAAGATTCTCGAGCGTCAAAATCAAAAAGATCGCGCAGGCGTCAAAAGGCCGAGGGTGGTGAAGCTTGAAAACTTGGCCGATTCCAGTGTGGAGAACGAACTTGCGGACAACCTTCGATCAAGTACTAATAAGCTGCGCAAAATCAATGCCGCGACGTTCGACGACGCTGTTGAAGAGTCCTCCGGTGGCCCTTGGACGAATCGACCACGCAACAGACAGAGAATCGTTAAAGCTCGACGAAGAACACGTCCAACCGCAGCAGCCATTGGGGGCGAACAAAGTCCGAACGTTTCAGCCACCGAACCGACGAGTCTTTCAGCTCAGTTGATTTCAAGGACCTCTAGGAGACGCGAAAGTACGGAAAAATCGGTAGCGGAAACAACAACTATGGCGCCTGATTTTTTGGAAAGTGTCTCGACATCTGTACCCAGAGCCACGACGCTCAGAGGTAATAGTTCGATTTTGCTGAAATCGTTTAACGTAACGCGTGGTTTTTACGTGACAAAGAACATCGATGAAGTTCCACTAGTTCCTGATGGCTTGTCAACGAGTTTCGTGGAATCGACGCGATACTCACCTGTACGAACTAATGACATAATCGATTATACGACGCACGAAATCGACCTTACAACGCTAAAAATTGATTCAGCCAACACAATGGATAGCACCACTTCGGAAATCAATATCACAACTCAAAGCGATGAAGGAATAACGCCTGCAGAAGGAACAATTTATACAGCGAGAGAAAAAATCGCAACAACAGAAAGCACAAGTGTAATGGGATCAGTAATTTCTTCATTGAAAGACGAAAAGTTCACGTCAGACAACCTCGAAACTTTGAAACCTGCTTACGCCTCGACAAAAAAGGATCAGTTTGATGACCCCGCCGGGTCTTGGATCACAACGACTGAAGAGAACGTCACCAACGAGTCTGAGACAACGACACTTGGATCTTGGGGAACTGAGCTGGCAAATACAACGAACCCAACGATGTCCATCGAATCACCAACGACTGAAATTTCGCCTGATGACAACCCTACGATTCGTGACAACCGCGTAGTCGCAAAAACTACAGCGATCACCGAATATGCAACAGAACGTTTGAAGACATCTCCGAATAATGATGGAAGAGCTTCGACGATAATGGTATCGAAAGATACAATCGACCCCTCCGGCGCCGTCTCGGCTCTGCATGATGCGAAGAGTGGATCACAGAGATTACGATTCAACGTTGCAAGTACCACCCGATCCATCAAAATAGCACCCAATGACGATAACGTTGAAACGACATCGGAACCTCGAGGATATCAAGCCACGCTCACGACTGCCCCGATGACGACTGCATTCAACACGAATGACGAAACAACAGCATCTCAAACGGGAAAATATTCGCGAAGAACGACGAATCCTGACGTAAACGCGACGACGCAACGAGAAGTTTCCCGCAGAGGTGGAATTCGTTTCACGACATCTGCCAAATCGACTCAGCTTATTGATCCGTCATCGAGAAGCGGCAGTCATTCGCAAGTAACTACGAGATCGTACGAAGTCGAGGTTCCACGAAATAATGCAACAGGTGAACAAGTATCACCTGCGCCAAGTGCTAGCTTAACTCACTTTAACGATGAGACGATCAAAAGTACTACGAGTGGTGAATCCACTCGAATAAACTCTGAACTCGAAAAGCGAACTACAAGCCTTTACAGAGGTTCAAGACCTCTCGCAAAGAGCCGTAAGAATGCCCGAAAAACATCGAAAAGCCCTGAAACTACCAAAACCGAAAGGAAGAGACTAGACGAGAAAGAAGGATCTACGACAGTCGTTACAACGACTGAACGTTATGTCAAGGTAGCAGAGACCACCTTCTCTGAAGAATTACCTCATTCAACAATGAACATTAGGCAGGAAACAGTAGAGCATGCTCAAAATTCACCATCTACCATCGGGGATCGTTACGATAAACCGACAACAACGTCATCCTTTAATAATCATCAAACCGCAAGTGACACTCCACCCAAGCAAGAGATCACCCTAGTTAGCCCTAGTTCGACTGAATCTTACGTGGAAACAGCAAAAGGCACTGCAAGTGTTGAAGCTACCTACTTGACGACGAACTTTGAAGCAAAAACAGCAAAACGCTCCGACAACCCACTGTCCCAGTCGCAGGATTACGATCGGACGCAGGAAACGACGGGAACATTAGAGACTGACGGAAGAAGCACCAAGTCAGATGGAAGCACGATGCCCGCTACAAACCCGATTACGACCGAAGCTTACGAAAGAACTCGTCCAAGCGAAAACGTCACTTTTACGACGGAGACTTTCGAAGGAAGCGATCTTCCCCATTCGCGGTCATCCATCGCAAAATTCCAGGAAGATCACGAATCCAGAATGGATACGAAGGCTCATAAGCCGTTGTCTTCAATGACTGAAACAAGTGAACCTAACGACAAAATGCTACAACTAACAACGACCTCGCCAGCCGATTACTCAACTAACTTCGTGGAGTTTATCGGAAGCAGTAGCGCATCTGCGCGAAACGTTGATCCCAATCTCGGAGTAACGAGGTCTTTAGAAACCAGCGATCCGACTCGCAACTTCAGGACGACAAACGAAATTTCCGCAACGATTGCAATGGCGACTGAAATTGATGACGAAACGATGAACACCATGGCTGCCCAAATAGATGACTCAACCACATTTTCTATCCAGGACAATAATAATGGTCTTTATCGAACAACAATATCCGACAAAAGTGACACTTTTTCCACAACTGCGGAGAGTGACGATAAAATCACCGAAACAATCGATACGGTGAATACATTTGTAACCAACGAAGTTGCCATATCTGAGGAAAATAAAACCGAGTCTTCGAACATGCAGGAGACAACTACCGGGTATGATGGAAGTTCCGTACCCTGGCTATACCACCGCAATACAATGATCGATCATCGTAAAACCGAATATCCAATCGCTACGAATCACACGATGGATATTGAATCGCCTATTTCTGCATCGACCACTGCCTCGTATAACGAACTTACTGCTTATACCCATGACATTTACACAACATCGAATGATTATGCAGTGCCAGAAACTTCGAAAGGATTTACGAAAACAACGGGTTCCGAATTGGAGAAAGATAATCTTCCAACGGAGCCGAAAGAAATTGTGACAACGGCGAGTTTGGCGAAGCCGATTTCTGGAAAATCACCCGACACGACGATCGGAACCGCACGGACCGATGGAAAAATTGATTCAAGTGCGGAAGAATTTTTGTCGCAGACCGACGCGATTTCAGACGTAAGAAGATCAACGACTACCAGTCACGAAGAGTCAACGTATTCCACGGCAGACTCGTCGATGAATTCCCAAACACCCGTTACGGAGCGACAGCGTAAACGTACTCGAGGCAAAGTAAGATTCACAAAATTGGCGGGTAGCTCTAACGATTCGACCGAGCAAACTCGAAGACCAATCAAGCAGGTAGTGGTACGTCGTCGTTTGACCAACAACGATCGCAATAGAAAACCTATGAGTCCGCAAGCCAACGTCGCTGAATCGCTGAGCTCAATCAGTCAGCGAAATCAAAATCCGCATACCGTCCAAATTCAAAATCCACCCGCGAAACATCAAAATGTCGATAAAGGTACAAACGATAGGGATAAAAAGAATGAGAGTAGAACGAACGAAGTTACGAGGCTCGATGATAAATCGGATGACCGGTCGTCCGAGGAAAAGCCGAATCTTCCAAAATCAACGAGACGGCGCGTGATCGTGTACCGAGGAAGATCGCGCCCCGAAAAAACCGCGACAACTCCTAAATCCACAATGACGACGACGACTACGAAGGCGTCCACGACGACCGTGCAAAGTCCTAGCCGCATCGGTGACCGGACTGCTGAAAATAAGACAAGTAGAAGGCGAAAGTGGCGGAAGAGGGTTGTCCTGAAACGATCAAGGATCGATGTCGAAGAGGACGACCAGAGTATCGCCGAGACCGGCGACATTACCCGAGTCATGATCGACGACGAGCACGTCATGGATTTTCGTGATGACGTGCTCGCCGGCTCGTACATCGGCGTGCCTCACGACAATGAAAAATCCTCGAAGCCCGAAGACTTCCGTGGGGAGGTCAGTTATAACAAAACAATAAAAAAAAATAGTGAAAGAACTAGAGAAGCGCTCGCTCCTTCCGGTAACGCTGCTGCTGCTGCTGCTGCTACTGACCTACCGATGCCTGTAATATCTGCAAGCCTAACGCGAGAAGACTACCGCCAATAATGATCTATTTATAATTAAAAACAAAATCCTGGTGAATCGTCTACCGTGGCTTGACTCTGCGCCTGCTGCCTCTTCGCCTCCATATACTGCTCTTCGGTGATCACAAACAGGGCCTCTGTCTTCAGCAAACTCTATTTTTTTTTCTTATCAAAAAGAACGAGAACTGTGAAATAAAATAACAAAATCTACTTCACACAGTCTCAACGACTCGGGTAACGGACGTCGAGTGTATAAAAAAAACTGCTTCGCATCTCTGTCTCGCCCTCTTAACAAAAAACAAAAGGGAACAGACGACAGTGTGATTTGTGAACGAAAAACACATCGATGACGTGTTTGACAATAACAAGGGGCTCGATATCCCTTGTCCAACTTCGTTTAGCGAAGATTCATCTCTTTCATCTATGTTTATATTTATACCGAATGACTAAAAACAAAACGAAAACACCAAAGCATCTGCATTAAAAAAAAAAGCTTCGATCTTTTGACGACGTCATCCTACCATTGTGCTTTTCTTTTCCACAGCTATATACTATACAATGGTCCATACGTAGGCTCTGGAAAATTTTATTAACACTTTTCTCATGTCGCATCTACGATTTACCGTACCAATTGGTTTATTTTTCCTTTCCTTTTCGGTCTAATGCAGGATGAGAGCTATAAATAACACACTGGTCGGAATGAGATGTTTGAAAACTAATGGTACTTGGATTAAAAACAAAAAAGATTTTCTCTCGGTCGAGTAATGCGAGCGAAAATTAATTTATAGCTGAAATTAGACTTGTTCAATTGAACTTGAAAAAATACAAGGGAAAGTTATCTAACATGCCGAAAATTTGACAATTTGATTTTTAAAATATTCAGCATCTACAAAAATATTTCTGCAAAATCCCAATCTTTAGAGTATTTATATTTTTTTTCGTAAAACAGCTTGTGTAGGACTTTATCTTACGTACCCTTTTTCATTACTAATCAACAACGTGCAACCAAATTCTTAGCGAATATTGGTATAAAATAAAAATAAAAATCCGTACTGGTGTCGCCTGTAATATATCGAAAGTATAATTCATCAAAAATTTGAATTGTGTATTTGCAATACAGAGAATGATCACATTATTCGAGCCATATCATGCATATTATGTGTTGTTTTATACAAAAATTGTAACAAAGAAAATATATCATATTGTATTCTTATATATAATGATATATGGAAACTCTTTAGTAGAGTCAAATTTCTGGCATGGAAAAACTTGACGAATGGATTCAGTCAATGAACAGTGAATATGCAGTTAAATCGAGAACGAACGATTTTTCTCGTTCTCCGGGAATACAGTAAGGAATGAGACGATTTGTTAGATCCAACAATAAAAAACTAAATGCATCAAATTAATTTTCGTCATCCTTGATACATTTTTACTCGAACGAAATTACTTTTTTCCCCAGATGTCCGGAAAATGCCACTTACGACAATTAACAATGCTAATCTCAAAAAACAGGTAAACCTCTTCAAGAATTCAGGATCCTTTCTACGAAGGCCAGGAACTCTGATACGGAATGATGCATCGAATCGATCGAGATCAAAGGTTTTAAATGCTTCGGTACAACCGGCGTCATCCACCTCAAGGATTTCACCATTGTCGAGTGTCCAGTCAGTCGGTACGTTTTCATATTAACTATAGCGCGATCTCACGGCGTGAACTATACAACATGGAAATAACGAGGATAAAATGTCCATCTTGATAATTATTGTATTTTTAAATTTGTTTTTTCCTAAGGTACACAATGTCCATCTTGATAATTATTGTATTTTTAAATTTGTTTTTTCCTAAGGTACATAATGTGCATCTTGATAATTATTGTATTTTTAAATTTTTTTTTTCCTAAGGTACACGCTCTGTTCGCGTTTGTTACCTATTTGTTTCCCCCACTGTGACTGTTTCGTTCCTCCACTGTTTTTCCCCACTCCTTTTCTTCATTTTCTCCTCCCATAGCCCCCCCCCCCCCCCCTCGGTATCATATTCATCATGATATTTCTATCATGGGTATAGGGAAACTGCGGAAAACATATACCAAATACAGCCGGTCATCAAGTTCACCGCCCAGTCGTGGAACTAGTCTTATTTCGTCGCGAAATGCCGAAGAAAAACATTTCACGACGAAATGTACGCGACTGGGTTTCGAACCCGGGACCTTCCGGTCCGCAGATCTAGTGGCAAGCACGCTAACCACTAGACCATCGCACCGGTTCCTCATATCTGCTATTAATATAAGCATGTTCACCCTGATATGGGTATATCTGTTCTGATATGACCAATTACGCTTCGAAACCGATCAATTTTTCATATTGTAGGCAGATTTGATATTCTCAGGTCTGAATTCATATGGTCTGATATCGTCGAATCTAATCATATATGCTCTGATATGGCCATTTTTCTTGCATGATTAGACAACATCCAGATATGATCAATCATATGTGGATCATATATAATCCAGATATAATCAGATGTGATCTGATCTGATAATTTATTCTCGGGTTGTCATTTAGTGGTTGACATCCCAGCGACAAATTGTCTTATGAAGCCCAATAAAAAATCAAATTAAAGCTAAATGATAACGTTCAATGACCCTGATATTGATGTAGACAGAAAAAAATGTCTAAGCCCAGGAACAACTTCGAAGAAAAAAAAAATTGGACATCTTTTGCCTCGTAATATTTCTTCTAATTGCGCAATAAGTGTTGCACAAAAAAAATGTTCGTCGAAAGATCTCGAAACTAGAAACTTCAAGCTTCAAAATCCTTTTTTTCGTCGTCACCCGATCATTTTCCACAAAACCCCAGCTTTTCAAAAGTCACTAAAAAATGTTCTGTCAATCTTCTGCTCTCTTAATTTTTTTGGATGAGTCTATAATTACAATTAAGTTCACCATTCAACTACAAGTGCCTAAAATTGTTTTTTTCATTCTTCTTTTTCAAGATCCAGCCTACGAAACAAAAACGCATGATCAGAGTGTAAGAGCTCAGGAATTGGCAGTAACGCTGTCCGACCCGCCAGGATTCGCTTCATCCACGACAATCGGTACGAGGCTTCCATAAATTTCCCAAATATTACTCATTTCGTTTTTACGTAATCGTGAATCACGCAATTGCACCTCAAGGCTCGCTGCATCATAATCCAAACTCTACAATTATCTCTCACTACTCGAGCAATATCATTGTGCCGATTAATCGAACGACTGATCTTTCTCCTCAGCTGAAAATCACCAGGTGGTGTTTCATCATTGAACTAACGAAAAAAAAAAACAAAAACAAAAACATCGCCGAGCGCCACGATTCGACGTTCTATATCCATCCGACTTTCTACCACTCGTAATCATTCGCTAAAAAAAATCTCGCCTCATCCTCTTCCGGGCATCTAAAACGCTGTGTCTAATTTTTTTTCGTACTAACGAACAATATGTATGTGCCTATACTCGCGTCTCGCGTGTGTTCTGCTCCGCACCGGCATCACTTTTCGTCGTTTCTCATCGTGGCTGTTTGTAAGATGGTTTTTTTTCGTAATATTTGTTTTTTCCTCCTTGACGCTCCCCTCTTTTTGTCTCTCGCTCTCTATCTCGGGTCAACGTGTACGTAACGGGACACTATTGAAACAGGACTTGAAGAATTGAATTGAGACCCAACTCGAACAAGCCCCACGTTTGGGTTTTTGAAGGACGCACTTGACCTTGCAACTCCAAGGTCATTGATCGAGATATAAATGACCGGAACAAAAGTGTCTCCTCTCGACGCCCGCTGACCGATGACACCATAAAAAAAGGGAGGTTAATTGGGTTCGCGAGGGTCTCGTTGCGTACACCCCAACCCTGTCTCGCTCTCTATCGTGGCTGTGTTACCATTGGGGGACAAGTTGAAAAACAAATGACTGACGTGTAAACGGAAAAATATCGATTGTGTACGATCAGGTCGAGTAGGCTTGAGAAAACAAGCAGGGACAACGAGAAAAATAAGTACGACGATAGCGCCACGAGCGGAAGCTACTACCACTACGAGAAGCGCCCCGATCGTCCGACGGCGACAAAACAAACCTACGAGAAACGATAAGTCGCGAAACTTGGAGATTCCGGCAAGGCCGAGGAGGCCGGCTATAATCGATTACGATTATTACGTCGACGACGAAATTCGTCTCGTACTCAAGCCCGAACTCAAGGACAAACTTTTCGTCACCAAAAAAGGCGGTATACGCTGTCTCGATCAGGGAAACTTTGCGCATCCGACCTCGTGCAAGAAATTCATAACGTGCGCGAGAATGGTGAACGGCCAGGTTATCGGTACCGAATACACGTGTCCTGACAAATTGTCCTTTGACCCTGTAGGTGGCATTTGTAACTGGTCGGCCGGACTCGGTTGCGAGGAAAAATCCAAACCGTCGGCTTAATTAAGGACGTTGAGTCCCTATGAAACATGCTAATGTTAATTGTTCAATAAACAGCTTCTTAATCGTGAAATTTTTACTCGACCTCCTGAATACTTCGTATAAAAACATACCAAAGGCCATAGCCGGGTAAGTAGGGAAAAATTGCCCCCGCATTTTTTCCAGCGAAATTTCGAGTATATTCTGAGGTATAAAAAACAAATTTTCTGAAAATTTCATCCCCGTCAACGCAGTGGTTTTAGAAAAATGCATTTTTTTTAAATATAAAGAAACAAAATTTCGGGAAACGGTTGAGTGGATCGATTTGATTTTTTTTTGGTACTTATTACGATCAAACGTGTTACGAAATAAAATTATAGAACATCTTGCGAAAGATTAAGGTTTGAAAAAAAAAATTTCCTTGTTTTATTTTTTTTTACTATAATCTACTTGGGGTACAATAACGAACATTTTTTCATATAATCTTTGGGCATCTTATTAGATTATATAATTTTTTCAAAATGATCGGTTTAGTACGCCACAGTGAAAAAAGAAGAAACAGATTTTATTGATATATTTTAGTTATATATCTGTACTGATATATATATATATATATATATATATATATATATATATATATATATACACACAATAGAAAACTGTTAGTTTAATTAAACTAACAATTTTCTATTGTATATATATAACTAAATATATCAGTACAAAAATATAACTAAAATATATCAATGAAGTCGGTTTATTTTTTTTCACTGTGGCGTACCAAACTGATCATTTTGAAAAAATTATATAATCTAACAAGGTGTCCAAAGATTATATGAAAAAAATTTCGTTATTCTACCCCAAGTGGATGATAGTAAAAAAAAAATAAAACAAGGAACATTATTTTTTTTCCAAACCTTAATCTTTCGCAAGATGTTCTATAATTTTATTTCGTAACACGTTTGATCGTAACAAGTACAAAAAAATAAAGTCGATCCACTGAACTGTTTCCGGATTTTTTTTTTTATATATAAAAAAAAATTCATTTTTCTAAAATAATTGCGTTGACGGGGATGAAATTTACAGAAAATTTGTTTTTTTTCTATACCTCAAAATATACTCCAAATTTCGCTGGAAAAAATGCGGGGGCAATTTTTCCCTACTTACCCGGCTATGGCTTTTTCAGAATTCTATCATCATTACTTCAACCTCCTTAGGGATTGAAATAAAAAATAATAAGAAGATTCTGAAAATTTGGTATGTTTTTGTATGAAGTATGTAAGAGGCCGTGTTAAAATTTCACGACGATTAGGAAGCTCGTTATTAAAAAATTAACATTTTGTTAAGAACAATTTTTGAAAGGAATAAAAAAATGTATCAATAAACTTCGTTTTGTTTCCGTTGCTTTCAGTACATTGTAGATATTACAAAATTGAGGTAAAAAAAAACTTATTGCAAAGTTACATCAGTTTCCATAAGACAACATTTAATTTGTGAATGTTAATTGTTCAATAAGGAGCTTCCTTATTGTCGTGAAATTTTTACACGACCTCTCAAATACTTCATACAAAAACGTACCAAATTTTCAGAATTTTATTATCACTTGCGATTGGGGACTCAGCATGCTCAATTTTTAAAAAAATGTTGCCGAACTATCTTTTGTCGATCTTCGAGATTGTACGAGCCGAGTCAAAAGTTCGTAGAAAAGTCGTAGAAATTCAGCACTTTTTTTTCGTGCCCCGTTACGAAAGATCATTTCAACTTGGGAAAGAACACTTCCGGTGCTTTGAGAAGAACCGCGACATAACGCGCGATTTCTTTGCATATTTCCGTAAGCACCGAGAGCTTGTATTGTGACTAAAAAGTCAAAGATTGAAATTGGAGAAATTTGTACATTTTTTTTTCTCGTGTTCCTACAAAAGATTTTATCCGCGGAAAAGTACTTCCGGTGGGCCGACGTGTCCGGAAGTACTATTCCCACATAGCTCTAACAATCAAAAGAAGATCGATCGGAAAGTGCCGAAAAGGAACAAGTTTGCAGGGGAAAAATATTATTGTTGACAAATATATGGAAAAGTAATGGAACGGTGATGAAAAAAAAAGGACACCCTCATTTTTGCTTTCGGACTACAAGTTGAAGTGTGTCTTGAGCAGGCTTTCTCATTGTTTTATTATTTCGCACTTTTCTTAACGCAATCCTTTTGGCCAGTCGAAATCGGGAAGCAATTTCAGGGCCAGATTACTTTGCTCGATTTTTTTATCTCCATTTTCATAGCTTGCTTGTGAAATGATGCGTATGCCGTGTTAGGATTGAAACTGCGAGTTAATCGTCCAAAAAGAATAGCAAGACGTTTGCGAACGACAGAAGCGATGAACAGCTGCGTATAAGGGGCAATGATATATATTTAATTGGGTAATTTTATGCATAAACTGGACAAGAAAATTATGGCATACAATTTTTTCCCGACTGTTGACCATTTTTATGCTCACGAACACTTTGCATAACTTAGTTTTTTGCATTTGATGCAAGCTCTATGTAACCCCTGAAATCCGAAGGCATACTAGGTACACCGGAAGTTGCAAAGTCCGACAGAATGCTTCGATGTAGAATTTATTCCGGAACGCTGTTCGTACTGTCATGAAATTCGAATCTTGCACTTCCGTTTCGTTTTCAATTGAAGTGGAAGATTCGTATTTTACAGTCATGCAAACATAGTCATGAAGTGGAGATACCTCCTTGAATCCTGTACGTTTAAACGTTTAAATTATAAACCAGAAACATTATTAAGCAAAAAGTGTCATTCGTCTATTGACGTTTTCACTTCGTGAAAAATCGACGTGGGCCAATTTTTGGGTAAATTTTTTTCATGCCGTAATTCTTTTGTGTGGTATAGCTATGAAATCATCAACAACTTGGTAGCCATAAATATTTCGTAAGTGCATCGTAGTGATATTATCGTTAAAACCTCTATGACCATATCTGTGTATATAATAATTAGTGTACGTAAATATAAGACGAAAAAAAGATCCAACCCTATCGATATGTTCGACAATTTTTCTCCCCAGACACTACATTGCATTCGACGTTTAATTTATGATTTATGATGTACTCAAAATTGATCGTACATAATATTATGTAATGCGACTTTCTGTAAATGATATAAATCATTTTAATATCGACGATTTTGGTTGTAATAAATCTTTTGTAAATCAATGGTAGGGTGTCGAATAAATATGATGTTTCGATGAGTTTTCGAGAATATTTGAATATTATATCACCTTTATTAGACGGGAGTATTTCAAATGTTCCTTCGTCTGCCGTTACCGTCGGACATATTCGGACAAAGATTACACCGAGATCGTGGCCGGAGACAACAGGATTTTCCCTTGGTAATCGTGTGCATGTTTTCAAGTGTTTTAAATGAAGGAGGTTGAAGCATTAGCCACAATACAAGATTTAATTTGTTCAATATATGCTATTACGTAGACTATACTGAGGCTTTACCATTTTTTTGAAATTTTTTCATTTGGTTCATGGATAACACTCGAACAAAAATGTGAATTTAGAGCTCGACCGGTTTGTTTTCGGACATTAACGAAACTTGTAGGTTAAACGTGGCAACACTGCGATAATTGGCTCTGTCGAGTGAGGCATTTAAAAATCGGCTGGTGTTTGAAACGTACACAGTATTACGGCATTTGAAATTTATAACAAGATGTATTTATTTGTCCGCTCGACATTTTTAACGTTTTCTCGACTTGATCGAAAAACTCTTTATAAAATGTTGAACGTTAAACGTTCGTCGCCGTGTAAATAACCTGAAGCCGACGACGCTTTAGCGATAGTCAGTCTTGCCAATGGCAGAAACGGCCGCCATTGCCAAGTCTATCTGTTACATTTTCTTGAAGAATATTGCAACATACTAATGTTTAATTGCAAAAATGATACCTATTGATATCGTTTCCTGGCCTAGAAATATTTTCAACCAACATTATGCGTTGGGAAATGCCCAATTATAGTTTATTTTTTAATAAAAGTTTATTCACAAGAGGTTGTAAAAACTACCATGTGACGGATAAAAGCAGTTAGCAAACATAGCCTAAGTGCAAAAAATGGTGAAGAAATTTTACCTTAAAAGAAATCATGCAAATCAGCAAATTTTTTCCTTACGTAAACGTATCTCCACCGATAAGGTTTCAAGACTGATTTAGCTATCATTTACGCGACGGAATTGAAGCTCTTATTTGAATTCTGCGTACACCCCTAAGACCTTTTATAGTAAGTCTTCAGTTGTTGGCGCGTTTCATATACTTTTTGTATAACGACTGGACAAAAAGACTCCAAATTGCTACCTTGCTCGCAGGCGTTTCAGAAAATAAGCGCTAAATATTTTTTACGCCGCGCATAATTTACTGTGCATATAATTCTTGTAATGTTTATACATAATTACAGCCTATGAAAAAAACAGTAGACCATTTTTTTTCCACTAATGTATAGATGTAACACCTCAATATATAGATGAAAAACCGCGGTCGGTAAAAAACACGGTACACTTAAAGCACTCTTGGTATCTTCTGTATCGACGAAACCACAACGTCTCGTCCATACTCACCGAGTTTCTCTCACAAGAGGACCTCGCTGTGCACATTTTCCCAATATTTCAACGAGGCATTCCCTCATATTGCGGTCGACGTTTGTTCATGATTCTCCGTTGGCGATTGGAGTACAATTGTCATTCGGTACGATCGACTCGCGGAACACGAGAAGAAAAAGATCAAAGCATCGGAAACCTGTATACGATACATAGAATCGACTATTTATTGAGCTTCGGTCGAAACGTGAACATTCGGCTATTCCGCATAAAAGTACTCGCTTCGCAACAAACAAAACAACTGTAATGTAACGATAATGTTCGGTGCTATCGATTGCGCGAAAATCGACTGTCGAAATGTGCCAGACCCGTTGCAACTATCGATACAGCAATTTTTCTAACGTTACGATACTTGTTATTATGACGTTTGTTTCAACTTTTCATTGCTAGCAAATACACGGGGTACGTATAGGACGTAAACGCGTGTTCACGGATCGTTTCGCGGCGCGAATGTGTGTCCTGACGTTCATTATCAATTTTGTCAATGCACGACAGCTGATGGTACCACAAACCGCAGGGTAAATAGAAAATTTCGATCGTTATGTACGCAATTGACGTACGTAACGATGCTGCATTGCTGTAGTAAAATTATTCGCCGTGGCTCCGCTCGTTCCTCCGCTAAATTACTAGCTACTTCGTCTGTGAAACTCTGCGAGCAGCAGTGAGTCCGTTGTCTCTCTTCGGCGAATACATTTGTCCGTAACAATGGAAAACGATAGCGAGGAAAAGAGCAGCCCCGAGGATGATTGTGGCGGTGAGTTAGCCGAAGAATTTTCTGCCTCGAAACGCGAAGAAATATTTGCGGACGTGCGAGTAGGCACAAAAAAGTGTTCGTTAGTTTCTCCGGCTAAAAAACATTCTGCATGTTTCAGGCGAGCTATGCTCCAAACTTGTGAAATTAGAGACTGAGAATAGTCGCTTGCGCGAAGAATTCAATGCCCAGCGGGCCAAGATGAAGGAGCTGTTTCTTCAAAAAGAAGGTACAACGACGCGACTTTTTATCAACAGTTTCAAGCGCACAGAAACGTTGGTCCAAGCTGAGAAAACGTATGACGAAGTTTGCATCGTTGGAAAGCAAAGAAATTTTCTTTATAACTTTCCAAATTCTCTTCATTTGATCTAAGCTACGAAAACGAGGAAATCATTTTTTCGCATTGTTATTCTGAGATCTACAACATAAATCTGCAAAAGATGATTTAGGATGATGATAAAAATGAGAAATGATAAAGATTTTTTGTCGCGTTCCAGCGACGCAAACTCCAACCCCGCGAAAACCTTCCTCTGAGAATCTGAAACTGATTTTGAAGATTATTCAAATTGTCTGTGAGCATTTGCCATTCGATTACACCGTACGTCGAGTAAAGTCATACATTATGATCGACTGAATAATTATGCTCAAAAAACACGGTTCCTGGCATTATTCCAACTACGAAGGGGAGAAGGTATAATGTACACGAAGATCGAGTGCGTACGCTGCATACAGGAGTCGACGGAATGTTTGGTGATGTACCAAAGTGTTTAACGCGTAAACGGATCATTAAAGAGTAACCAAAGGCATCTTTACGAAACATAAACGACAATAGGAACACAGTACTGGAGACTTCTGACGCCATGATGCTTGACCCGACGCCGCTTTTGACCCAATCACTTTGTGTGAAAAAATCTTATACCCTGATAAAATTTGTTTCGCGACGTCCGATGGACACTATCTCAAACAGTCCATCCGAAATGAAAAAAACAGACGGGCTATGCAAGTTAACAATAAATACGAGTCGTTGACAGTCATCGATTTTTAATATCATTTTTTTTAAGTACGTGGCGACGAAGTGAAACTCGAGCATACAAAATCGATGAAAAAAGTCGTAATTTTTTGGTAACTATTGAATAATGAAGATCGATTTTCAAAAAGTGAGTTCGTCAACGACCTTTAAATATTTCTTTTATCATTTCTCCTGTAAATTTAGAAACAATCAATCAAGTGCTTCTCTAGATATCATGTCCACCGACTCTATCCCCTCGGATAGACGACCCGAGAATCAGATTTATTTTGAAAAATTAATTTTGAAGAAACAAGTAAGATGATTGAAAAATCGATTGGACATTTATTGGTATGTACATGAACGAAGCTGCATACGAAACTTCATAAAAAAAACAGTTCTAATCAAAGAACTTATAAACAATCTCAGGAAGGACCTTCGACCGTGAGGGGCTCAACATTGTACTTGGTTTTGGCAGACCGGTTGATACGTAACAAAAAAAACGATTATTTTCTCAAAATTCATAATATTGTCTCAGACTTGACCGAGCATTTTTTGTTGTCGTGTTCCAATGATGAAAAAAATATTTTGCAGTATTTTTGTCGATTTTTTCAGGAAAAATTGCCCGTTTGTTAATAACTAGAGGAACAAAATGTTAAGGAGAATAAAGTGGGTCACGATTGAACTACTATTACACTGAATAAGTGTACCAAATTTTAAGTCCAATCCGATCATTAGATGCAAGAAGACCGAGGGACTTTGTTAGCTAAAGTCTGCTAAAAATTAATTTTCCACATTCCCATCAACGGATTTGAGCTCCGAAAATTCCGCAAACATTATTTGGGTTTCTTGTTTAGCCATCTAATTCGCAAAACAACAAATTCGCAAAATACGATTTTGGATGATAAGGAAAGTAAGAAAATGAAAAAAGAATTCGTTGCGTTCCAACGATGCAAGCTTCATTCCCAGCATTCGATTGTAGAGCGTTGAGCAGCGTGCCCTGATCGGGCGTCGAAATTTTCGTTGCAGACGAGTTGAAGAGACGTTCGGAGGAGAACGCGCGACTGCAGGATGAAATAGGTAAATTAAAGAACGAATTTGACGAGTGCAAGAGCCAGCTCGTAGTCGCGAGTCTGACACTTGAGAACAACGTGGACGCGGAGAAGCGCAAAGCTCAGGAAGAGATTCAGTCGTTGCAGCAAGTTGTATTGGACACAATAAAGGAGAGCTCGTTGTCCAGGGATCAGTTGGAGCACGAGCTGCAAAAATTCAGGAGCGTAGTTACGAAATTGGAGCAGGAGAACAGCATGCTGAAATCTCATATGACGAGAGAACCGCAGTCGGACGGGCCACAAATTTCCTTGTCCACGGTGACAAAGACGATAGCTCGAAAGGTCGCCTCGCAGTTGGGAGCTGACGCCCTCTCGCTGGGCTCCGACAATCTTGAGGAGAGCATGCGGAAGGTAAAAAAATATGTACGTAAGATTACAACTGCACTGTAGATTATATTTTTTCTTAACTTTACACTCCGTCCGAGCTCTTCGTTTCATTCGATTGCTGAAAAAAGTGGAAAATTCGAGATGATTTTCAATCACCCTCGAACGTTGTTAGCCTTGTTCGTTAAATTGAAGCGCGTTTGAAGAAAAAATGAGCTGTTCAAAGCTTCCGCGAAAAAAAGTATTGCAAAGCCCCTGAGAACAGGCGAGAATAAGGAAGATTATTGAAAAAAACATTCGAATATTTATTTGTATGTACATTAACAAAGTTGTGCAGTAAATTTCATGAAAACGTAATAATTTCTAAAAGTTTTAAGCAATCTCTAATGCTTTTTTTGTCTTGCTTTGTAATGCTTTTTTGTGCCTTAGTTCTTAGGTAGTACCAAACACCATACGGGATGATGATAGTTAAAGAAAGATTCTTATACTCCTGCTGTAAGCTGATCATGAAAATATATAAAATTATTGTTACTTAAATATTTACAATACTAAATGACTTAGTTTTGGAGTCGGTACTAGCCAATTGCCAATATCGTCACATTAATGAGGCTTTACGAACAAACTTCATACAGCTTAGGTAAATAAGAATTTAAGGAAGCTTTCCAGTGTGACAGCCCGAAAAATCGCTGTTTTTCGCGATTTTTTTTTTTAAAGAAAAAATAATCTAATCGGTCTGGTTTTTTTTTGTATATTAATTGGGTATTGAAGAATACAAAACAATTTTTTAAAGATCGATTTATTTATTAATTAATATCTATAAAAATGATGAAACAATTGTTGCAGAAAATGCACTTGGATGTGGTGTCCACGTTGGGGGTCACAATTTTGATCTGAAACAAAAAACACAAAAAGATTATTGATCGGTATATAATTGGCTTTCGTGCTATGGAGGCTTTTTTTTTTTTTTTTGCAAAAATGGCGCCGGTTTGAACAAAAAGTATCGATTTTAGCATTTTTTTTGGCAGTTTTTTTTACAAAAAAATAGGAAGATGTCAAAAAAAAAAAGCTTCCATGACACGATAAACAATGACGTTAAGAATATTGTGTAAAAAATTCAACTCGATAGCTTTAAAACTCTGCCCTCCAAGTTGGACACCGTTTTGAAAAATGCTGTTTCGAGAAAAACGCGTTCAAAGTTTCGCTGTAGCTGTAGCGCTCCGTTGCCTTCTTCCAAGAAATGCTGTACAGTAACCGAAATAATCTGAATTTCGGCATGAAAATTTCAGGGAATATTCGGAAGAGTGTATACTATTCGATAAAGCAAAAAAAAAAAATCGATTTTTTGAAAATTTCACACTGGAAAGCTCCCTTAAGGAATCCTCACAGTGTAATGGATCTAATAGGAGATATCGGCAAATTTTTTTTTCAAAGGTCAAAATACGCTGATCAGTCCGATTTTTTTATTTCAATTCAAGTAAAGAACAGAAAATACATTTTTTTTAATCTTTTAAAACTTATCGCAACGGTTGAAAATGGTTTTGAAAAAAAAACAAGTACTCACGGTGTACACGATTGTGGCCGTAAATATTATCCGAAATAAAATTGCAAAAATATCATTAATCAGTATGAAAGCCGCTATCTTGCTATGGAGGTTTTTTCAAAATCAAAATTGACATAATGGCGGCTGTTTAAAAAAAATGTATCGAACTTAGTCTATTTTTCGAATTTTTCGTTACAAATAATGAAGATTTAAAAAAACAAAGCGTCTATAGCAAGATAAAGAATGGCGTTAAAAATGTGTGCCGGAAAGCTTGAACACTTTTCCTTTAAGAGTGTGCACAGTTTTGAAAAACATTTCGAGAAAAACGCGATTAAAGTTTCGAGTGCGAGATTTTCATACAAATTGTCTACTTACGATCAATCGGCGATGCCAAGGCCATCTTTATAACGGTCTATACTATCGGATAATGAAAACAAAAACGATTTTTTAAATCTTTACACAGTCCTTAACGAATAAAACTTTACTATTAACGTGAAAAACTGTGCATTCTTGCTACAATAAACAACTGCACTATTTCCTTTATGTCCTAGCTGAGAAATCTCAAATATTAGGTTCAGGAACAAAAATGCATTTTTTGTAGGGTGCCTCTAAAAAGATATTTGAGGCATGAGCGAAAAACGAATTAAAAGAAAGTGCCTCGAGCAAAAATGAGAAAAGTGTATTCGAGTGAAGTGTGGAGCTCCGAAATATATTTCAACGGCCGAACGCGGGAGAACGCGAATGAAATATAATTCCCATTGATAAACGGAACAAAAATAAATGTATCGTTATTTTTTTTTTATTATCGTTGATCCGAACGATTCGTTTAAGGCCGAAGAGGACGCGGAAGTGTTGCGTTCGTTGGTCGTCCCATTGGAGGAGGAGATAAAAGCGCTGAAGGAAAAGCTGCGATCGACCGACGACGAGTTGCAGCGTTGCAAGGAATCTCAAATCGTACCGAAGCGATCGCAGGAGGCGAGCTCGTCGGGCCCGACTTGCGACATGTGCGTCAACTACGAAGCTCAGCTAGTCAAAATTCAAACCACCGCGAAAGAGCTCGAGACACAGTTGAGCGACACCGAGCGTATGCTCCAAGCCCAACGTGAGGATCTCGCTAAGGAGGTCGAATTTCGCAAGGGAATGGAGGAAAAATGGAACGAGAAGAAGGAAGAGCACAGAATTAAAGTGACCGAGCTCACGGCAGCTTCGCAGGCGGCTCAGCAAGCTCTGCACGAAATTAAGCAAACTTGTAGACAGGGCCAACAGGGAATCATGGAAGAATTGGCCGGCTTGACACGAGCGAGGGAAGACGTTCAGAGACATCTTTACGAGTGAGCGCATTCGCTGATAACTCTCATTCGTTTTCCGTGTAATTTGCACGGAGAATATTTCGAAGAAAAAAAAATAAGACCTGAGGAAAAATCAGATTGGCAAATTTTCGGTCCTAAAAAATAGTAACTAACTCTCGCAATTGTGAAGGACTGCTGGACAAACTTTTATGCTTTGCATATTTCGAGAGAGCGATGTGAAAATTCTACCCGTTATTGTACTCGTGGAGCCGTTATTTTGCGAGTAAAATTCAGTCTCCAGTCTTCCAAAAGTGCGAACCCCTACCCTCATCTTGAATAAAAGATTGTTTTTTTTAAGTACGAGTAAAGTATGAGGAGTAAAAATGCAAGGTACGAGATCGAACGTAAATCGCAAGGGCGTTCAAAGTAACAATGGAATACTAACAACCACTATTATCCCAAACAATTGCTCAAAACGCCACATGATAATAATCACGAAAAATTGGCATCATTGAGGCAAACGAACTCGATAAAAATATCTTACAACTGCCGTTCACGTCGAAATTTAATATCAACGATGTGCAATATTGATACTTGAGAAGAAAATAACTTGGCCGGTACGTTTGATCCGTAATTGTTTCCTTAATTTCAGGCTGCAACGGGAAAACGAGATGCTAGTGGGGAAGCACAGTAAGCACTCGCAACATTTGCAAAGCGAGAGCATCAACATGCCGAACGATGTGGAGGAATTGCACGTGAGCCTTCTGAAAACTCACGAGGACCTGATAACCGCGAGAGTGGCACAGGAGGTAGCGCAGGAAAAGGAAGAAACTTTGCGATACGAGATTGGTCTTTTGCGTGAACAAATGGACCAGGACAACAAAATGAGGGAACAACAGGAGACTATGTTAGCCACAGAAATACAACAGCTCAAGTTCGTTGCAATTTAAATTGTTCACCAATTCGCATTACCATACTCGAAAATTAAGGGTTTAGGCTACCGTGGCGACTCGAAAACTGAGATTATTGAAAAATAATATTTATGAAGGTACAAGGAAGATGCAAGAAACGACGTCGTCCGTGATCGGAAAATGAGTGTTTAAATTTCCCGCTACTTTCCGGTCCATGCAACGTTGCCGCTATATTCTTATATGTTTTTCCTCAAGTGTGATTTTCACTGTTTCGATCATTTTTTATAACAAAAAAAAAAGAATTGCAAAGTTACTTCAGTTTCCATAAAGCTGCGTGTATTGTGTAAATTTTAATTTCTCAGTAGCCAGTTTCCTAATCGTTGTGAAATTTTTACACAACCTTTCAAATGTTTCACATAATGACTTATCAATTTTTTAAAATTTTATCGCCATCTTCCATTGCCATGTCTTCCGTGATTGTGATGTTTTCGTGGAAGCGTTTTCCGCGCTCTTCACTGAAAAATCAAGATTTTCAGCGAATTTATCGTGATCCTTTATTTTTGTTCTGAAGGCAAGAGAAAAAAGGACTTTTCGAGAAATCCGTAATTATTTTTCAACCCTTTTGAATAACAGACTCTCCGACATGTAACAAAATATATTGGGGTGGTTCGAACCAGCTCGTATTTGCTCTGCTGCCGACGACATATCACTGAATCAAGGGGTAACACGACTGCAGAATCCAAAAAATTGATTTTTCTAAATTGGCTTGAGAGATATTTTGAACCATCTAGAATAAGGGGGGGGAAGTTTGGTACGAGACGTCGACCGTTTTTCTCGGAACACAATTTTTCAAAACGGCACGCAGCATAATTCCAACAATTTTTATTCTTTTCACTCCAAACGTTGACCACATCTTGAAAATAACATTCCGAAGAGAAATACGTACGGTGTTTTCCATGAGTTAATTGCACGATTAGTCATTAACAAATGATTGTTATTTTTTTCTGTCGAAAATTGCGCTTTTACTTTAAATGCTTGCCAATTACACAAAAAATCGTCCTTTCAAAATGCCCTGCGTATTTCTCTAGCTATACTCGTGTAAATTAATATAATTTTTTCAATCCGAATTCAAATGTATACGTCAGTTATACCCCGTTATTTTGTATAATTTTTTTATGTGTACTTTTTTTGTTCAGTCGAAGATATGACTGATAACATGCTTGAATATTATTGTCCTCCTACTTGTCCTTCCACCCAAAAAGTGATCGTCAAGAATCACTTAATTTCAAACGTTTACAGTGGTGTAAGCCCTCAGTTAAAAACACCAATCAATACAAAATAAAATCTTGAACCAACTGCTAACGGCACTCACTATGAAATCAAAATTCGCTTGAAAGCCCTGAGTGGTAACGTGACAATGGTTGGCATAAGACTGACCAGTACTCGCTTTCCAAAAAATCGTACGAACTTTGTCGGCACCAAGAATTTTCATTGTTGTCGTTGACGCAACTAGGTACTGATCTTCTCTACATCCACACACATTGTTAACAAGTGCAATTACCCGATCAAAAGGCACGTAATTACTCAAACAAAAGAAATAATTCACCTCGTTTCAAAAGATCTCAGGTAGAAAAGTATCGAAGAGACGTACGAGAACTCGCGGAGAAGGAAGAAAAATTGCAGCGCATTGAGAAGCAATTGAGCGAAGTGACGAAGGAGAAGAACGACGCCAACACGACGATCGCCGAATTGCGCCAGAGGGTCGCGAGTTTGCAGCAAGTGTTGGACACGAGCGGCGAGGTGCAAAAGGACTTTGTCCGATTGTCGCAGTCGTTGCAGGTACAGCTCGAGAAAATTCGCGAATCCGGAAGCGAGGTCAGATGGCAACACGAAGAGGACGTTGACGAGTGCCCGACCTGTCATTCGGCTTTCACAGCGTCAAAGAAGAAGGTACACCCCGAACATGTGGAAATGCACGCATTATCATATTTTTCAGATCTTAAGGCGCTTCGTATCAGACTTTTTTCAGCGGGTGAATTTTAGCTCCCCCCGACCGAATATCATTATTCATAACCCGATAAATGTAAAATGTGAAGGAAATGCCATTTTTGACCCACCCAGGTAGACGTAGCCGGTAGATGTAAGAAATCCGATCCGATGTTCGCCGTGTACGTGAGCACGAAATGATCGAATGTTTGTTTCAGGTACACTGTCGTCACTGTGGCCACGTGTTTTGTCAGTCGTGTATGACGCGAACGGTAAACAGTGGACCGAAGCAAAGGCCCTCTCGTGTTTGCGGAGTTTGTCACACGTTGTTGGTGCGCGATACGGCTCCATACTTTAGTCAAGAACCACCGCACACTCCCGATTAAAGCTGGCTCCTTTTACTCGTTCCCGTCCTCATTTTTCTGCTTCGCGAACGAACGGAATGGGCCGAATATTGCGTGAGAAACGTGCAATAACAAAAGAAAAAGGAATAACGGTTGTTCAACTTGTGGTTGTCTCATTATTGCTGCGGTTGTGGAAGACAAAGAGATAGATGAATTCTCACTCGTCGCGAGTATTCAGAGGAAAGTTGAAATATATATTTTAAAGAACAATAATGTGCTAATTTTCAATCGAGCTATCTTCTCTCTTCACCTATACGGAAAGAAAAATCTAGGCATTCACAAGCTAGAATGAGACGAAACACTAGTTACAATTTTCATTGCTCGACGATTGCCGGTCGTTCGAGCAATTCAAACGAAAACGAAGTATCGTGTAAATACGACGAACAAGTAAAACGTTCTGTAATACTTAATGTTTATGATAATCTAAGAGATTAAAGCTTTTGAATGTATTCGTTCTTAACGTTGTATTTCTCATTACTCTCGACAATCATTTTACAAGTGTTTTTGTTTTCTTCGTGCGTTCGTAGTGAAAAAAGTGTTGTACACGAGGTGAGAGTTACGAACGGCGACCTTTTGGCGTAAAGTTATACCGGCGGAATTCTCGATCGATTCTACCTCGACTCGACAGGTTTTGCTTTCAATTCTAGAATCTCAGTAGTTTTCGGGGCTTAAAAAGAAAACCCGCAGGCCCGCGACGAAGCCTCAAATTTGGCAGCCAAAGTTATACCCGATAATTCCTTAAATGTAAAGTTTGTGCCCCTAAAACAACGTAGTTCCATCAAATTATGACGAATCTGCGGAAAACATTCGGTGCACAGTCGATAGAGTGGCTAGATCGATAGAAAAACCTGCCCGTGTTTTTTTTTTTAAATTTCTCTGCTTAAATCTTTTTCGGATTTCCATTCGAACCGTTCGACCGCGAAATGAACGTTCGTGCTTTTCGTTTTTGTATTAAATTACAAATATACATCTAAGAATTAGTCTAAACACAGATCACGCGTTAACAATCATATCGAGGGATTACGCATCAATGACGTCACTCTTACTTCTACACCTCGCGATAAGTGAGTAATCTCGGTAAGAAAGTTTGTTCCTTTCGTAACTATAAACGTAAAGCAAGAAAAAAAATGTTACTACGAGAATACTGCTTATTTAGCTATATTTGTGGTAAATATTATTAAAAAAAAAAAAACGAAATGTATACGAGTAAAAATATTTCCGAATTGCAGGTTCCAATCTGTGAGAAAGATTACGCTGAGCGTCAGATTTAATTTGTCATTTAAAAAACACATTGAGGAGTTAGGCTACTGTAAGAAGAAAAAGTAAATAAAAAAATTGCCGATATTTTCTGTATCAAGAGGTTCTGCCTAGTTGTAAAGGCGAATAATGTATTTTTTAAAATCAATATATCGTCTTATAAATGCTCCTTGGAAATTTCAAGGAGATTGCATCGAAATTGACAGATTTATAGGCTATGTTCACGCCCGTTAAAATGCTCGAAGCGTCGAAACTGCAAACGCTTTTTTCTCGAAAGTACGTTTTCAAATACGGTGAGCAAAATATGTCAAAAGCTACTGCGTCGATCCTTCTGAACATGTTAGATCTCGTTCCAGGTGTAAAAATATTTTCCGATTGACACTTACGATTTGATGAACGAAAAATGCCGATTTTTTTTGCAAAAACGATGACTCCCTTTGACCACGCGGCATTTCTTTCAAATTTTATAGTTCGCGAATTCCTTCGATTAATCATAGGATAAACTAAAATACTAACGAAGTCTGTTTGGTTTTCTGGTATTATAAAACCTGGCTCAGAAGGGCATTGCTCACCGCAAAAGACATTTTCGAGAGACGCTTCCCGAACACTCGCTGTAAACCAATTGTAATTAATATATTTTGACCAACAAAAAGTGTTTTTTCGGATGATACTCTTCAAAATACCTCATTTTTGTACAAATTCGACTGTTGCAGCAAGGCATAACGCGTTTATCGCGATTGTGGGTTTTCCTTCGATCCTTCAAATTGTGTATGATGCAACTACATCGGAAATATTTAAAATGTATTCGAACATTAAAATATTCGATTGTGTGTGATGGGGCTTGTTGAGCATTTGAGAAATGCTGTTTGGGGAAATCGTGGAAATAGAATGATTAATTTTTTCGGCTCTCCAGCATCGAGCTCTGTTTAAAGGGTATCCACGCAACGGAGATAAAAAAATGAACATAACGATCGGTAGTAGATGTAGTAAAAAAAAACGTTTGCGTATAGCAGCCAAAACTTCGCTATATTTATGGTTGTCCAAGCTTGTCCTCGAATCTGAATATCGATATGCTCTGACTCCAAGAGTCATCCACTATTTTCCTTATCGACATTCGGTAGTCGTACCGCAGTCAAACGTCATTGAATTCGCTTATTGCTAGGTAAATCCTTCGCCGAGACCCAACACCCGAGAATCGTAAAACAAAATCGATTTCAATACACTAACTAGCTGCCGAAAAAGAAAAAGAAAACACATGCCGAAAATCACAAACGAGAAGTCGCGTTAAGAGCAGATGAATCGTGCGTCCAAATGTTCAGCATTTGTCTGTGACGTTCGATCGGATTTCTTTTCCGGCAGGTGAAAAAAAGTGGCATGGAGAGCCTCGGCTCAAATTTGTCTATCTTTCCTCCCGATCCCCGTTCAGGTCGGCAGACCCGCCAATAAACTTTACGAGCTATTAGAAAAGTGATAGAAAACACGACCGAGGTTCGACGATACCATCAGGCTTTTCGTAACGAGAAAATGTTGACCCAATTTCACGTTGTAAGTTGGTGCCGAAACAAACGAAGCATTGTTTCCCGTTGGAACATCACATTGAGAAGAATTCGTCTATGACACGAGTAATCGGTTGAGGACGTTTGTGAAGATCGATCGGTGGATTTTCCGACTGAGCGTGCTGATCCCTCAACTCTTTCCAGAGACTGAGGGCGTCCACGTACTCGAGAGTCTTCTCTAGCTCGTTCAGCTTCGTATAAACGTGCAAAAGGCCTCGATAATCGTATTCCAGTCCACTGAAGCTTTTCCCAAACAATTGTATGTCTAGAGGTGACCGAGGAAGAATAGAGTCACAATTCTGTTTGCTTTTCACCTATGTGGGTTTATGTGTGTGTGTGTAGCTATCTTCGGTTTGTCGACTATCAAGTCATTCGGAATATTTACTTATGGCGATACTGCGAAGATAGAGCTGTTCGGCGTCCCGGTAACGTCCCATGTGAAAATTGTACAACGATGCCAAATGACCTATGCTCAGAGCTACTTCGTAATCATCCGGCCCAAGGAGCTCTTTCTTTATGCTGATAGCTTTCAAATGCATGATCTCTGCCTCCTGTAACAAAAACCATATCTACATTGACTCGACTATAAGTATATGAGCACGAGTTACACACGTGTATACTTTTTTTCTTCTAATCCCCCTCCGTGTACTCTTGTGGGCTTTTACGATCCCTTTCACTCTCGTACACTTCTCATTTGATTTTTTTTCAGTCTTGGCAACCGCCGCACCTCTTTTTCGAGCTTCACAAAATATATTAATAATCGTCTCTGTAAAACGATTTTTCAATAATCTCGCTTTTTCATTCAAAATTAATATTCGTCAACAACCCTGATTTTCGGGGTCGGGTTGAAATTCCGAACTTTGAATGGTCAGAACGCCCAAAACTCCGAAAGAATTTTATCCAAAAGACCAAAACTCCGAAAATCTGAACAACGTCGAAATAATTCGGCTACGGAAGGTTTAAAAGTTTCAAAATTTTCAATAAATCGACGAATCGTATCAAGAATATCTCTTATTAAGGGATTTTACGTCAATTTTGAAATTTGACTAGACAAGGTTATACGCTCTACGTCATTTACAGTCAACTGCGTAGACTTTCGCTGGCGTGATCTTTACGAAACTTGTCATTTCGGAGCACTAAAATTAGGAATTTTACACCGTCGAGGCATTTTGAGTTCGGAATTTCTAACCGGCCACTGATTTTCGGGTCGTCACAGTAGCATAACGCCTTAACTTCATTGCTTTCCAAGTGCACTTCAACTATTATTTTTCACGACATAATTACGCATCTCTACTTCGATACTGTACATGTAAAAAATTGTAATTTTTAATGATTTTCCCTATTTTCAACTATTTTCTCTCTCAAATTTATAATATTGTACTGCGCAAACAATTCGTAATGCGCTTGTCTTTTCTTGATAATCGTTTAAAAGCGAGACACCGAACATTATCGAGACCCTGACGAAAGAAGCTCTGAAAATGGGCCAATTATTTCGCAATTGTTTTGACTAATTTTTTGTTTTGCATTTCTCATTCTTCAAACAAATATCTCTTTATACGAAATCACCCGCTTACCTCGAACCTCCTCATACTCTGATAAAGGCGACCGAGATTGCCGTAATGTTTGGCTGTTTGAACGTTTCTCTCGCCGAAAGCGGTTTGCGCGAGTAAAAGAGCCGACAAATGCAGACCTTCGGATTTGAGCAATAAATTTTCTTCGTCCGACATCGGCGAATTGTCGAGTGCTATCTCTTCGAGAATCAGCGCTTTCACTCTCTTCGCGCTGGCCAACATCAAATGTTCGCTCGGCAAAAGTTTTTCCATTATTTCAATCGCTCGGTCTACGTGATCACTGTTGATTGCAATTTGAAAATAAGAGCAATTAGCGATAAGACGAACAAGACGAGACACGAGAGTTGGCAGGGAAAAATTACTCGCCTGGATGCCTGGAATCTACCGGATATGTACTCGTGGACGTAGAGAGCGTAAGCCAAGTCCTCGTGAGCTATAGCCACGTGAAGATTCGATTTGCCGAATATTGATTTCCTTATATCTAGTGCAGTCTGTAAAAATCAATTTCTCGTTCTCTTTATTCTTGCCCCTCGCTTCGCACTGAAGCTATCATTTTTTTACTCCTTTATGGAGACTGTTATTATCGGGCGGATAAAAATACATGCGAATAAATTTTGAAACGAAAATACCAACGCCGGTGCTTGCATTTCAGTTGGGCAAACCCAAAAGTACGTTTCAATCCAAAAGGAAGCGTTGTAACGTGCCAATTTTTGCATTGGTACTGTTTATCAAAGAATTGTCAATCGCGTCGACACTTTGCGCGGTGTTAACGATGTTCAAATATCCGAATAATGTACCCGGAATAATATCAACAATAGTAATATTACATTCGATAACAGTGTAAAATTTTAAAATTGTAAAATCGGAAAAAATGTAAAATGAATCATGCTACTGCTACATTTTGGTAAGTTCTTAGTAAATTGTAATAACAACATTGATACTACATTTTATTAAAATTAGCATTTTGTTAAAAATCCTAACCCACTATTGTCGCTATTATTATAGCACGAGAGAAGATAAACACCTTACGAAATAAATAATTGAAACATGAAAAAAAATTTAACGGAAATATAATTTTCCTGTTTTATGAATAACGAACGTAAAATAAGCGGCTACGAAAATTATAATTGCTCCTAACATTATAGGTCATTTTCAAATGAGCTATGAAGCTTTCCTATTTGGAATGTAAGTTAACTATCGAGCTATTCCAAATGCCAAATACCGCTAACTTAGAAGGAACTTCGTCGATCTTTCCAAACAGCGATTAATCGGTGTGGATTTCATTAAAAAAATTTACCGTATATACGGAGACGCTGTTGGCGATACTGTCGTAATTCAGCAAGCAAAATCCGTAATCTATAAGAACGTCGCAATACTTCGGATGATCGGTGTCGAAAACTTCGCGTGCGAGATAAACGGCCTCTCGTATTAGCAAACCTGCCCGTTGAAATTCGCGCTTCACGACGCAAGATTTAGCAGCTTGACGTAACACGTCTATTGTTATTCTCGCTGGCAAGGAGGGCACCAACTCTTTCAGAGCGGCAACGCTCCACCTGACAAACAAGAGAAAACACGGAAAAGTGAGAGAAAAAAAGACGTACGCGTTAGTTTGCAATGAGCGATATCATCGTAACAATTAATTTCACAATTGCCGCAATGACTCGCGACATTTCGCGTTCACGAAACAAAAGTGCAAGTCCTTAGGACTTTCGATACCTCGCGACGCAACAAAAATACGAAGCAAGATTGCAATGTTTGTGCTCGAAAAAACCTTGATAACGGATAATTGTAACGCACAATAATTATTAATAAATTCGAAGAAAAAAAGAGCAAAAATTATGCAATACGTACTCGTAATTAATTTGTAGTATTATCAATTGGGCTCGTTGAATTTTATGAACACATAAATTAGTGAATTAAACGAATACCGAGTCATCAAATGACTCGGAGATTAAAAAGTTTGCAAACATGCCAGATGGAAAAGTTATAAACAAACGTATATGCGTTCGGAAAGATAAACAGGCTTTTTTTCGTATGAAATGTAAAAGTGGTTTGTCATCGGATAATTTTCTTTGTAACTTCCCGTAAGTTTTTGCTTTTATTATAATTATCGGTATTGTTGTCGCACACTTGATAATTTATAATCATATTTATAAGAATATTTAGCATAAATATTACAAGAATATTTAGCATAAAGATTATAAGAATATTTAGCATAAACATTCGTCGCACACTTGATAATTTAACGTTTTGATCAACAGTGAATTACACCAAGATTTTCATGGATGCTCGCGTTTATTAGCATTCTTAAGTTATTCCTTTCACGATTCCGAATATTTCACAATTGACTGATTTTCATATATAATCAAGGGAAAGTAGATTCCAGTATACTCGTAAAATTTCAAGCCAAGTTACCGAACTTTTAACGAAATATTGCGACGAAATATACGACGACGATTTTAAAAATCGTCTCGCTTATACGGAACTTCATGATGATGGCACGTTGGCCACCTTTGTGTCTAATAATTTATACATTGAATACAGTTGAAGACAATAAAAACAGGTCACCGGGTTTGAAGCAAATATCAATGTTAACATTGACAAATGTGACTGGCAGATTTTTTGGAGAAAATGTAAGAATGTCCAAATTTTTTTAATTTGCGAGATTTTTTTTTAAGTTTATAGTTCCGTATAATAATTCATGACTTCTTTTTTTTTAACGCACGACTGTAATGTACCAATGATTCAAAAGGACACCTAAAGGCCCGAAAAAGATGGCTAAATTCCGAATTTTTAAATGGTAAACGCTGGGTGAAAAAGAAACATTTTTTTCAACGCCAAGGTACGTACGCTGAGAGCCTTGAACAAAAATCGCCAAAAAAAACATGGGCGCCGGTAGATAATGAATATAATGAATGAAGATTCTTTAAATCGATCTTCACTTTCCAATAGTTACGCAAACATGACGACTTTTCCATAGACTTTGCATGCTCGAGTTTGAATTCGTCGCCACTGTGTTAAAAAGAAGATTTAAAAATCGACGATCGTCAACGGTTCGTATTTATTGTTAACACGAATAACTCGTTTGGGTTTTAGAAAAACGTCGTGAAAAAAATGTGATCATCTGCCGACAGCAATATTTTCCTTGTTTTTCTGTATTTTCAAAAAGATCATATCGGTCTTTCGAACGCATAAAGATATAAATTCGTAGACTCGCAGATACATAGCTATGACATAATGAAAAGAAAAAAAAACATTTGATGATGCGAAATATGTCAAACGCGTTTACCTGTACGACTCGTCGTACTCGCTTCTTACGAAGAAAAGAACGCTGAATTCCGCGTAAAGGGCAGCGTGATTGGTATCCTCGTACCCGGCAGCTTTCAATTTTTCAACGGTGCGGATCGCTAAGTCGTGTGTCTCCGCAGCTCCTCTGAACGCACTATAAATTGCTTGTGCGTGCAGCAATCTAAAAGTTCATTACAACACGTTGCAAATATCACGATATCAATTTGGAAGAGAATTTTTTTTCGTCCTTCTAGTCATTATCGCTGTGGATGATTCTAATGAGTGGCCAGTTTAAAAAAAATGGTATCGCAAAAATATGCGGTTAAGCGACTGTCTCGCCATCGGCTTTAAACGACTACTGTTTCTTAATTATTTGCGGATTAAAAGAGGGTTTTTTATGAGGTCAGACTACTATGACGGCCCAAAAAAGTATTTAAAAAATAGTAGATCACAAACAAAATCGTTTTTATTTTATTATCAAATTTACTTCTATACTGAAGAATTTAAAAAGTCGTTCTTTTAACTTAGCGCTATTCGCCAAACATTTAAAAAAAACTGTTACTCGAGTATAAAGGTATATCAAATTCAAGATTTTTAAAACCCACCATCCATAACGAATGGCAAAAAACATTTGAGAATTTGTCTTTTTTCTGTTTTTTTTTTCAATTGTGAAAATAAATATGTCATTCCATTGAACTTCATTGCCTCAGGAAACTTTACTTGTGACAGCAGTCGAGTGTTTTGCACCAAGTCTCAGGATTGTCGCGGCCTGCGAGGCAGAGCTCTTTGCAGGCGAGCAAGACTCTCTCGCTCTGGCAGTACCAACCGGCGTCGCTCAAAAAACCGCCGAGTCTTAGACCCAGATTGATGACATTGTCATGCGCCGACGGTTTCTTCCCGGCTCCCAAACAGTAGAAGCTGTAACCTATGGCCAATTCGTTGCTGATTTTTGTCCCGTGGTCCATGAGCGCCTGAGACGCGTTTAAAGCATTTTTACAATCAAAACATATATATTTTTCACTCGAGCGGAACTGAGAATAAGCGAGTCGGCTTCTTAGCCGTAGAGACTATCGTTACCTGGAATATCTGTAACAAATGAATTCGTCGATTTCTAACTTTCAACATGCGAGAGAATGTGTGAAGGTCACTCAATTCCCCGCTGAGCAGGCACAGACGTTTGTCCTTGTAGAGCTGTAATAAATTCATCGGAAATACGTATGTTCGATTCCTCTAAAACTCACCCGGCTCGAAAAGACAATGAAAGAAGAAGCAAAGGGAAAAGGGCGAAAGAAAGGGGAGACAATGAAAATGTTTGTGGAACGTGACGACGCACGAATGACGGGTGAACGGGAGGCAACGAACTATTTGGTAATGAAAACGGCAACGCAGGGTGAACCGACCAGTGCATGGACGAAGGCTGGTCCATATTGAAAATAAGTAAAGAATATGAATTGGCAAAAAAATAATTCAATTGCTAAAAATAATTTAATTTTAATTTTAATTAAGTTAAAAAAATAATTTAATTTGCTAAAAATAACCTAGCAAAAAAACCACAGGTTTCATTGAAACCGATTTTTCAGTTCAATATCGAATTTCGACGTCACACGGAATTTTTCTAGTTTGTGGTACGAGCATGAGGCGCAACTTAGTTACGATACGGCTGTGCTCATTAGGTGTTCTAAAGACGAAAACAAAAGTTTTCATGAGTTTTGAGGGTAGGTATTATCTTCGTTACTTGATAGAATCAATCGTAGATTTTTTGCAATATTTTAAAATAAATTCGTAACAATCGGCCAGAAATAGACGTGTTAATTCACGGGTGGTGTGTTCTAACCTATTCCCAGTGAAACGACATACAAGGCTCGATTCTCAAAATGCTCAAAGCAGAGTAAAAAATTCAGCTCACCTGCTGAAAATTGCACTATTAATTACTGTCAAGAGATGACAGTAATTAATGTACATTTTATTAAATGTTGGCCTATATCAAGTTCATCAGTTGTTAAAATTTTTACGAAATTTAATTTTCTCTTTCTCTGTCGAAACAAACTTTGGTAGTTTTTTGAGAATGTTGCGTTAAGATGCCAAAAAATCTTTATGTATTTTCTACAAAATCGCAACAAATATGATTCTCATGTGTATAAGAATATTATAGTTTTCGTGCGTCAAAGTGATCTACGAATCTAGCATTAAATAAGAACAAATAAGTAATTATCCTTTACAGCTTTTCTCTACGCTACACATCTGTTTACTGGTGGTGGAGTGTGCATGACAACTGTTACTAGCAATTTCGTCCATTCACTGACAATTTTGTCATTTTGCTACTTATTTATCAATCGCTCCAATATTATTTGTTGCAATTTCTTCGGATGTTATTTTTTCTATAAGAATAATATCTTTTGTTAGCAAATACAATTTGAAAAAAAAACAGGTTTCCATCATAATTTCCATTTTACAGTCCATCTGAATCCTACGGTGTCGTTATGCGTCCATTCACTAGTTGGTCTCCAAGTTATTAAGCAAGAACTCGCTTTTTCCCAATGCAATTGCAAAGCCCGCAAAACGTATGGATTCCCATATCAGTATGCATATGTGTGTGTGTGTATATATATATATATATATATATATATATATATATATATCCATATGCGTATAAAAATAACAGTAGGTATGTCCCATACGCGTTTACTCGAGGGAAGATAATAAGGCCAAGTCGCCCGTGATAAGGGACAATCGCTCGCATAAAGTAAAAGGGTATGAAGAAGAACAAACACTTTTTCCCGTTATTATAGTATCGAAAGAAGATGAGAGCGGGAGCGAGAGAGTCGGAAAAATTCGTCGGAAGAAGTAACGACAGGCGGTTCACGAGCTTGTGGCACTTACCTGATAATATATATCGAATAAAACTTTCTCCGGTAAATCGATGATATACCTCTTCGATATAGAAAATTTATTGGCCATAGCCTCCACGCCGAGTTCATAAAGACTCTTGGTCGAAAACACCCGTAATTCGCGTCCTTCGGCCATTTTCCTCGAGGGCCCTCTACGACGTTCAATCCAGCGATTTACTGTCAGTACTCAAAGGCACAAGCACTACGGTGATCCCTCGACGACGAAACACACGCGTGTGCGCGGGACAGTCGGTTTTTTGTTTCACGCAGAAGCATCACACGCGTGCGCATACATACTCAACATAATCCCCCTACTCTCGTCTCTTTGTCTGCCTCTTGACAGCAAACTTTCCGTTCTTTTTGCTTCTTCTTCGTCTTTCGCCCCACTACTAGATTTTATTTTCTTCACCGCTCAACACTGCACGAACAGCTGATCTTTGGCGTTTTTCACGTCGGTACGCGGTGCAAAAGTTTCTCGGTAAGCGACGATGCTCATGCGAGATCGCTAAATGCATTTTTCTCTCGACGATTTTTACGTAACAATGGAAAGTTGAACGGTATGTTTGTGGCAAAGATCTGGCTCTCTTATCAATTCTTGCTTATCGGAGTCGCGCGCGTATTATTACCCTATTGTTCCGTCTGAAAGCTTTGGGGGCTTCGCATTTTTACGGATAAAAGCAAAAATGTAATATGTCGTGTGTAAGGAGTATTGTGGGAGGGCATATGCGTATGACTGCATATTCATATTCTTTCGCAATAAATCGATAGTAATAGACGGAGAACTGGCGACCTAAAAGATCAGGTAACTTTACTAGTCACCGTATTCAGGATTATGGTTGCCTGAGGGGCCCTTGTTCCAAAACGTTTTTCCTTGCCTGGGTGCGGGGGGGAGTGTTACAAGGTCGGGACATTTTTGGGCTAAACTTCCGAAAAGCCGAAACCAAATTTCGATCTGAAATCTGGTATAAACCTTCCTTTTAATATTTTAAGAGATCTAAATGGATTTTTGGTGACGCGCCATCATTTTCGAGATATCGATTTTTGAGTTCTTTTTTTACCGCGCTCGTACTATATAGCTGACGAGCTCAACTCTGACTATGCCCATTATATATGTTAATCGCGTTTTTCGCTTTGTGTGGATCTTCGTCAAGTTTGGGCGGTAGATAGAAGCCCTCCTTTCATCGCAGCAGCGGCCAAGCTTTTAAGAAGGTACCATGTAAAATGCCAAAAAGTAAAAACTGGTACGAAAACCAACAATAAAATCAGAAGCTAGAGAAGCAAAAAAATATTAGAAACCCCAAAACGCTTTAAAGTAAATGAATGAACCCTAGAAATCTATAACACCTGCAAAAAATGAAATGTGACAAAACAACAAAATTAATTTACGATGTGTTTTACGCACCCCACCATTCCGCACGCACATCCGAGTAGGGATGCCGGATTGTTAGAATGAAATCGATTCATCGCATCGAATCGAATTGCAATTCAACGAATCGATTGCATAATATATTAGGACTAAAAGGATCAATTCAGTCAAAATCGAATTGTATTAAGTAGCGAGAAAAAGTAGAGAATAAAGCATAGCTTGAAAAAGAATGAAAGAAATTTCAGATCAAAGGTACTTTTATGATTCAGGTATCAAAATAAGAATCATTTGGTTTGGGCAGTCCCAGCCAGAATTTTGGAGTGTTATGGAACGCCCGAACAGCTTGAACAAGGTTCGTTACCCTTTCACGTAAGAGGACTTCTGAATAATGATAAGTATCATACATTGCAAATGCCAGCATGCCGTGTCTAATACATTGTTCTTTGATTCGAGATGTTGTATTGTTTCGTTCCGAAAAAACAAATGTAGTCAAATCGGTTATTGAAGCATACATGACCAAACATGCATCTGTTGACATATTTTCAGTTCAGTTTGTTTTGCGAAAAACTAGAAACTATTCGGGATGCTATGTGAATCCACATAATTTCTTTGACTTCATGTAATTCTTGCGGTTCAAAAACAACTAATTTCAATCCTAATAACATTTTGCTATTGGCAGTACCTCCGCTGCGTGAAGTAGCCTTCACTTTACAAGACATTATTACCTATAATGCAGGGAAATGGATAAGCCTCGAGAATGCTTGCCTCATTGTGCTACGTTTTCCTTGTTTCAAAAAATAGAAATTGTGTCAAACAAGAGGGTCTTAGTTATTCAGTTATTAACTTAGTTAGTCAACGACTCGAGACAGTTATGATGGAACTGGTAGATGCTAGCACAGCAAAAGAGGAGACTGCAGCAGGAAAGGAAACAATTGAAGCATATGTCCAACAATTAGCCCTTCATAATTTCGAAAGAGGACTCCGCCGACAGTTTCAGTTTATAGTAAAAGCCCGAGGGTGTGAAGACATCGGATCAGCTTTGAAAGGGGCTATGGAAGAAGAGAAATTTGTACAGGGAGGAGAATCAATTAACAAACAAACACACTGGGAAAGACGCGCGCTCGTGACGTGCAATGAATGTCATAAATCGGGATTTGTAGCAAAAAATTGTCGTATTAGTGCACCCGTGTATAGACGGTTCAGCTTCTCGGCACCAGCGAAAAATGTGCATCAAATAAAAATAACTTGCAAATACTGCAAAGAACCAGGACACGCGTATAAAGATTGCCGAAAAAGAACTTGGCAATAGGGTCACGGGACCAACAATCAACATAATTACGGCAACAATAATCAATGGAGTCAAGGGACTCATCAGCATGGTCATGGGACCAATTATAATCATCGAAATGGGACGCAAGGGTGCCCGAATCAATATTATTGAACGGCAAACAAAAATAAACCGCATGAGGAAAGACCGAAAGAAGGAAATCGAAACCTCAGCGAAAATTACAAAAAAATAGGCTCGTTCACACTTAGGATGGTCACGGTGTCGACCGAAGAAAAAAAAAGGAAATGTCAGCCCACACATTAGCTACTCGTTCATTCAAAAAAGATCGTCCAGTTAAAGAAATGATAACATACGAATTAAAAACGGTTAATCGCAAAGACACGCCGAGCAATTTCCATATCGCATCACCCCAAGCTCGCGGAAAAATGCTCACCTTATAGGGAGATACAGGAGCTCAGTGTTGTCTCTTAAACAAGCGTGTACTGAAAAAAGAAACTGAGATAATAGACGAGACAACAAATTTAAAAGGAATAGGCGGAATAAAATTTCACGCCCTCTGCAAAATAATGCTGGAAATCGAAACCACAGCTGTAAACGTGAAACAAGGATTTTTCGTAGTAGATGATACCGTAGCATTGAAGGTAGATGGTGGATGAAGGCATGGATTTCATTCGCAAACATAACGTCTATATCCTGAACGGAAAATATATAAAAATATACGGGCACTTGGTATCGATGGTCGACGGTACGAAAGGAATTAAATTGCCCACTCGCACAGAAATAATTGTACGCGAAAACATTGACAGCGAAAATAGGATGCGTTGCAGCAAAAGAAATACAACCAGGAGTTAAAATAGGAGAAACTTTTGTTAATCCAACCGGAAATACTTTCCTCGTATTCGTGCAAAAAAACTCCTGCGACCAAGAAATTGAAATGAATAGGCCAACAGTGCAAATAGAAAAAATTAAAAAAGAGGTATCGACAAACGATACAAAGGAAAAAATTACCCTCAGCAAGGAGGACAGGATCAAAAGACAGGAAAAAATATGAGAAGAGGTCAAGGGAACCTCAAATTTAAATAAAGAAGAAAAATTTCTACGAGAACTCAGCGAAGAGTACGCTGACACATTTCATTTGGAAGACGAAAAACTCGGATTCACAAATATAGTCGAGCGATCGAGAGACTGCAATGATTCGAAGCCAAGATTCTTAGAGTCATTAAAAATTCTCCATAGTACTCCACTATCGCCAGGCTACACGAAGATCTTGGGATGGAAACCGTCGAAAGAGTAGCACAAAAATTATGCACCAGCTATGAGACGAGGCTTGGCCGCGATCCAATCATGCTAGCATCCAACCTACTACACAGAAGAACAATATGAAGAAGATTAAAGAAGTTCGGCCCGCTGGACTTGCGGGAACGATTCCGTGCCAAATGAAGTTAAAATAGAAAATACAAAAAAACCAAACATTAATTCGCAATTATCTCAAATCGAACGTGCATTACTGGATCCGTCTTCTATAGGTACATACTGTTATTTCTCCTGCGACATCCATATATTTCATTATTATGTTACATCAGATCGTGGTTTTACAATTACACATCAGGAAAAACAGTACAAACGTTTTTTTCAAAAGAATTCCAACGACTCAATCATCAAAAGTGCGAGGGAATACACATTTCAAACAACCAAATTCTACATAAAGTATTTTACAAATATCGAATGTCCATAAATATAAAATAAAAATAAAAGCTCGGTTCATAATTTTTTGCAGTAACAACAAATTCGCCTATTTTTTAATTTTCCGGTGGTAAATTACCCGTTACTTATATTTTATACCGATATGATAAAATTGCAGATATGATCAAACTGTAGATAGACGGTGCAAACTTACTTCGTGGACACACATTGATAGTTAACAAAAGTGAGAAGTATCAAATTTATTATATGGAATAGAATCATCAAACTCCAACAATAGATATCTCGTGTTAAAACATGCATTCATATTTAATCCTCGATCGAAGATCGTGTAATACTTTATGTGATAGTTTAAACGGCGTTGGAAACGTTATGCTGGTGCCAAAACGGCCGTCATATTGTTCTCTGTCCAGTGTTAACGAGTTATAAATTTATAAATACAACTTTGATGTGGCCGGCTGTTTCGATAATACTATCCTGAAATGTCGCAAACTAAGTGTTTTTATCTACTATAACGTTATCTATTATTTACATATATATCTCTTATTTGATCCGTTAGCCATTCTATGGCCGATTGCAATCCCTCTCCAGTTAACGCATTCGTTGTCTTGATGTGCCAAGGTTTATTTTGAATCCTCTCTAATCCAAGTCCAGCCACCAGTTTGACAGTTGTGAGGGAGTCTGGCAAATCCATTTTATTAGCTAGAAATAAAATCGGCAGCTTCCGTCCTGGAATTTTTTTTCCAAAAATATATATTTTGTAGGTATTTTGTTTTATAAAGCAAATTCAACGCATTGTCATATATAGCTGAAATCCGAAATACTATTCGTGAATATTAAAAGTTTATGTACCAGCTACATCCGGATGTTGAAGTAGCATGTCTAGTTCTTCCTTCGCGACGACCAACCGTAATTTATCACTACTATCGATTATAAAAATTATTCCATGACAATCTTTATAATGATGTTCCCATAACATTCTGTAACGATCGTGGCCGGACATATCGAACGCAGTAAAACGGATATTTTTCACTAAAACAAAAAAAACGTACAGGTTTACGTACATACAGGGCACATTTCGTTATATCGAACAGGAAGTGATCAAAACGCAAGCTCAATAGACGTTTAGCTTTTTGTAACTATACAAAAAATTAATTATGAAATTAAGAGTTTTCCAATCACGCGAGAAGGAAGCAGATTCATTAGGCAAATACCCAGCCCGCTTCACAATACCCGGATAGACTTTGCAAATTTCAGGATAAACATTTTCCAACTTCCCGGTAGAATACGTGGTAATCCAGTCACCTCTTCGTTTCTATTTCTATCATGGTCTAACGATTTTCGTATTTAGTTACGAATGCTTTTTAAAAACGTGCCGATGCCGCAGTTTAAAGTTGACCCGTTCCATATACTAAGAGTCCCCGTTTAATGTACTGAATTTTTCCGGGTTCTCGCATACGTTCTATGGGTGTTATTTATGAGAAAATTCGTTTGCGTTCTTGCTATTCAAGCCATCAAAGTGTTCTAGCGATATGTAAATAAACTAAATGAAGACATAAATAAACATGCACCTCGTGAAGAAAATGATAAAACTACAACTATAAATTCAAGAATCGATTTCATTTAGCACATTTAATAAATTAGTTATAAGAACTGTATGCTGACTATAAACAGGTTTTTTTGTACAGTACATACATTTTTCGCAACTTTGGACGTTCGTTTAACCTGCTTTTATGAAAAATATGGCATACGCCCAGAACCGTTGCTATGGCTTCCTGTATTGTCCATTGCCTATACTGAGCCTGATGCTGTAGTCGCGTTGCCGTCACAACCGACCGGCCTACCTTTCAATGACAAAGTTTGCAGAAATATCACTCGCGATTTGAGCATTTCTCGACCGATCTCTGATCGAAAACATGCAGAATTCGACGCCCAATTATTTCAAGGAGCCAACGCAGAATTACGCAGACTCTTCATCAGCAGGACTCGGGAGTCTAAAACAACTACTCAGATATTAGCTAATGATGGCACGCATTGGGTTGTTAATCCTCAAAGAGCTCCTGACGTCGGTGGGTAACCGGAAGCGGCTGTCCCGGTTTCGGCTCTCCCGGTTCCTAGGGGGAATTAACACGGCTCGGCTTTCACGATGTAAGCTCATACAAGAGCGGCTGCAATAGTTTTGGGATCGTTGATCAACAGGCTACCGACAACCGCAACAGGCCATCTCAAAATGGCATAATTCTTCTCACGACGTTCGGTTCGAGTATCTAGCTCTGTTGATCGACGAGCGAACTTCACCTAGTAAATGGGGTTTTATACGGGTCTTGGAACTGCATCCGGGAAGGGCCTGACACGGATGGTCATGATCAAGACTCGAACCACAACACTCAAGCGGCCGGTTGCGAAACTGGCAATACTTCCAATCTCATCCGAGTCTCGATAAAGCGACAGCGCTGCTGCCGATGGCGGGCGGTGTGTTCTGGAATTATGTACTTTTCGTAATTGCTGAGTTATTCAAAATGTTCCGCGGGAAATACCGGAGCGAGTCACGCCGGGCCCTTCTCGTGGCAGTCGCCGATGGCGCACTGTGGGGGATTTCGGCCGAATCGCGGCCATAATTCGGGGAAAGATTAGAACTGTACCAAATTTGGTATTCCGTGGTTTTTGGGGTCGCTGATTACGAATTTGGTATCGAAATTTTCAAAAACAAAATGGCGGCCGAGATGTCGTCGTTCGGTCTTAGAAATACTGGCTGGAAATTGCTAAAAGTTGGCTAAGATACGTTTTTGGGGTCGCTGATTACGAATTTGGTATCGAAATATTCAAAAACAAAATGGCGGTCGAGATAGCGTCGTTCGATCTTCGGAATACTGGTTGGAAATGGCTGAAAGTTGGATCGGATACATTTTTGGGGTCGTTGAATATGAATTTGATTATGTAATTTTCAAAAACAAAATGGCGGCCGAGATATCGTCGTTCGGTCTTAGTTGGAAATGGCTGAAAAATACTGAAGGAGTTTTTGGGTTAACTATGAAAAAATTTGAGGTATTTTGGTGACGATTGATTATGATAATTACTTTTATTCAAAAAAATTGCATTAAAACTCAATTGGTCCTGACTCGGCAGCATGTGGACAGACCCATCTACGGTGTTTTTCCACAACATCGAGGAACAAGGGCTGTCCACCCAGCTGACCTTTTCATTCTTGCGGTCAGCTGGACTGGTATTCGAGACCGAAGGGTTTATTCGCGCCTGCCAAGACGGAGCCATCAACACCCTGGTCTATCGCAGTCGCGTTATGGGTCAGCCTCTGTTAACCACTTTGTCTCGTGCATGCAAATAATCGCCGGAGACACTAATGCATCGCCATAACGCGGCCCTAAGGGTGTTGTATTACCATCTACGAAACTCTTATGGGATAGACCGGGAGCCCGTGTCGCCTTATTTACCAAGAGATATTGAGTCCGTTTCGTGGGCGAGAGGTAAAAGATTTATTGGAACTTCTCGTTCGCGACCATCGAGCCGCTTCAAGCGTATCAGCCTGATGTTGTCCTCTTCGATTTCGACGACAAGACGATATACGTCATTGAGTTCTCGGCTCCAGTCAAACAGAACGTGTCGCGAAAGGAAGAGGAGGAACGGCTCAAGTATCAGTCTCTCCTGGCCGAACTGCGTCGTTTGCACCGGGGATTCAGGGTGACTCTCGTTGTCCCCATCATCGGCGCGCCTGGGGGGATAAAGGAGTCTTTTGTGCCCGACCTCGCTGGCATAGCGTTTTGCAAACCCGGTATCCGGTTGCTAGCGGGTCGGATGCAGACGGCGGTCATACCCGGATCCCTCCGCTTACTCAGGCAACGCTCGAGGAATGATAGAACCGTGCGGTGCGTGGATACTGGCGTGGGCGCGAGGCACCTCCGGTGTGCATGTGGAATCGTGTGATGCATCGAATACTGGCGTGGGGGCGGGGCATCTCGGGTGTGCGTGTGGAATGGTGAGGTGCCTGAACTACTGGCGTAGGCCCGGTAACCGCCCCCGTAGCCATGATAAGTTAAATAAGCGTGAGATGGTATTAGCGATGGAAGAGCTATCGCGTTAGCTAAACGAAGATCCGCACAAAGTGAAGAGCGCGATAATCACTAATACAGAGTGGACCGTTTAACGCGACCACACCAAATATCTCCGTTCCCTTTAGAGTAACGAAAACATGTCACGAGGTAATTTGATTGATTTCCAAGGGCTGATACAGTGGTAAAAAATTAATTTTCGTCGAGTTCATAGTTTTTGCGTTCTCAAGGTCAGCAAAGGTTTGTCACATGGGAACACGTTTTATTGAATGTCTTACCTCAATAAGTAATTGCAATTTCTTCCGTGTGATTTTCTTTTTATTTTCATTCAAATATGTTATCATCAGATTAGTCGCGTTACCGATTTTCCGCGGTTCGTTATACAAGAAAACAATACAGAACAATTTTATAAATTCCTTACGGCAATGAGTATCTACAATTTCTTTTGTGTGATTATCTTTTAATTTTTATTTAGCCCTAAAACTCATGACTGGGGTCCGGTCGACCCCAATTTTTATGCAAAAAATAAGCCGATTTTTGCCCTTTTTCAGTCTTTAAATGGAATGTTAATTAAATCAGACGGCCCATACACTATTTACTTTCTTATGAAAATACGAAGAAATTGAGGTATGATAAAGTCCATTTATCCCTATAGGACCGGTTCAATGGCAAAGAAAAGCACGGGGCGCATATACACCTCAGTCATGCGTTTGACGGTAAAAAAAAGTCATGAGTTGTTGGGTTAAATATCGTTATCTTAAGAATTATCGCGTTACCGTTTGCTGTTTGCGAATTTAGATATAAACAGATCGCAAAGCATTGTTCGTTGACCGCAGGGATTAATTTGCCGTCGTATTTACCTAAGAAAATACAAATTGATTCAAGACAAAAAAGCATCAGTATTATGTAAGACATTTTCTACCGTTCGTTGTACAGTTAAACACTGTTATAATAAAAATATTTTTCCATCACTACCTATTGCATTATTATTATTTTCGACCGCTATGATAAAAATATTCTTCTATCTTTACGCAATTACGGAGATCTCTTTGGTATATATCATTTTACGTCTCTTTTGCATGCAGCCCACTTCTCAAGTATCATTCTGCCTTATACTCAGCTCACTTCTCGAGGTCTTAGCAATAGTGGCGCCATCCCCGTTTAACTACATCTTTGTAGGCACTTTTTTCAAGTCTCTCCATAAGAGTTCGGACTGCTACCACTTTAGCCTCCATGAAACTATATGAGAGAACCACGAACTAGTTCGCCATGGAGTTACGAACTAAATTGAGCGCTCTTATTGGTGAACTAACTTACCCAAGACTAATATTCAGACGAATCCAACGATATATATAATTTCAATGTCATGCTATCACAGGTCGTTGGATTCGTGATTATCAGCTACGTCTTAAAAAAAAATATGTTCTCGTTTGAAAAATCATTAATCACCTTAAGAACGCAAAAACGATGACCTTGACAAAAATGAATTTTTCACCACTGTATCAGCCCTTCGAAATCAATCAAATTACTTCCAGACATTTTCCTTGTCGCCCTAAAGGCAGCGGAGACATTTTGGGTGGTTACGTTAAATGGTCGACCATGTATATGTATAGCCAGAACTGAGCCTCATCGGTATATAGTAGGAACATAATAAAATCAATAAGTATTCGAATTTAAAAGTTGATATCTCCAAAACCATTGTTAGTGCATTTTCCAAAATAATTATTACTCCACAACCTGTTTGTCGGTAATAAGTATAACGCTAGTACACTGTAGCGCGCTGGCGGGTATATAACAATGACTGTTGGGTGTCATCATCAAGACAACTTTTGGATTCTTTTTTAATATTTTCCGCCAATACCAAGTTTCCTAAAAGATAGCATATTACTGATATGTGAAAGATGTTACGAAAAGGGTACCTTATGCGATTCGTCCGGATGACATTCTTTAGACACTGTTTAGCTGGATACAATATATTGTATCTAGCTAAATTAAATCTAGCTAAATATTGTAGATACAATATAATGTATCTATAGATAACAGTGAGGTATCAAAAGATGGATAACTTTTTGATACCTTAAAAAAGTCATTAATTGGCGAATACTTTGTGATCCGTTTTGGAGATCCGTTTTCATCGCCGAAAAATATCATTAAAAGGATGAATACACGACAACATTACCGGGAGTTGTCATTTGAAAATGTAGAAGTTATCTTACCGTAGAGCCATAAACTTCAGCTGGGAACGGTAACTTATCAATGTCAATCAATGCTACCTGGGTTGAAGCAGCCCCGGTATCAATATCCAAACGTTGTCGAGAATTCGTCCAAATAGGTAGCACACTTCCGCTCGGAATTTGCCTATACTGTGTTCAACGAGAGAACAGAACGCTACGCAACGTTCAGCGACCTGTGGGTCGAGGGAGGGTAGTGGGGCTGGCTGCTCAGTAACGTAGCACCGTAACATTTGGATCCTCTACTAAAGGTCTACGCTCTGTGAAGGGGATAATATAGACTATTCACCGGATTATAAAATAACGAAAACTTCGAAAATTTATTCGAATACGCTAATTGTCTTAGGGATTGCTCGTATTTAATATATAGGGAGTAGCCTAAAGCACGCAGCGCTTAGTTCCTTCGGCGAAGAATGCAGATTTAAAAAACTGCCGAAAAAACGGCCACGCGTCAGTTTGTTACTATTTTTAGTTTTCTTTCCCTTGGTCATATTACCCATTTTTAGACAATTAAAAAATTGAAAAATATGTATTTTCCCAAAAATGTAAAATTAGAGAAGGAAAAAATCTGATTAACCGAAAAGGTGATCATGCATAAGTGGGGCACCACCCCAATTGCAATGTCAACATTTGTTTAGCATACACTGCTTCAATTGATCACCACCAATGATGTCCGGGCGGGAGAGGCTGACATTTTTTATGAATTCCATAAGTTATGGGGTGTTGAAGTTCTCGGAAACACGTGATAAAATAGGTCATTTTCTACGAACCTTTTTTCGGAGCCATATGTGCATTTCTAAACCAAGTATTCGTTCTTAAATATTAATACCCAAACAATCGCAAACCCGAAAATTTGTTCAAAGCCAAATGTGCATTTCTAAACCAAGTATTACTTTTTAAAGATTGTTTGAAATTGCACCTTTTTAAAATGATTTTCTTTTTCTTTTTTATGATCTATCTTCTGTTGCAACGCCACGTAAAACTATTTGCGTTTATTGTTGCTAATCCGCCACACTTGGGACACGTCATTTCTCTACAAATGACGCCGTGATTTTGTAACACCCATAAACTATGATTTGTGTCCTCATTTCATTTTCTTTATCATAGAACTTTTGGCGCTTTATTTATAAATAATTGTGGCTTTTTATTTTATAAATTTATTTGTATTAATAAAGTGATTTGCCATACCATAAGTTTCATTTTCATTTGATACGGTAACATCATTTTTTTTCTATTGAGACGTCCTATTTTACGACGTGTTTCCGGGGACTTTAAAACCCCATACCTCGTGGAATTAACGGAAAATGTCAGCCTCCCCCGAGGCAATATCACTTACTATAATCACCAACTACATGGCGATAAAAAAATCACATCGAAATTGGGGTGGTGCCCCACTTATGCATAATTACCGCCGAACCATTGAAAATAGCAAAATATATTTCGAATTACCTGGCAAATCGTAGTAAAATAATTTCTAATTAAGCAAAAATAGAAAATTAGGAAAAGCTATATCCTAATTACCGGGGAAAAAGCTGACGCGTGCACTTTTTTCCAGTAGTGTTTATTTATTTACATCCATCTCCGGAAGAATTAGGTGCTGAGTTCCTTAGGGTTAACTATTTCCTATACTTCAAATGATCGCTAAAAAAATCAGCGTATTCGGATAAATTTGCGAAGTTTTCGTCACTTTGGAGTCCATTGAGTGGACTAATAGGTGAAATATTAAGTACAACCTGACCTCATTATATCGTAAAAGTATGTATTATCTCTCTCTCTCTCTCTCTCTCTCTCTCTCTCTCCCTCTCTCTCTCTCCCTCCCTCATTACTTCTCGCTCCCCTCTCTGCCTCTCGCACCCCACTCCCCCCCATCAAATGTCCCTAAATCGAAAGAAGTCCATTTACTGTCGGGTTTTTCCTCTTAAGGGATTAAATACATCATTCTGGAAAACAGCTGCGTCAACGGACCAAAATCACTTAACGCTGCAGTGTATAGGTCTCCCAAAACCAGGGTTACACAAAATTTTACAATCATACGCTAGGCTGCTCGCACTGTAACCAAACTTCACAGTAATGGGCAGCTTCAATCTCAATATGGACAAAGCCTGTTACAAGCGTCGTTCATTAGCACAGTTTGTCACAGCCAACGACTGTCTCTTGTCTCGATCATTGTATCGTCGACAGTGAAGCTAAAGTGGTTGACTTAAGCTCTTAAGCTTGTCTGCTTCTCTGAACATGCCTGCATTTGGGCCGCTGACTGCTAAAAAAACAGTCAAGGACCTTCAACGTGAGGTGGTCAAATGCAATTTCAAAGATTTTAACGAGCAGGCCAGTTTGGATCACCTGGCCACAATTGATTGGTTTGCGTTCTTCAGCTCGCTGCCCATTGACTTTAAGGTGCCCCTCCGTGATACGGTTCTCACGGACTACTGAGATCATCACGCCCTACTGTGACATTCTGCACGTGGACGGAAACCTGTGCCTCGGTTGACTGACGAAACCAAGAGGCTTATGGGGGAGCGGGAAAAACGGTGGAAACGTTTTGCCTGTAGTCGATGAGGCCAACCCAAAGATGGAAAACCCAGTAATGTAAATATTTCAGCAAGATTCAGGGAGCACAGGAACTGTGTGCGGATGAAGATAAAAAAGACAAAGAGTGAATTCTGCAGCAAGGCATTCGTGCAAGTCAAAGATGATCGATCAGTGCAACAAGAACTATTGTCAATGCAATAACTGCCGTAATTATTGACCTCTTTGAAACACTTTATCGATTCTATATTCTGATAATTCTTGACGACGCGGTTCCTACAAGTATTTCTAAACAATATTCGGCACACTTAGCATAGAATTGTGTAACAAGGCATTATAATAATCGATTCTTGAATGAGAAGTAAAAGGACTACGAGTATGCACAGTAAATCATTAGAGGATCGACAGAGCATTCGATACCCAGAACAAAAATACGATTTTATTATATTCTATGAAAAATAGCTTTAGGAAAACAGTACAAGAAAATAATATGAATGGTTTCACAAAGGAGATCTTCATTGTAAGCTACATATCCTTAATCAATGAAATTGTAACGAACGTGAAATTAATTACATAAAATCCTTGGACACAACTATGATAGGGAGAAATATTGATGTATAGCTATTTGTGGATACAATATAAACAAGACTGATTGCTTCAGTTGAAAAAATGTATCGGAGAAAGAAAGGATCAAAAGGAATTGGAAACGACGCTACGTGACTTGAAGCAAGAAAATAAATTCCATCTGCTTGCTCAATTGTTGTGTTTATAAGAATAAATAAATAAACGGTTTATGCAGTAAATTATTAATAAGGAAATTGTGCAATGTGACGAACAGTGGTTTATTTAAAATCCAACAAAGCTCAATCGATTTTTAACTTACATACAAATTTTTCGACATTAAACGCAACGGTGGGTACTACGTCTAGGCAACGGTCGTCCTCGCGTTTGAAATACTTGATGACCGTTGACTTACCACTGCTGTTCAGTCCAACAACTAAAATGTTAACTTGTTTTTTCCTGAGTCCGAAGAAATTCGTCAAACGATCAAACAACCCCGTTTTATGAGAACCCATTTCTTATTACTCGACTACCCCTGTAGTATTGCCACTCCTCAGTATACTAACAATTAATACCACTTTAGGGCCATCAATCTTTTCCGCCTTCATCTATCTGCCATTTTTGGTCTCACAGTAATAACCATGGAGACTATCATGGAGACTATACTAAAGGAGTACGAACAGTAATGGAAGGGATAGGAGAAAAGTGGTACGCGAATCTGCTGGATTTGAGTAGTAATTGATCGAGCCACCAGCGGCGCTGGGTAACAGGTGATGGCGCATGGCGCGATGAAGGTAGCCACTTGTGAGGGTGATGAGACGAGGTTGTTGATTGTTATAAACAAGAAGACTAGAGGTAAGGAGTCCGAACGCTTACGGCGATCACGCTCCAAGCTTCCACGAAAATCCAGTTATTCGTAGTTGGTGGTTTCACCGCGTGCATCGCTGGCACATCACCGAACCGAAGTGAACTGAGCGACAAGAACGCAACTGACGCTATCCGCCATCCAGGGAGCCTAGAGCGAAGGAGACCGAACGGGCATAGGAGAATCGTAATAAATTTGGACCTCACCAAAGTTAGCTTCCCCCACTTTGACTAATCGAACTTTTTTTTAGGGATCGTTTGGTGGTCGTTTGGTAGCGTTTGGTAGTCCCTTTAAATCGTTTGGTAGTTCTCCGTTTTTCGAAAAATCGATAACCAAAAATTCGGCAGTAAGTTGGCCCCCCCACTTTGACTAAGTGGGGGGGCCAACTTACTGTTCTTTCGGAAAATCAAAAAGAACATTCCGATCCATGAGATAGGACGATAGGTGGCGGAAAAAGACTCGATAACCAACGCCATCTATGGTAAAAACGTCGTATATTATCGCGACCAATCACAGCCTTCCGTTTCGGATATGCGTAATTTCTTTCGGTTCGGTTGGAGTTTATTAAAAAATTCAATTCGAAAATGTTGATTCGTTTGCATTTCGTTTAATTCATTTCCCAGCGACTTCTCCGTACTATCGTTCTTGGATTTAGTTGACTTTGGAGTCTAACTATGAAAACGACACGTCGTTCTGCCCCTGCCGCTTTTGGCGACCAACCACAGCCCTCTATTCCTGATACGCACATATTTTGTGTTATCGTATTTGAATGATCGACTACCAAACGTCCCGAAAGAATACCAAACGCTACCGGATGTTTTCGTATCGATTGCGAACCTTTTGGACGTAATATTACGTTCTTTTGTTCGAGCGAACCGAATTGAACTGCCCGACAAGAAACAAAAACGCAACCGACGCCATCCATCAGTGATGATTCCCGCTTTCGTCCATCTTGCGATAAAGCGTGTGTCGAATAACGTGTTTTACGAATTGTGAGATGCAATTTAAAAAAATTGTGTATCGGTGTCGTATAAATTTACAGTGATTGCAGCGAAAACGATCAAACGACCAAACGGATTGGCAGTTCGTGGGATGTCAGGCAGGAAAGAAGAGCTCACGAAGAGAGTGATAAAGTATTATCTCGTCATAAGAGGATATTACATAGCGCGATGGGTGAACGAAAATAATAATGCAAAGAAAATCGAAACGAAAGATAATAGAAAAAATAAAAACTGTATGATCTATTTACCTGCAGACTATCAAACTGTATATATTATATGTAAATATGATGTATAAATATGATGTGTAAATATGATTTGTAAAACTTGTCGGCATTGAAAATTCTAATGAATTTTCTTGTGTCAACAAATAAATTTTGCTTGTTACAGCTTCCGTAACAAAAACATTGAAACAATTTCTATATTTCGTGATTATTCTCCACAATAATCTATATCTATATAAAAATTCTATCTACATACAAATTTCCTTGACCAACTGGTTTTATACTTAACCCTCAAACGCTAACAATGGATCGTTTATGCCCGGGCCAAAAGCTAAAACCGAACTCACGTCTTCGTATTTTGCATGAAATTGTTATTAAATTTTTTTTTCGGATGGGACAAATTATTATCATTTAGTTAAGGTTTCCAAAAAGGTCCATGATTATTTTCAGATTTTTTCAAAAGTTTTAAAATGGTGAGATAAGCGAATAAAACGGACGACCCATCGTTAACTTTAACGGTTGCTCAAAACACCGTTAGCGTTGATCAAATTATCGCTCTCGGTGCTCTCTGCATGTCGTACGGCACTGATCTGTTGCAGCTTCACTTCGGTTCGCTCGGGAAACAGTGCCGCCCTTCTCGTCTATACTTTTGCGGATGTTTCGACAACACTGCGTTCGTACTCCTTACCTCTAGTCTCCATGACCCGTGGCAACGATGTACTCAGGTGCAAGGAGACTAGAGTAAAGGAGTCCAAACTCCCTATCCTAGCCTGTATGTATGAAGTTCTTTCAATCGGTCGCAGAGAGTTAGTGTTCAGTTCCGCCGCAGGCATCGCTAGTGTTCCCCAGAGCCCATAATATATAGTAATAAAAAACTGCATAAGGTCCGAGCTCCGCCGCAACGACCAATCACAAAACTGGGGTGATCGTGTTTCTCTCTCGTACTCACTTGGAATAGTCATGGTGTGTTTTCTTTCGCACACCCGAACGATAATACACCCAAGTGGGGATCCCTTCTATTATAATATATAATAATATTGTGTACATATATATAATAAATAAAATATAAATAATATTAATAAAAGAACTCGTGTTGTTTTATTCACATGGGCTTATTATATAATAAGTGTTTCCCACAACAAGGCGGGAAGAGTTACGTAACGGGTTGAAATGTGCCCTTGCAAAATTTTGTTTATTGAACTACAGCGAGTATCACAATCGTGTACAGTCTTCTCCTTGCGTGCCGCACGCGTCCTGTCCCTTTCTCCTTCTCCTCGCACGAGCCCGCGCTCTACCGGTCTTTTTCGGTTACATCCGCCTCCCGCGCGCCGCTCGCGTGTAGTCGCGCAATCTTTAGCGGGTATTTCTTCCGCGCGACATTCAAACGCTCTCATCGTCCTAACATCTCGGCCGCCTTGAAAGCGGTGACTTGCAATAATAACTGGGTGAACACAACTAATCATACTGAACCTAAACACCGACAACTTACCCTAAGTGAACCTAACTTTGGTTTCTTACGTCTCTATTGGGAGAATACATATTTTTGCTACCGCCCGCTGTACGATCCCCTTTGCGGTGCGAACGCTGACGATTCGAGTATAACCGTCCTTGCCCTTATGGCATTCTACGACGCGTCCGAGGGCCCACTGTCTTGAGGGGTGCGGCTCGTCGCGGAGTATGACCATCGTACCCGCGTCAACCGCTGACACCCGATCAACTCTATTCCACTTGAACCTTTGCTGAAGACTCGACAAGTATTCTGTGGACCATCTCGCCCAAAACTGTTGTGTTAACCTCGCAATATACTGGAACCGTGTCAACCGGTTTATAGGAATTTCGGCGACGTCCCGTTCCGGAACGGAATTGAGCGCCGTCCCAATCAAAAAATGACCCGGGGTTAATGCTTCGAGATCGGTCGGGTCGTTCGAGAGTGGAGTTAACGGTCTGGAATTTAAGACCGCTTCAATCTGTGCCAAGACTGTGGACATTTCTTCGAACGTTAATGATGTTTCGTTGAGGACTCTTCCTAAGTGCGTTTTGACGGATTTGATTCCAGCCTCCCAAATTCCTCCCACGTGAGGAGAGTATGGCGGGATGAAATGCCACTGTATTGCTTGCTCGGTGCAGAAGCGGTCGAGGGTCTCGTGGTGCGAGATGTGCGTGAGAAAATCGTAAAGGTCTCGTAGTTCCCCGCTGGCACCCTTGAAGTTGGTTCCGTTGTCGGAATAAATGTGCGCGCATCTACCCCGACGAGCCACGAAACGTTTGAGTGCGTTAAGAAATGCTGCGGTGCTCAAATCGGACGCCAATTATAAGTGGACGGCCTTGGTGCTCATGCATACGAATAGGCATAGGTACGCCTTGCAGGTTTTGTTGCGACTGAGTTTGAGGATGAACGGTCCTCCGTAATCAACCCCGACGCTCGCGAACGCTCGTCCGCTTGTCACGCGGCTCTCGGGCAAATCTCCCATGAGATGGTGTGCTTGGGTTGGCTGTGCTCGGAAGCAAATGATGCATTTATGGAGAATTCGCCGAATCGACGATTTGGCCGAGAGAATCCAGAATGCTTCTTGCAGCTCGGACAGCAATGCATTTGCGCCTGCATGTAACGACCGATAATGCGCGTCGCGAATAATGAGATCCGTGACGTGATGATTAGATGGCAACACCGCTGGATACCGACGAGAGTATGAAATTGGGGCGTTTCGAAGTCGGCCTCCAACTCGAATGATGTTGTCACTGCCGAGAAACGGATGAAGCGTAATCAGCCGACTGTTTGGGCTCACTCGTTGTTTGTTGCGTAGATCGTCGATCTCTTGGGAGAAAATCTTCCTCTGGACCATCCGGAGGATCGTCGTCGTCGCTCGTTGTAACTCGTCGACTGTCAACAACCGTGGTCGTTGAACGTTAGGCGAGTTCGATCGGTGTCTCCAGCGGAGACAATACGCGACGACGCGTTTCAACTTTGACCATGACGAAAATCGATCGAGTAACTTGATTTCTTCGGTGACGTGGGTGGCTACTACCGTGGAAGCCTTGGTTTCGGGAATATCCCCGCTTGGTACCCGGATCGCCTTCTGAAGATACTCCTCCGGGTGTGGTAGCCAGTCCGGACCATACCACCAAATGCGTGACTCCTTTAGCTCGTCAGGGCTGATTCCTCTCGAAATCACGTCAGCTGGGTTTTGCTCGGACCTGACGTGGCGCCATTGATCTTGTGCAGTCAACTGTTGGATTTCCGTCACTCGATTGGCCACGAAGGTTTTTCTTAGGTACGGCTCGCTGTGGATCCATGCGAGCACGATGGTTGAGTCGCACCAGTAATATTTATTATGCGGTGGTATCGTGAGTGCTCGACTGATTGAGTCGACCAACCTCGCGAGCAGAAGAGCTCCGCAGAGCTCGAGTCGCGGAATGCAGATTATCTTCAAAGGAGCGACCTTTGACTTCGCGCAAATTAATCGAATCGTGACATTGTCCGCGTTATCGATTGAGCGGAGATATACACACGCTCCATACGCGTTCTCCGATGCGTCTGCGAAACCATGAACCTCGAGGTGAGTGGGGCCCCGACAAACAATACCTCGGGGTATAGAGATATCGTTGAGTGTGCTTAACGCTTCAACGTAAGCCATCCACTCTGTATGTAGCCCCATAGGCACTGACTCGTCCCATCCGAGGTTCAGCTGCCACAGCTTCTGAAGTAGGATCTTTGCTCTAATTGTCGACGGCCCAACCAGGCCCAGTGGATCGAAAATTTGTGACACGATCGAGAGTATGGACGGTTTGGTGACTCGTGCCTCTGTGTCCATACCAGTCACCCGGTATTTGAACGTGTCCTTGACGGGTGCCCAATATAGACCGAGCGTCTTGTCCCCATCACCGACGTTCACCAGCTGCTCGAACTCTTCGGTTTTCCGTGCGAGCAACGTCGGCTCGTTTGATTTCCATTTGGCTAACTCGAAGCCCGCCGCTCCCAAAATCGTCGTGACCTCCTCTTTGAGGTTTTGCAGCTTGATTAGATCGTCGTGACCTGTAAGTAAGTCGTCAACGTAAAAATCTCTTAAGATGACCCGACTCGCCTCTGGAAGCCGTTCGCGATTGTTGTTAGCCGCTTGATGCAGGGATCGAATTGCTAGGAACGGGGCCGATGCGACTCCATACGTGACCGTATTGAGCTGGTAGTCTTGGACAGGCTCGTCGCCACAGGATCGCCATAGGATTCGTTGGAGCTTCCGTTGATCTTCTTGAACGTTGATCTGCCGATACATTTTTACTATGTCCCCAGTAAGGACGTACTGATGCTGCCGAAAACGTAAAACGATTGAGAATAACGTGTCTTGAATCGTGGGTCCTACCCGAAGTATGTCATTCAGCGATTTTCCCGAGGACGTCTTTGCCGAAGCATCAAAGACGACGCGAAGCTTGGCGCGATCTTGGTTCTGGGTGATCACCGCATGGTGTGGAACGTAGTATGACTGGGTGGACTCACCTGGCCGTACGTCTTTCACCGCAGTCATGTGCTCGAGCTGAACATACTCGGCCATGAACTTCCGGTACTCGTCGCGAATTTCCGGTTCTCGATCGAGTTTCCGCTCGAGTCGGTAGAACCGATGCAGTGCGCTGCTGCGCGACTCTCCGAGCTCGCTTGGATGCCCTTGGAAAGGGAGACCTACCGTGAATCGGCCTCGATCATCTTGCGAATGTGTGCGCACGAAGTGATCTTCGCACCATGCATCGTTCTCGGATACTGCGGCTTTCTGATCCACCTCTTCGACCCTCCAGAATTTCTCGACCTGATCGCGGAGCCCCTTATCCGCAGAAAAACAGCAGATGGATCGGCCTCGTTGCTGGTTTGATGCGAGGTCTCCCGACACGACCCATCCGAGATGCGTTTTTTGCAAGATTGGTTGACCTCTACCCAGCTTGATCTGCCCAATGCACAACAAGCCCCAAAATACGCCTGCTCCCAGAATCATGTCAATTCTTCCAGGTGCGTTGAACGTGTCATCGGCGAGCTTGATGTTCGTGGGAATGCTCAGGTGGCCTACGTCAATCTGCGAGAGTGGCAATTGCTCTATTATTTTCTTGGTCAACAGAAACCTGACCTTAATTTGGTACGCGGTATGTTTCGATTGTATGACCGTGGTCGCGGCTTCCGTGAGGTCGATCGAGGCGGCCAGCCCGCCTACCGAACACTGAAACGGTTGCGGTTTAAGACTTAATCGGTCACAGAACTCATTGGTCAAAAAATTCGACTGCGACCCCGAATCGAGTAAAACGCGACAATCGTGCAGGTTGCCAGCCGAATCGTAAATCCACACTCAAGCCGTGGACAATAATACCCTAGCAGGTACCGGTACGCTGAAGCTACTACAGTTTACGCTCGTGGTTTGATGCCCTGGGCCACCCGGCTTCGGGTCTGGTGAATTCGCGGTCGAAACCGCTTTCGCGTTCTCCCTTTCGTCGCTCGGGTGGAGGAGTGTGTTATGTTTCGCATGACATTTCTTACAGCCCGATGAGTGACACTGTTCCGCAAAATGATTAGCTCGCAAACAATTCCGGCAGAGCCTTCGCTCGTTCACCGCGCTCAACCGTTGAGGAATCGCTAGCTCTTTGAATTTATGACATGAATACAGCGCATGTGAGTCGCCGTCGCAAAACGCACATTTTCGTGTTACCTGACCATCCTCTCTTGTGCTCGCGAACGCGTTCGAGCTATCGGACCTTTTTTGTTGACCGATCGGCTTGGTTTCGAATTTATGGCGCTGTGGCGACCTTCCCGCAGACGCCCTTCGAGTTTCGGGCTCTACGATAGAGCATCGCTCTTCAAGGAAGTCAGTCAAACTAGCAACGTCGAGGTCTTCTTTGTCTCTTATGTAGGTTCTCCACTCGCGGCGCGTGGCCGGATCGAACTTTGAAATCATTAAGTGATTGATTACCGCGTCCCACGTATTCGACCCCAGTTGCTCTAAGGCTCGAATGTGTCGTCGAACGCTGTCCAGGGTCTGTCTCAATTGACTCCCGGATTCCTTTGTCATACCTGGAATCTCAAGCAATAATTGCAAATGTCGCGCACTTATGGCGCGTTTGTCCTCAAATCGTTTCGTCAGAAGATTCCACGCGATTGGATAATTATCGGACGATGTCTCGAGTGCTTGTATGATCTCAGCTGCTCTGCCCTTTAAGGACGACCTGAGATAATACATACGCTGTATGTTGGATAACTCATGATTTGCGTCTATGAGACCCTGGAAGCTATCGCGAAACTCGAGCCATTTTTCCGGGTTTCCGTCAAATACCGGGATGTTCAACGTTGGTAACTTGACTTTAATACCGTTGTTCACCGCACCGTTATCAGCTTGATTTGAATCGCCTCTCGGCGGGTGTTGAATGGAATTTATAAGCGCCCGTGCTCGACCGATAACCCGGCAATACCGATCCTCCATTTCTGGACGGTCGGCATCGCCTTCGTCTAATCCTTCGATTTTCACTTGAATGTTTTCGAATTGTGCCCATGTGCTTTGGACGAACTCGACCTTGGTTTGTAGCGTTTCGAGTGGTTCGCCACTTTCGCGATATGCGGCCACATACTCTTCGAGATGTGTGAGGCGCGCTTTACAGGACCCGCGTTGACGTTTCAAAGTTGCCAATTCCGCCATTTTAAACTATTATTGGTTATCGTACCGACCTTACTACTACGATAGAACGATGCGTGAAATGGGCGTGTACATGTGTGACCGAAGCTCGCAGCCCCGGCGTGCATATGGCTGTACTCGTCCGCGTGGCGAGTATCCCGCGACGGTTCCTCTACGGCGTCCCAGGTCCGCGACGTAGGCGCGAGAGAGAACCCCCTTCTTGGTGGCTTGGTGTGGAGTGTGAGTGCGTCGCACACTACCCGCGATGCTGTCTTCGATGCGTTGCTGCGGAGTGTGCGTGTGTCACACGCTCTTCCGCTTTGCTGTGGCCTCTGCTTTCCTCGGGCTCTCCTATCCGTGTCGCGAGAGCGAGGCGTCGATGCTGATGTGCGGCTGTAGTCTTCTGCGTAGACTATGGGCGCGTTCCACTTAACGCCCGCAGCGCCCGCGGCGCTCGCAAACGCGTTCCACATAACGACCGCGGTCGCAGTGGTCGCGGTCGAAACGTCATAGATGACGTCATAGATCGCGACCACATCGAGCCCACGACGCCCGCCGTTCATCGTGGGTCGCCGTGGACGGTAATATGAGCGCATGCGTATAACGACGGCATAAGCGGGTTACGAGGTTACGAAAATTCAAAATCCTGGTATTGCGCATTATTCATCAGTAGAGTTTACGTTCGAAGCATCTCGAAATATTTTTAACAATGGAAAGAGTACCATTCTACAATAATGACAACGAGTTGTTAATAGATGTGGTATTATCCAAAGAAGCCGCCGATCGCGCTTATAATGGTAAGCCATACTTTTGGTACTTCATGAAAATGTACTTGATTAAATTTTTTTGTTCGACATAACCTCCAAAAACGTTTGGTACATTCATTTACTTACTAAAGTTTTCTGTATTCAGATGCAGCTTTTGCTGAACAAGTATTGAACAACGCGTTGAAAAACCGCGAGCAGGAGAACCACGCCAGAAACCACCGAGAAAAGCAGCAGAACGACAATGAGAGTGCCATCGAGGAATACGATGAAGAAGAAAGTACGACAACAACCAGTGCAATTCAAGACGAAGAGGAAAGCAGGCAGACTTTTGCGGTCCCATTGAACTCTATCTGTCACTCTAACGAGCGTCAAGAGACCGATGACGAGGGAACTTCAACGACCGACTTAGAAGGACAAGGTATATCAAGACTCGTGTGGACGATAATGACAACTTGAATCTTTTACAGTGGATGTAGCAGTTAGTGAAATATCGTTATGTATTTCAGGCTCTTTATACCGCTGGAGTGACGGATGCGTGTTGTTGCTGTTAGAGCATTTTCGCATAGCGGAAGATAAATTCGCGGACGGCAAACAGTCACATAAAAAAATTTGGGCGAATATTGCCAAAAAAATGGGCGAGAAGGGGCACACGTTAACTGGGCCACAGTGTGCGGCTAAACTTCGCAGCCTCAAAAAAACATATAAGGGAATTAAGGACCACAATAACAAATCGGGGAACAACAGAAGAACGTGGCAGTTCTTTGCGGTTTGTAAACTATTGAATGAAAAATAAGTGAGTTTGATTTTTAAACAGCTCGAGAACTTTTGTAATAGCCATCATATCCATTTTTGTAGATCATGGACGACAATTTTTGCAAAAAAGCATGGTGCAGTCCGGTGGCAATTGCATCATCGTCGGGATTAAGTGTTACAAACACTGACGATAGCAGTGCCACCAGAACAGATAGTGGATGTGCTATCAATAGTAAGTCACCAATCTTTCACGTATCATTATTTCACGGTTGAGCGATTCACCTTGCATTAATTCTATTATTTTGGGTACATTATAGAAACGTCCACACGAAGACCATCGGCTGCCACCTCACTACTTGCCAAACGAATCAAGCTGAGAGAAGAACATGAGGAGGCTAAAAAGCAAAGACATCAGGACCGACTAGATATGGATAATAAGTTCCTAGCTCTTCTCGAGAAAATTGCCGAGAAACAATAAAGAAAAACTCTTAAAAGTATTAAAAGTATTAAAAGCCGTTGTTGTTATTATTTTTATTATCGTCACTATCAAATCCTGATCTTAAGACGGAATGACACCTCATCGCGGTCGGTATGGTAGAACAGAATTATAGATACCCAAAAATATCTGAAACGGCTCTTCAGATCCCGTCGAAACTTTGCCAAACGACGTCAAATAGATAGACGAACAGCTTCCAGCCCCTCAAATTTTTTGAATTTGAGAAAAAAAACGTAGACTGGCTTATCATGCGGAACTCGAGACCGAAAAGATGAAAAATCAGATGTTTGGCTAATGTCACGACTTAGAGAAAAGCTAGACCGCGTAGCCACATCAAAAACGAACAATTTGAGCTCTCAATCACTGCACTTCGTTGCATATCTTAGGAGAAAAGTGGTAATCTAGATTTGTCGTGTAATTGTTGATAATTGCGAGCAAATGTCGCCCGAACTTCGACGTGCTCAGTTCACGAGAATTCCGCGCGCGGCGCTCGCCTCGTGGTCTGCAGACGACGCGCATCGAGGCCCGTGGCAGCGCCAATAACGTCTCTCCACACCGTGGTGTAGACGTGCACCGACACGCACGCACACATGCGTTGCGTAGCGTGTCGAGGCCCGTGGAAGGCGAGACGCAATGTCTCCGCGCGCGCGGCGACGAACGCGCGCGGTGACATCCGTCGGTGGGGCGCAGAAGCTCGATTGAGTTCTGCCCTACCGGTCGGAAGCCGGAGCCGCATCGAAGTTTCGCGTCGGGTGTCATTCCGTCTTAAACGTTGATTACACGCTAATGTGTTCAACGGTTAGATGAAAAGAAACCAATACGAGAAGGCCGTTTCAATACAAATCGATTCTACAGATCTACATTCTTCTACATGGTTCGATTGTACAGAAAAATAATCGCGTGGGTGCGTTTCTCTAGAAAAATGATCGTGTAGTTACGTTTGTATAGAAAAATAATCATGTAGAAACGAACCGACGTGGTTCTTTCCTGTTGATACGTACCTACAACGACGATTTTTCTATAGAAATGTGCCTACGCGATTATTATTCTTTAGAAACGTACCTTTATGCTTATTTTGCTGTAGAATCGTACTGTAGAAACGACTCTGGGGAAACGATTTCTCTAGAAACTACCATCTCAAACCAATTATTCAGAAGTGTTATTATTATTACAAAACTTTTTATTTTACAATTATTACAATACATTATAATACAATATTTCCGATGAACAGCACAGGCATGTCGAAAGAAGCTGCAAGTTAAAACTTGCAAATTGCGTTCTCAAGGTTCCGCACTTTGTTTTAGTGCTGCAAATTATTCATAATTGAATTTCTCTTATCAATTCCTGCATTCCGCATATGCTGATCAGAGATATTGTTAGGTGCAACATATTCTTCTGAACGCGAAGGAATCGTGATAACGAGAAATTCATCTCCTTGTAGTGTGCAAATATTGTGGACCACGCAACATGCTACAATATACTCTGCCATTAAGTCTACCCTTGACATTGGTAAGCGATCCAATAAACTTCTCATGCGTCCTTTTAATAAGCCGATACATCTTTCTACGGTAACTCTGGCCGCTGAGTGGCAGTAGTTATAATTGTTTTGCCTCGCCGTTAATTGCCCATTGTCCCGGAAAGGAGTCAGCAGGTGTTCATGTACCTCATATGCGGCATCCCCTAGGATATGGGTGTAGGCAGGAAACTTGTCTGCATAATTTAAATAATCTGCCACTTCCGACTGCCGAAAAACTGTTTGGTCATGAACAGAACCAGGATGTCCAGTGTAGCAATGCGTGATTAAAGTTTTGTGATCACACACCAGCTGAAAATAAATGTGACCATCGATAAATGCCAATATTCAAATGTTTTTTAGATTCGTTTTATTTCGTCAATTTCTATTAATCATAAATTGTGTCCATAAATTCCGCCTTGCAGTCGGGTGTGTAGACAAAAATATTAAGTTTTTTGTCGACGTTTCAACCTTTGGTGAGCACCCTCATCAGGATGCATTTTTCTTTTTTCCGTTTTATATAATACATTGTTCGTTGTTACATTCGATCTCTTGTTTCATCTACGGCTTGTTGGCGTTTTCGAGGTTATCTCCTCGTGTTTCTTATATTATCGTCAATTTTTTTGTATAGTTTTTTCATTACCTCTGTTGAATTAAAATTTAAAAAACATTAATGATAATGCAAGCACGATGACGTACCTCAAAAACACCAACAAGAGTTATGAAAAAAAATTCCAAATGTAACAATGAGCAACGTAGTATAGCAAACGGAAAAGAGAATACATTTAACCTGATAAGGACCCTCGCGATGGATTGAAATGTCGACAAAAAACTGAATTTTTTTTTTTACACACTTGACTGCAAAACCAATGAAAATATTGGACAAAAAAATCATAATATAGCTTTGTTGTTACTCGATATAATATGTACGTACCTGCAATTGAATGGAATGGTACCCTTTGCGGTTTATATAATCTGCTGGGTTCACTTTTGGAGCATGAATACGAATGTGTGTTCCGTCAATGGCCCCGATGACTCCTGGAAATCCACTGGCTATTTCAAAGCCTCGCATAACGCTAGCAGCTCGATCACCACTGGGCCATTGAATGAATCGGGTACATCTTGAAAACAGAGCATGCGTGACTCTTCTCACAGCTCTAACAGCCGTGGCTCTCCCCACGTTAAAGCGATCACAGATAGATCTACAATAAAGCAGAGTTAATCGTTTATCCACTTTACAATGAAACTGACGTTCGACAAGAAATCTTTTATAAATATAATTTAATGCTATGAAGAACATGTGAAAGGTGTACCATGTGACGCAGGAGTGCGAGACAGATAGCTGAAATTGTTTGACTTGTCATTTTCAGATATCAATGATATTTTTAACAAAATATGAGCATTAAGTTCTGCATCAATGCATTTTGCAGGACTCAACGCTCTGTTTTTTCCGAAAATCATAACCATCTATAATGAAGCTTCGTTCAAAATTTTATGCGGTCATGTCAACCTTTCACACGCATTCCAAGCTTTAAGTAGGACTTTTTTACCTGTATGTATCCATAGTAGCCATTTTCCATAGCGCTATCATCAATTGTTGATGAGAAGGGATTGTAGGACAGCCTTTGACTTTCCTGGTCAAATCGTCACCAATGACTTCGAGAAGGTATTCAAATGTAGCCTTCGACATTCTGCAAACAGTGAAAAATAAAGCTCATATAAATTCTTTTTCATTACGATTTTTTCCCCTGTTAATGCACTAGAAAATATATAATGTGTTATATTATATATTCACAATGATATTAAAAACTAAGAAAAACATAAGTTGGAGCAAACCTGAAATGGCTTTTGAATTCATGCTCCGCATAACGACGGACAACATCGTGGTAACCTATAGTTCGTGGCCGAAGTTTTCGCTTTTCTCTCTCTCGCAGAGGTATTTCCCACTCGTCATCCGAATTGGAACTCGATGAACTTTCAGACTCATACAATCTTTTTCGACGCAGCACCAACATAGTTACAATTTCACTGACACTCAAATTTGGAGTCGTCGACGTCGACTCACTCGACTCGATCGCAGCCATGTTTATGGCGTCTGGCGTTCCATTCGGGTTTCTGGTCGCCCACAACGCGTTCCACTTATACTTTCGCCTGTTGCGCTTGCGGGCTCGAGCGAGCTAGTGGAACGGAAAATCTTGCGGTCGTGATCGCGGGCGTTGCGAGCGTTAAGTGGAACGCACCTTATATCGCTTTTCGTCTAACTCCTCGTAGCACGGGAGTGACTCGTCTTTGTTTCTGAACGAGGTGTAGTGCGTCACACACACTATGCTGCTCTCCCGAACTCTCCGTGTGCTGAGAGTCGTGAGACGTCTTTGTTATGCTTGCACGTGAGTGACAGAGATACAAGACTCTGCCCACCTTTTCTTTTCGTAACCACGCGGCTGATGCAATCGTAACTTGGTTCGATTTTTGTCGTTCTTGATTGTTGCACTGTACGGCACTTGTTTCGATCACTGTGATGATCGTTTGCTTCGTCTTGTATCCGGCTCGAAGGACCATTTGTTTCCCACAACAAGGCGGGAAGAGTTACGTAACGGGTTGAAATGTGCCCTTGCAAAATTTTGTTTATTGAACTACAGCGAGTATCACAATCGTGTACAGTCTTCTCCTTGCGTGCCGCACGCGTCCTGTCCCTTTCTCCTTCTCCTCGCACGAGCCCGCGCTCTACCGGTCTTTTTCGGTTACATCCGCCTCCCGCGCGCCGCTCGCGTGTAGTCGCGCAATCTTTAGCGGGTATTTCTTCCGCGCGACATTCAAACGCTCTCATCGTCCTAACAATAAGCACATGAGATATAATAATTATATAATAAGTACAGCACGAGGTATTTTATTATGGAAACTTATGATTTGCCTGTTATGTTTAAAAATATAGCTAATTATAATGAAACGCGAATAAAGCGATGAACGTACCAAACAAGCCGTCAAGCCTAATTGAACCCCCAGCACGGCAATCACTTAAATATGAGAAGATTTTATTGGCAAATCATTGTGTGGCGAAGTTGGTAGAACGCTAGATTACTGTATGAAGGTCCTGAGTTCGAGCCTCGGTAGTTAAAATTTTTTTCTTCTGCTTTCGTATAGATATTTGGTTGTACGAACGAATTGAAGCAGTTTTAACCAATCAAAGGACTCGTCCAATCCCAAAAGAAATCGAACAAAAATAACATGGAAGAATATATTCTTTAATTTACTGCCATCAATAGTTGAAAGACCATAGCCGGGTAAGTAGGGAAAAATTGCCCCCGCATTTTCTCTAGCGAAATTAGGAGTATATTCTGAGGTATAAGAAAAAAAACAAATTTTCTGAAAAATTCATCCCCGCCAACGCAATAGTTTTGGAAAAATGAATTTTTTAAAAATAAAAAACAATAAAAATTCGGGAAACGCTTCAGTGGATCGATTCGATTTTTTTTTGGTACTTGTTACGATCAAACGTGTTACGGAATAAAATTATAGAACATTTTGTGAAAGATTAAGGTTTAAAAAAAAATAATGTTCCTTGTTTTATTTTTTTTTTACTATAATCCACTTGGGGTACAATAACGAAATTTTTTTCATATAATCTTTGGGCACCTTATTAGATTATATGATGTTTTCAAAATGATCGGTTTGGTACGCCACAGTGAAAAAAAAAGAAACAGACTTTATTGATATATTTTAGTTATATATCTATATAACTGAAATATATCAATAAAGTGTGTTTCTTTTTTTTCACTGTGGCGTACCAAACCTTAACAAAAAAATTTGGAAAAAAACTCAGATTAGATTTATAATTTAACAGTAAGTCTTGAAATACTCCCTGCTTCTTCTTTGCCGTTGCCGTCGCAAAAAAATAATTAAATTCGCTGAAAAAGAATTCGCTGGCGAAGGTTTTATATAGCTGCTGTGCTGGTGTACACGACAGATATTTTTGTGTTTGACAGGCGCAAACAATTTTGCCGCCCTAACACGGTCAGTTTCACCTTATGCAGGTTTGTATTACTATATATTGTGGGCTCTGGGGAACACTAGCGACGCCTGCGGCGGAACTGAGCACTATATCTCTGCGACCGATTGAAAGAACTGTTTTAGGCGGGAGTGTCGACTCCTTCTCTCTAGTCTCCTTGCTCAGGTGCTTTCGATAAATGTCAAGTGTGTGTTTACCGTATGTGTAAGTGTGTGTGAAATGTGCATATTGCAAAGGGAGAGATGACAGACGCGGCTAGCGGGCGCAAAAATTAGTCGATTCAATCGATAATATCTGCTCGAAATGTCCCGTAACCCATATTTTCCATGGAACAAACGTGACCGCGTTAGTTTTCTTGTTATTTATCGCTGTTCGCATAGCTCCGATCTAATCGCGAACTATTATTATTTCCCTTCCAATGTTTGATCCGCGCAGATTTTCTATAAGGTGCGGGTTGAATGCATTGATTTCGTGAATTAATTACTATTGTATTCAGCCGGAAGTTGCTTTTGGGGGCAAAAACACACAGGTTGTCGAGAACGACCCATAAATAGATATTCAACGTATTTTTCGCCGTCAAGTGTCATGACAATAGACCTATAGTCGAATATTATCTAAAACACTTGAGTTTCGTGTAAACATCGTGCACACATTTTGGTCGTGGTTTATTGCATTTATTGCATTCATCGTGGCCTTAGAATTGATGACTAGCCGGTACGAGGGTTGTCTCATTGAGTATTACCTTGAGTCGAAGCACACAAACTTGCATATTTTAACAATGTTGCCAATTGTGCATGTTCTATCGTCGCACCTAGCAAAACGAACCACACAGAGAAAAAACGCAATTATTAATTGAGAAGTCCACAATGTGGGTGACTTGACTTAGTGAGTCACCTACGCTGTGAACTTCTAAGTTTTACCGCAACTATTCATAATGGTATCAGCAACAGGGTATCGCACAAGTAAATATCATTACAGTTTACACTCAAGTAATCGACGAGCATGCTATAAACACATCTTCGATTGAGCGTCGGGAACAGGCGTAGATATTTGTCCAAGGAATACTATGCATCTTGGGTATCGATACGAAAACAAATGCACCAGACCTCCAGCTACATTCGAGCCTAGTATAACATTAGGAAAAATGGATCGCCAGTGATCTTAAGGATGTTGAGTCCCTATGAAACATTTAATGTTAATTGTTCAATAAATAGCTTCTTAATCGTCATGAAACGTTTACACGACCTCCTGAATACTTCATGTAAAAACATACCAAATTTTCAGAATTCTATCATCATTACTTCAACCTCCTCAGGGGTTGAAATAAAAAATAATAAGAAAATTCTGAAAATTTGGTATGTTTTTGTATGAAATATTTAATAGGTCGTGTTCAAATTTCACGATGATTAGGAAGCTCGTTATTAAAAAATTAACATTTTGTTAAAAACAATTTTTGAAAGAAAAAAAAAAATTATCAATAAACTTCGTTTTGTTTCCGTTGCTTTCAGTATATTGTAGATATTACAAAATTGAGAGGTCAAAAAAAAACTTATTGCAAAGTTACATCAGTTTCCATAAGACAACATTTAATTTGTGAATGTTAATTGTTCAATAACGAGCTCCCTAATTGTCGTGAAATTTTTACACGACCTCTGAAATACTTCATACAAAGACGTACCAAATTTTCAGAATTTTATCATTTGCGATTGGGGACTCAACATCCTTAAAAAAGACGAGCAAGCCGAATTCATGGCAAAGCCCTTACGGGCAACTGTCGACTAGGTGCGCCAAAATTAAATGTGGACGGTGCGTCAACTCTGTCCGAGTTTCCAATTAAGCGAGTCAAATATTTCGTGAATGCAACCGATGTGCTGGTTATTAGCGCGCTTGCCTCTGAACCAGAACATTGGGAGGTCGCGGGTTCGAAACCCAGTCTTGAAGATGCGGAGAAAAATTAATACGGGCGTGACGTAGTTCTACACGGATAGCCCGCACTATTTTCTTTCGACACGACACGACTAGCTCCGAAACTGGGAAGCATACCTGGGACCGGCTGTATCGGTATAGGTTTTCCGCAGTTTCCCTATACCCGTTGCAGGAATGCGACGGTAACTGCAATACACAGGGGGAAGTCGGCTGCGGCCGCAAAGTGGGGATGAGTAGTGGAATATGGTGGGGAATGTAACAAGGGGGAAGGCGACGTTCAATGGGACGTACGATAAAACATTTATATTTTTCGTGAATGCTCAAAACATTCGAAGCACGGCTACGGACGCATTAGGCACTGGCATTTCCTTGCTTTTGAATCACAACAACGAGGTCGTTGACGAATACCGCCTGTTCGAGTTTGTTACTGACGCTGGTGGGCGTCACCTTCGCGCGCCATCTAGAAACGATTACCCGTAAATTCTTCATTATTTCATCCTTGGATGAGTATGTCAAGGAAGTGCCGGTCGAAACTAAGCCCCTCGCACACTGATGGGAGGAAAACCTGGCGGAAAAAATTCGTACCGCAAAGGTGGACTTGCGTCTGAAATCTCAGCCGTTGACATCGAGGGCGCCTCTTCGCGATTCCAACCGGGTGAAGTGTAGGGGCCCGCCGGCAGATGCAAAGCGGAGCTTTGTATAGCAAAAGACCATACAAGGCGCCTAGTCTCGTTCGAGATTATTACATCCCGTCCTAGCAACGGATCACATCCTTCACCTTTGATTGTTCCCCGTCCCATTACGTTTTGAGGAACCAGGCGTTTATCCGGAGTCACTTTGACATGGTAAGATAAACTGCCGCAGTACTAGGCAACAGAGGCGGTTGTTTTTTGTCTAACATAAGCTCTACAAATTCGTGATCCCCACGTATGAGAATAAACGACACTACGACGTAATTATCTCGAATTACACTCCGTATAATTACGATCGAACTTAGGTAACTTCGTTTGATTGTTAAGTAGCGTTACTACGTGTCGTATTTTGGCGAACAAGAGAATATCTACGAATCCGTTCACGACCATGTTGGCAATGGCAATTTGTAATAAAAAGACCCAGTACAATTGTCACTTAAAAAACGTTACTCTTGCGAAAAATAGATTTGCTTGTTCTATGATAACACTATCATCGATGGCCAAACTAGCTGTACGCTCTACTTCGCCAGTATTAAAATTCTATGTGGGCAATGGAACCCCTAAAACTACAATTTTGTTAAAATGATAAACGAAGCACCCTCAACAGGTTTATTATACTGAGAGAAGAGAAGATTTTCGTACCGTGTGCCAAAAAACAGAAGAATGAACAATAAACTGCAGTTAAACATGTATATATACATACATACATTTATATATATATATATATATATATATATCGCTTCTTTCCACTCTCAAAAACAGGATATATAGTGCACCTGTTCATCAACACAGTTGTTTTAGCAATTGTGTTTTTGCCTGATGGCCGTCAACCTCGAAAGATTCCTTTTGAGCTATCAAATATAGAAGGATAAAATGAGATGATGCTCAAAGAATCGTATATTTACACAATTTATTTTTCATTTCAACATTGTCATATTATAATGCTTATCATAATCGAGTTATGTCAATATCGAATGTATCACTAAGCGGGTAGGAGACGAAGTATCCGATGCCATGTAAACAAACCCTATAAGAGACAGCGTTCGATTACGGCGATATTAACAATAATACAAGGGAAACCAGGAATGACAGGGTTCAAGGAAGATCCATGATCGAGTAGATCGATAGCTCTTGTTTCCAATCGACGGCGATCAACCGATCGTTCTTTGGGTGTCAACCGCTTCGCAATAAAATACCTCATAAGTTAAAAAAAACACACACAGAAGAGAACCGGTGAATAACGGTAGAATAGTTTTTTAAACGATCGATGCACACTCCTCCATCGAAATAAGTTAAAAGCCTCGTATACAATGCTACTGAACAACTGGCTCTAATTGCGTTAGAATTTCGTGGAAATAAAGCCAACATTTGTTGATGTAACTTTTATAAAAAAGAAAGAGTCCTTAATTCCTTATCTTTGGAGTTTTGAGAAAATGCACTGCAACCTTCGTAGGATCATTTTTAGCGATTAAATAACGTAAAATCTGACACGCGTGATTGTGAATATTGATCAGCAGAAAAGCCATCGCGTTACTTGTTTTCCGATTGTATAAGCCGCTGCCTTGGTCACGGCGAATATTATGAGTATCAGCAGGAGAATAACGTTCGATAAGTTCGACAAGTTATGGTTGATAAAACGTAAATCGTTTATAAAACTATTCTTATAAATAGATAGCTAGAGAAAAATGAAAAAATGGAATATATAAAAACACAGACTTGCTGTCCGTACGCGATCGACGGTTGACCGCAAGATGGAAACGAGCAAAAAAAAAATAATAAAAGTGTCTCGTAGTACTAGCTCCGGCTTTCGTTCTGATCTGTGGGCGGCGGGTAGGGGATGTGATCTTATTCCAAGTCAGAACACAAAGAATTCGAGAGACCCGTTGTATGTCATTATTCGTTTAATATCATCCTAACTTGCGATTGATATTGCCCAACGCATCTTACGGATATCGGTTGATATTGCAGTGGTCTTGAAAGAAACAAAGAACGAATGGAAAGAAAGGAACTGTGCGCGCTGGCGTTACAAAATTTCTTTTAATTAATGTTACGTCGTTAATCTTTTCTTTTCTTTTTTTAGCTTAAGACAATAACCCTCAATATATTATTATCATAAATAAATTTGGTCTATCGGTAATAATGTAAATACGCCGGTACAATCCTGGCAGTATTTGGTTCAGGCGAATCAAGGTTACCGGAAGGATAACCCGTGATCAGATCAGCTTGAGAAATGGCAATCTGTCGACTCGTGTTGGCTGGATTGTTTTATTGTTGCGTTGCATTTCGATTGATAAAAGTAAAAAAAAAAATGAAAGAACAGTTAATAACGATGAAATGTATGCCACACGCCACTACTTCCGGTAAACTTGACTTCGGGCCCGCTTGGACACGAGATGGCCAGGGTGTTTGCCGATCCATTGACCACACGAGATGACGATTCGTTTATGATACTGTTTCGTTTCTATCGCATTAAACGGAATCCGTTAGGATCCCGTGGATCATCGAGGCATAAAATTAACATCTGATATCCCTACCGGACGTTCGGAGACGTCGATCGCTCGGACGTCTGCTCGAAGTTTATTCACGAAACAAGATAACTTATATAGGACACGAACATTTGTCAATCAATGCGAATAATTATATAATTGTCGGATTAACGACCCAATCGTCGGATTGAGCTACGTGACGCCCCCGGTCGGCGTGGGTTATAAAACTATCGTAAACTTGCTTGTTCGTCTTTAAACCTGCAGCACTGTGTCTTACAAAAAATATAATCGGTGTTTGTGTGGGACCCCGTAGTGTGTTAGTCGTTTTCGTCTCTATTGTGCCTTCAGGTTCAAGACCGCGACGCGAACGTTCACGTTTTTTCTTTACCATAATTTTTTTCTTCTCCTTTCCCCTCTTTCGCGTATTTCCGGTAAAATCTCAACAATAATTGTAGTTAAAAAAAATTAATTTTACTATTCGGCCACCGTTAGTTCTCGTCACGAATCAGAGGTGACTCGCCGTGTGATCCACTCTCCTGCACATTTACTTTGAATTTCCATATTCCGTATGTATACGCGTACGTTTGTGTGTGTGTATGTGTGTGTGTCTACGAGTGTATCGTTTACGTGCTGCGCGTGCGCGCCCCCGAACGGCCGAGTGCATGAAGTTATCGCTTTAGTTTAATCCACCACTTTACCTTTCGCTCAATCATCACACAGCTCGCAGTCTGCACCCTTCCGAAAAAAACCTACAACAAAGAGACAAAGTCGTTACTGCGTCGTATCGAAACCAAATGAGTTAGCATGTATCGGTTACACCTCCCACCATTTTGTTGAGCCTAAAAGTAACGAATATCTGTAGACACAATAGAAATTTATGCCCCGTAGACTCGGAACCAAAATTTAAAGGAAAACCGCTGCAGTCCATTGTTCGGTAAAATATATTGCACGTAGTGAGAAACGTCATTTTTATGAATATTTACCAACAAAAATCGTGTGTAAAAACCCACTCTCGAGACTCTGATACCTACATGAGAACGATATATTTAAAATTGCCCTTCTTTCTCGTCTCCAAGCTTACGCTGCCCCGTTAAATTCATGACCCGGAACGATCGTACAATTGTACGTTGAGTATTATAGAATTTGCCGTACAAACAACCTAGCAAGGTTTACAAATTGACAATAACTCGCGTTGCAAGTACATTATCCACAATCCTGACTTGCGTTCTTTCCTGCTATGTTAACATCAACGGCCACGAATAAACATTACGTTCCCATTGACATAGGGTTAATGTTAAGTTTATTCTTTTCATTTTTGAGGGTTCATCCTGGGGCATGAGATCGGAAACCTAAAGCAAATCCACTTGCGTGAACATGACACATAAAATATGCAAACACACTTGACATTATTCCACTCTTGTAATTTATTATAATTACAGTTAGGTTTGATTTAAATCGCTAAAAAAGTTACGATCTTCATTTTAAAAATGTATTTGTTTACTTTAGTGCTGATCTCTATCTACGTTTTACACGCCGTAAAAAATTGTCGCGAATCGTCAGAGACAAAGTTATGAGGGCTTAAACGCGTTTTTGTTTTTCGAACTGGTTTTTTTTTTCAAGACGGTTGGTAAATCTTTGCAAATGGCGGCAGGCACTTAATTTTTGTCTTCTTCAAATTCAGAACATCTTATATCAACATTTGAAGCGCAATTGTAATCCGAAGAAAAGTTTTACGACTGCGAAATGTGACTTTTTTTCTCGAAACTCTACAATTTGGTTAAAAAAACTACTATAATGACGTCACGTGAATCTTCCGATGTTTTTGACGAACAGCGTGCATAAATCATTGCTTGTTAATTAAATAAACTAATTTCATGTAGTAAAAGTAGCAATAATGTGTGTGATGGATATTTTACGGAATTTATGGCGATTTGCTCTAAAAAAAAAATGCCGCATTGCGTCCCAGCCGAAGGTATGTAAGACGGCAATAGGGTCCCCGGTCGTGGACCTGTGGAACCCCAAAAATTACACACCCGACATATAAACGCGAAAATCCTTGTACTGCTATTGAAAAAAAAACGTTTTATAGTGTTCACTTTATTATTTGATTCGATTTAATTATTTTCATCCATCGGCTCGAAAAAAATCGCATTAATTTACTCGAACAATGTGTCAGATGTATACTAAAACGTACCATAACTAAAAGCTCGATGAACTTAGCCCTCTCTTTTTATGGCACCGGGCGCTTCGGCCAATCCTTTTACTTTTAGTCGATCCGCCGTTTTCAAGAAAGCGGGAAGTTGATCCTGTGAAACGTTCACTTCACCGGCATACATGAATTCCAATATTGCTTGGAGGTGGCTATACGCTACATCCTTAAGAATTATGATTGGATGCTTGGACGGGTTTTCCTGAAACCAACGAAGTTCTTGTTATATTCTCTTTGCACGCTCATTCATCAGCGCCACAGTTTTTTCATCTGATCGCCAACGTTCCTTCGTAGGCCATTGCGGGCCTTTACGATCGCAGATTTTTTATTATCTTGTTCCAAAATGTTCACACCGATACACGTTATAACTCATTAGTTTTTAATCCATTATAGCCTATCGCACTTTACTTCGTGATGTATTTTGCATCAAATTGTCTTGCGGCCTCGAATGAGTCTGCCGATAATTCGTTTTGTTTGGGTAAACGATTGATACGTTTTAAATGATGTTTACACTCGTACCTCTAACAAGGATTTGAAGTACGGACTACAGGCGGATAATACCATCTTATGGGCTTTGCACGTCTGGCCGTCGCAGGCAAGGGTCACATCTGTAAAACTCTTCTCGTCCCTCAAGTGCTTGAAGGACGTTACCATGTTCGATTGGAAGTCGTTCCATTTGAGAAAAAATTGCTGCTGTTCCCCAGCCATCTTCGGTTATTTATATTCGAATGTACAAATTCTGTTCGAGCGACGAGTCACCGGAGTCCAGCCAAACTAGATGAACACACACAATATCGAAGACTGAATAAGAAGGATGCCCAAGATGAGGTTCGTGTGTGTTGACAGAATTTCTGTACAAATACAGCATGTAGATCGTACTGTATATCTGTACATATAATAAAACTGTGAAATTTGCGTGTCGGACATTGAAAATATTCGCAAAAAAATTAATTCGGGAAATTGAGGATCAGTGAATGAATTAAGATGAAGATAATTATTGAAATGTTTGTCCGTCTGTTGGTACGTACGTCTGTTTGTCTGTTTGTGCACACATGACGTAAGAACTACCGACCAAATCCGAATGGAGTTTACAGAAAAAGTTTGGGCCTAAGCGGTTAGGCTATTGTGAAAATGATGAACACTCTTTGTCGCTTGAGTCGACTCAAATTGAATGACGTTGAAATTTGAGTCGTTGGAATGCAACAGTTCTTTGGATAATTTTCCATTTCTGTACTTTTATCGTGATTGGAAGCTTTCATTTTTGCAAATTGAGGCCGTAATGAGAATACGTAAAAACGTTTGAGCGATTTTAACAGCCGAAAAAAAAGTCGAATAAGAATTGATTTTCATTTCGTTCTAACGATGCAAACTTTAACATAAAATTGAAGAGGAAGGGCCAACATATGATGCAACCATCTTCAATTGAAGGTAAAGCGATGATTACAATGGACTCTTTTCCATTAATTACGACCGACAATGATGTCATTTTTCCTGGAAAATCGGAATGAAATTTTTTCTTGATGAACGATACACGATAGGAAGAAAGCTCAGTCAAGTCTTAGCCAATGTTATCTATGTTACGAAAACTTTTTTTTCGTTTCAAATCAATCGGGTAGCCAAAATCGAGTACCCTGTTGAGCTTCTCACGGTAAAATATTCTTCACGAGATTGTTTCTAGCTTCTTTAAATATTCATATATTTTAAGAAAATTTGGCACACAACTTGGTTAATGTACATACGAATGAATGTCCAAACGATTTTTCAATCATCTTACTTATCCCTTCGAAACTGAATTTCTTTAGGTAATCCTGATTTTGCGTATGTCACAGTAGCCTGACCCCTTAACTTGAAGTAAGATTTAGTTTCTGTTTTGTAGCAATCGGCGGTGATCAAAAGATATGCGAATTTAAAGATTTCCAAAATTTCAGTGGTCTGCATGTACGAAGCCGCGTTCATAGCCAGCGGATACATATTAATCCATTCAAAGTTTCCCACATACCTATAAGCATCCTAAAAAACGTTAGAACGATAACGGTAGTTTGAACCTGCCAAAGTAAATTTGGATTACGTGACGACAAATTTATATCGCTCTCCAACAATACAAACTTGAACATCACACACATACACATATATATTTCGAACGAAATAATACGCAGGACCTTATTAAAAAACGTTGTGTATGAATAAAAAGATCATTTATTTATATCAAATATTTTTAAATACCGAGCTAGATTTTTATCTGCGCGCCGCATTGTTTCTGGAGTCTAAGCATGTTTTGTATATTTACAAACATTCTTCACGCTTGCACATGATTTTTTTCAATGTTTCAGTTCAGCTGAGCAAAAGGAAAAAAATATCAGCTTCAAACGGTTTCAATAGATGCACAAATATATTTTTCATGTTAAATCGAAAGCGATCATAAAATAATGAGGGTAAGCCTAATAAACGAAAAGATCGAGACCTTTGAAGTGTTGTCGTATCGACTTTTCGATCGTATGCTCCAACACCTACAAGCTTGTGCAAAACGAGTGAATAATATAACACGCAACGCACATATATAAATATGTATATAAAGGACGTAAAATAATATGGAGCCGATTTTGTACGTAAACCGTGACATATGACGGGCAAGCGAGATGTATTTTTTAAGGTGTCGCCGACGAAGGTTGTCGAAGTTGAGAAGCCCGAGTAACGAGCGACATTTGAGGTTAGCTCGAAAAAAAAGAAATGTTGAGTAAAGCGAGAAAATTGAGGAGAAAGTGAAAGGACGCAAAGTACGAGGCGTCACGAAATGTATCGAAAGATACACGTGACTTCATTTCCCGCCAAGGGATAAATATGTGTATATATATTGTTTTTTTTGTATTTTTTTTTCATCGGAATCGTACAATGGACAATTTGGGCTAGAGAGACATCGCGCTTAGAGATTTTTCGTGACAATACGCGTGCGTCCGTTGAATTTATCGGTGGCCCCGTGAGCGATGCTGATACACACACTGGGCCCCCAACAAAACGGACCCCAAGTCTGTCGTGTATGTTTGCCGCGTCACTAAATTCACAAGATTCCATCCAAAAACTCACCCGAAGCCTGTTATTTCCTCGCTCAATCTCGTCTTATCGATCGACCAAAGAAAACGTGATTAAAACAGCAATATATGCTCGCTAATAATTCTCTCTGTATATATAACGAGTAAAAACTTTTTCCCGTGAGGTGCCCAATTTTTTTGTTGTGGCTAATACCAGAGACGATAGGAGAGATAGCCAGGGCCAATGCGAGCACATCGACTGAAGATTTCAGCAGCGGTGGCGCGCGAACTACGCCGGCCGCCTCATGTGGCTCACGTGCGTTGATAAAACAGTCGGGAAGGGTAATACAGACCAAAAGTGGTTCTCAACCACCATTTGCACAGGATCGTTGCCAGGTTTGGTGTTTTTGTTAAAAAATATGTATAAACAATAAAGTTATTATTATTTAAATAAAGTGCCGCCGTTGTTGCGTGACCAGTCGTTGTAGGTGGTTCTAGTAACTAGGGCGATCGCAAATGAAAATGTTTAAAATACCCTATTAGGATAATGATGAAATTTTTGGGTGATCGTATACTTTTTTAACATTCCATTATTACAAAAATGACGAACTGGGGGAAAAAGTTCGATTTTTTAATCAAATCAACAACTTTAATCATTAGTAATTATAACACGGATAAACATATCAAAAAATTATCAGGTCTTACGATAGAAAATTTTAGAAACTACTATCTGTCCAAACATCATGTGAATCGGCCCAATAGATTTTAAGATACGACTGACACCGTTTCACAAAACATCATTTTGAGAAAAAACCAACAGGAAAGACGTAAATCTGGGTTAAATTAATTTTTTGCAATTGTATGCAATAACCAAATCGTATTTTTAGATTTAAAAACATACAGACATCTTTAATACAAATAGAAGTCATCTTTCTTGAGTTTCCAATAGCCGCACGGTCTACCCTCTGATTTATGTGCTGAAGCTTATAGGTTCGTATTAATCTTCGCGTATTTATTTTAACTTATACATCTTTGCGAGCCCCCGCCAATTTAAGGAGTGAGATGCAGTCCGAGACGTGAAAAAACGAGCATTTTCAATATATATTTTTTATAGTAATTAAGTTTGTTTTACAAAAGTGGTTACACAGACGTTTTATGTTATATTTCAACTTGACTTGTACAAATTTTCAAAGAAAAATATTGATTGTTTATAAAAATATTGCCATCTTTGTCGGACCCCTTCGGCATGTAGTACTTTGCGGTGACCATCATAAAATTTCCTAGATCATCTGAAATCAAAAAACCAAAAAAAATCATTTGTTTAATAACAAATCTAGTCCTTAATCGGGGCTTTTTTTAAAAAATTAACAAAATGGCGGCTTCTGCCAGATAACTTTCGATTTTCGACCAAAAAATTGCTTGTTTATTGTTTAAAAAAATATAAATTTTCAACAAAAATGAAAATCCTCCGATGAAGGACTAGTTTTTAATGCTATCAATAAGCACACCGAATTTTATCAAAATCCATCGAGTGCTTTGGAAACGTTAAAAAAATCGAGTTGAGAATCACTTTTCTGTCGTTTTCGATCTGCATTACCCTCATGGACTGTTTTGTCGACAAGCGTAACCCACGTGAGGCACTCATCGTACTGTGGGCGCCACCGCTGCTCAAACCTTCTGTCGATGAACTACCATTGGACTCCACAATCTCTCCTATCGTGCTTGCTAATACCGCGCTGATATGGTTCGCGTACCATCCGGTATGTGTCGCCGCTATCACGTGCACTCTGAAAAGCGGAATGTTGCCAACTTGTGGTAAAAAAGACGCGTGCTCAGTTCATAACCACTTACCAACCGCAGATGTAGCAGAGCAAGTCCTTACCCTCCCGTCACAGAGTGTAGACTTCCGCATCGATCGATATGCACTTCACAGATGGCACCACACCATCAATGCGTTTATCAATATTTGTTTGTGCTCTTACTGCAACACACTTTGAGATATTAGGATGAAGTTTTGTTACGTACGAAAAGGACCCGACGGTTCCTGAATAATGGTTGGGTTTTCATTTACAGAGGATCAACAAGTTTGTATTGCAAACAAATTTTCATTTTCCAAATAATTCAGTAACCACTCGGACCCAAATTTCAACATTAATATTGAATTACGGTACAATCAATTGGGCTTCAGATTTCAAAAATTGCTCATTTACTTTTAAAGTGAAGTAAACGTCTTTTCCTTATTTCGAAATATACGGCAATTCTTACGGCTGGCTGGTTAAAAAAATATCGTGCAAATTAGGTCCTTACGCATTGGTCTGGTACACTTCATTCGCTTTGTCCTTTGTAAACAGAAGGTATAAAGCAAAGGAAATCTCATTTTTTCGTGCAATCTTATAGCAGTCTGCAGTTGGCGTTGGCAGAATTGTTTTTGCAACACGATAAAGATACTTTACTATGTAATATAATGCTGTTTTATGCCGTAATGAAGTTCAATTTGGAAACAATACGGTCACGTGATGATAATAAGGTTTAAAGAAAGTTAAGAGTGGGGTTTTTGGCTGAACTATCATAGACCCCTTGAACCACAAATTTCCCCCTTTTTCTGTCTTTTCTATTCTCGCTAACATTATCTTTTTCAGTTCTTATTCTCTTCTATCAATGGAAACGTTATCTTTTAAGTAATATATGCAATTGCCATTATTAGGTGTGTTTGTTTGTTTATGTTAAAATCAAATCATTTGCCGATAAGCATACGGTGTTACGAAATTAAAAAACAGAAAAACTACAAATCGATCGATTAGAATAGATTATATCATTAACATGATCGAATAAAAGGAATATGTTGAAAATACACTTTTCGGATGCGTCAAAACATCGAAACTGCGTCGTAAAATGCTCAATTCAATCATATGGAAAAAGAATAAGTAAATATAGTTTTTCCGTTCTTGCGAAAACGATGTTGATCTTTGATTGCATAATAAAATTATCTTTTTCTCTAATTTTGATTATTATTATTATTATTATAAACATTTAGAAACGTCAATATCTCTCGTGATAAATAAAAATTGGTAGATCTAAAAAAGAGATAATAGACATCCGACAAGAACGAGTACCAGTCGGTTATTGGCAGGGTCTGAAAATAAGTGTGGAGCCGGAGAGCTTGATAGAAAAAGCTAAAAGATTTCATTGAAATATCATTTAAGGTCCTAACTATCATAAACATTATAAATTTTATTTTTAAATCATTAATTCAATCTTTGAGACACTAAAAACGAGAACTAGAATTACATTAATAAATTCATAAATGTCTAATCAACATATTTTGAAAAATCCTTTCAGGTATTTGTCCCCAAAGGTAGGGGTTCTTAGAAGAAAAAAATAGAACGTTTCAGAAATTCATTTTCTTTGATGAATTCCAAAAAATGTATTATGAGTAATTATATGTTTTTCGTTTTTCGATTTTATTGTTGTGCACTGAATGAGAGCAGAAATCTTCGATCCAGTCACTTAGTTCTTACTCCGAGCTCGTAAAACTATCGCCTGTTTTCCTCGCCGAAGTTCTTTTATGACGACCTAGCGGCGCTTCAATTTTTTCACCAGTTTTTTATAAACTTCGAGTTGTAATACCGACTGAAACGATAAACCCATGATCTTCTAAAAGTTCAATTTAACATAGGTAGAAAAAATGCACATATGGTTTTCGTCCTCACAGAGTTTTACTAACGGCCAGTCGCTTGCCCCCCGTTTCATTTAGAGGAGCCTGTTCCCCTGCGAACCCTCTACAAAAAATATTCTTTCGAACCGGTACTACCAATGCATCGGGCGACACCCGTGTGCGTCGTTCCGGATTGCAACTGTTTTCTCGTATTAACCCTCAATGCCTAGTTTTTAATTTTAAGATGTAAACAATATTTCCGGGTAGGTATCTAGAGATTATTATCGGAAGAATAAACAAAAAAATCTTGTTCACATTTTTCAATCGATCACCAAAAATGCTGAATTGCACTGATGAAAGAATACATAGAAAAATAAATTCCACATATCCATTGTTGAATACCGAAAATTCCTTTTTTCCAATATAACAGCAATTTTTCCTACCCAAAACAGTTACATTGGGCATCAGAAAAGCAAAAAAAAATATAACAAATAAACATGAAGTGCACCAATTTCGCCACTTTGACATAAAAGAAACATATTTCGAAGTATACCAGCGAAGCGTCTTCACATCGTTCCGTTTTCTCTTAATTTACTGCCCCTGGTCAATAAATCATACTGTCAAATGTCACTTGACAAGTTGAGTTTGGATATTTTCTTATTTTCTCGATTTTTATACTCTCATATACATTAGATCGGAGAGATTTTTTAAAAAACGTTATGGTAATTATTGTTTTTATTACAACAAGGTACACAACATCTTGACAAGAGTTTGTCGCGCAGATTTGTCTTGTTATGTAATTTTTTATAACTCTTGGAATATTGCTGTGCTTTCAGTGTTTGTATATTGGTTTATTATTTTAATATGGCCTACAGTTGGTACGTAAAAACGAAAAGCATACCTTACAAAGCAGCTATGCAAAAAATATAAGTATATACTTTGAGTTTTTATCTTCAGAAAATCTGGTGACAAATTTTATCTATTTCACCTGAATCGAATTACAATCTATCACATTTGCATTATTGCACATTTCTAAACGCGTAATATACGATGTATACAGTACATATTAATGAATATTAAAAATTCTAGATTAATCAACATGGTGAATAATTTTTCCCCGAGCAGTATTTCGAGAACTGGACAGCTATAATATCACGACACACGGCTAGCAAACAAACTGTCAAAAATTCTCCATACACGTGTATGCTTAGGCCTCGATCGGTGGCGTCGATTTTTTTTCACCACTTGACGTCAGGACGCCTTTGCGTCTCTTGATATTTGAAAAAAGTTATTTTGCACATTATTCGTACAACAATGAGAGCAAAATCTTTGAAAATCGTTTTACGCTGAGGTCGATCCATTCTTATTTGATTTTTTCGAACTCTCCGTTTGAATGGGACGGGAGGGCACATTGTCTTTAAAAGTAATAACGAGTACGTTAATATATAAAAATAGCTGTACGCAAGCATTTGAACATAGACTTTAAATCTCTCGATTGTCCTATATGTAAATTAATAAATAATATGCGCGGCTTGATATTCGTATACTTTTACACTGGTGTATTTAAACGACCCTTAATGTATTTGGTAATTTTATTACGGGGTGTCACATTCTTAATCTGATTTCCGAAGAAAAAATTATGGACGTAGAAGTAAGTCTTAGCTTCAATAAAAATGTTCTCAAATAATTCTCACATTTACATAATTTGTTTTTTGAGTCTGAAAATTGAGGTGAATCGAAAAAGTAATACATTTTCTTGCGACAACTAATTATTAATTATTTAATTATTTTCGCAGCCGTTTGTTATTTAAAAAAAAAATCAAATTGACACGCAAATAAAGCATTTACTAAAGTACTCACTTTGCGATAATAGATTGAGTACGCGATCCAAGTTTGAATACATTTCTTTTCGAAATTGTGGTAATTTCTCGGTAGCATTCCTTAATCTTCGTTGGTGGGAGGGTATTCAAAATATAGGGTAAGACAAATAGCCAAAATTAATATTCTCAATTTGGTTTCTTTAAGTTCATACAGGCCTACCTTTTACGTACGATTAAATATTTTTTCGAAAAATAATACATCGATGATCCATGTCACTGTCACTGCTTCGGAAAAATATTCAAAGATAATTCTTCTGTAATATTTTTGTTCCATTTTATATAATCTCTTTTTTTTACCATACCTAATTTAGCATTGCAAGAATTGCATAGACAAATATTCGATGATCCGTATTTTGAGAGTTTTTGACAAAAGTTTGATTGTTTACTAGCTAAATGCTTTCGATGCATGTAGAAAGATAAAATATCACTTATAATTGTTCATTACCGTTATTATCAAATAATTATTATTATAAAATTATTACAAAATCATAGCTATTGTTAATGGGGCACCGACTAGGGTTATTTATTTATTTATGCACGTTTTTTTATTATTTATTATTTACGCACAATTTTATCTTCTTCGTAAAACGTCACTTCAATCTGTTGGCATATGGTATGAGTGGGAAATTCAGGGTTGCGATTTATGAGTCTGTGGTATCGATTGAATAGTTTGTCTAAGGCGTTACATCTATGTGGTTTCACCGAGAAGAGACATTTTTGGGATATTTTTTTTTCGAGAATACTAAAAAAACCAAACAAAACAAGGTTTGGAGGGTTCAATCTCGATGTGTTGGCGTATACAATTTTTTTTTCCATGAAAATGTAATACACTATTGCGGCTCAATCGTACTTTTATGGATCAGCACCTAGGACGAAACTAAAAGAATATTTGTCAGTTACATTAAGTTATGCTAGAGAAATACAAACGATTATGAAAAAAAATGACCTTTTCGCAGAATTGCATCGTATTGAATATATTTATTGGTAAAGAAACTGCTTCAGTCTGTTTATAAAAACGAGAATAAATCGGAAAAATAATCCAAAACCCAAGCAAGCGAGGGTAATTCGTAAAAATCGTATGTACTTCCGAAAGAATCTATCCGAATAGTTACAATTAACATTTCATGTAAATCGGCTGAAAACTGCCCGAATTATGGTATCCCGATTTCGAAAGCGTAGTTTCGAGAAAAGCGCTTTCGAAGTTCGAAAACTGATTACGAACGACAATAAGCGATCACGCCAGCACCCAACGCGAAGTCTCGTACAAGTTCGCAAAAATGTATGGAAAGCTAGAGGACGTCGTAAAAGCACTCTGTGTTAGGCGGCGGTGTACCGAGAATTGAAGACGTTTGCGGTGACACGTCGAGCGCCGAGTACAGTTCGAACCAAGCGACGAGGCGTTTAGTTTCGTGAGAGGTGGCAGCGATCCAGCGGGGCGCGAGGAGAGACTGCGAGATACGATGTTCGAACGTGTACGCGAAGACGCGCGCCTGCGCACGGCTTGCCTCCGAGAGTTGGCGCGCGCCACATTGAAAGCTTGCGACATGTCGCTCGGTTAGTCAGTCGCGCGTCAACTCTCGCTCGTACGGTTTGAGTCACGAGTTCGTCCATCGGCTTTGGACCGACGGACACATACGATAATAAGATTGACGAACAAGTTTTTTTTTCCTCCAAGCGCGTGCTTATTACCCCGCCGTTATCGTTATTCTCGTCTCATCGCAGTCGCGTCGTTTCGGGCCCAACGACACACACGTTGACGTTACGAGCCGAGCTCTCGTGTTCGATTATATTAAAAAACGCCGTTCGTTCGTTCCGCGAGCCTCCGCGATTCGGGTATAAAGGAAAAACGTCTTGACGATTCCTCGGCCAGTAAATTTACGCCGCGACTATGCTACCCAAAAATCCTCAACGCGGAAGCTCGAAGTGTGACCAGTGAAAGCAACAGGTTCTGTTTTTTTTCGACGTTTGCCCAAACATTGAGCCAGTTCACGCGTAAACCAAGATCGGTGAAGTGCACGAAACATTAGGTAAACACGGTGTCGATAAACAAGAATAGATATTCTCGTCGACTTTGAGGCGCGTTCGAAGTAACGAGTTTGGCGAACTGTAAAGAAATAAACAAAACGAGCGCGCGTAGCGCGGGGCCTCGACGAAAGGTCAGTGTGGTGGCGGATACTACAAAAAGCAGACGTCGGGTTCTGTGATGCGCGAGTGAACGCGTGCTATGATGGAATCACCAGTAATGTACGAGCCTGCCTCCCATCAGGCCCAGGTGGCGGCGGACCTAAAAAAATCCTCGTTGACTCTGACGAACAACAACAACAACAACAACAACAACAACAACACAACGAACGCAAACAACAACAACTCGACGCTTCAAGTGAATCACAATCAGCAAACGAGCAGCACGGGTGTGAGCAAAGTATCAGCGAGCAAAGCGAGTCTTCATCAGCAATACGCGGAGCACTGCGCGGCAGCTGGTGAACTGACGGATCTCAATACACCGGAGATATCGTTGGACCTTCAACACCTCATCGACGATTCGCACTTCAACGATGGCTTGCTCGACATGCTCGGTGGTGGTAACGGCGGTATCAAGCATCCGCGAACAACGGGCTATCCGAGAACGACCCTGGCTTACATGCCCCAACCGGTGCACAGTGGTGCGAGTTATCACCAGGGTAGCAACAGTTGCAGCGACAGCAACAGCTCGAGCTCGGATTCGCCGAGTATCAAGGAGGAACCGCTCGATCCTGCCGATTACCGTCGTCACTGTCCCCAGTATCAAACCGGTGGTTACAGCCCGGCGAACGGTGGGCCCTTCGCCAATGGCGGCCCCACCTTCACCACGCTGACACCCTCGAATCTGCCCGGCGGACATCCCGGCATTCATCATCAGCAGCATCAACAGCAGCAACAGTCCCTTCAACAGCAGCCCGGACGAGGCGGCCCGATGAAGCCCGCGATGGCGCATCAGCAGCATCAAGCGGCTGCCGCAGCCGCCGCGGCAGCGGCTGCCGCCGCCAGAAAACAGTCCAAGGCCATCGACAAAGCCAGCGACGAGTACAGAAGACGACGCGAGAGGAACAACATTGCGGTCCGGAAGAGTCGGGAAAAGGCGAAAGTCAGGTCACGCGAGACCGAGGAAAAGGTCAAACTCTTGGTCAAGGACAACGATCTTCTCAAGAAACGGATCGAACTTCTCACGGAGGAACTCAGCGTGCTCAGATCGTTGTTCAGCAGCGTCGGCGTCGTGCCCGAGCAGCTACACCGCGAAATATCGAGGCACCTCGATCAGTTTCAACAACACGCGGTCGGTCCCATGTAGCGTCGGATCGCGTCTCTTTAGCCAAAGCTGCGAGGGACAAGATGCGGAGATACACGCGCGCCGCGATTAACGGCGTAAGAGCGACTTCGAGTTCACGTACTCGCCGAGGACGCGTCCGCGATGATTGTCGATTTCGATACCGGACGTTCGCCACGCGCGGCACATTCGGCTGTGAGAAATCACCGTCGCATGCCACAGCTCCACGAGAAGCGAGGAACTTCTCTCCATCGGGATACGTACCGAGTGCGCGTTCCTACCGTACGAAAACCGCTGAAGAAGCAAGGTTACGCGCGCGGGGGATTATGAGAAATCACGGGTGTCGATCATTCCTATCGTTCACGGCAGTTTCCGTGGTCCTTGATATCTCGATTCTACCTCTCCCGTCGTCGCTATCGTTCTTCGATTAAGGCAGGATTCTACTTTGAAACCATGAAAAAAACGCTATTTTCGTGAATTTTTTCTGAGAATACTATTAAAGATATCGATATGGGGCTTAAACTGTTCAATAAATACACTCTTTAAGTACATAAAAAAAATTTAATGTATTTTATTCATTTTTTGTACACGTAAAATATGTTTAAAGCCAACGCCTCGAAAAGCAGGTACCGTTGCCGTGGTCGTGAAATCTTCCCGACGGATGGTCTGAAACAAAAAAATCAAATAGTTTCATGTTCAGTATGTCTTCAGGAACCGACCTAACTAGAATATTTTATATACGTGCAAAATTAACAAAATGGCGGCTAAAATACGAAAAAAAGAAATGCGTTTTTTTTGGGTCTTTTTTTGCAATAAAAAAATAGTTCTAATCAAAATTTTAAGTTGATTGTAGTTAGGTCGGTTGGTACACACATATAGAATATGTGTTCCAAATTTCATAAGGATCGGTTCAGTACTTTTTGAGTTATCACGACCACGGTACTTGAAAATGTCGTTTCGAGAAAAACGCGTTTAAAGTTTTGGTGAGTGATAAATCGTAGAAAAAATTATCTTACCCTCAATCAGCGATGCCTGGGCCATATAATATGCCTTCGACGTGTTCCAGGTGGGTGTTTTCATCCAATTTAGCCTTTCAAAGTTTCAAACTAGAATCCTGCCTTAAGCGATAACTATTATGCACTGTACATAACGAAAATACCAATCGTATTGTATATACGATAGAATCTCATTCGGGACCACGAACACACATGCGTATACTCCGAACCATCTCTCTCTCTCTCTCTCTCTCTCTCTCTCTCTCTCTCTCTCTCTCTCTCTCTCTCTCTCTCTCTCTCCCTCTCCCTCTCTATCTCGATAACGGCACCTACACACACACACCCACGCACACACATGTAACATACGCAATGCACCATGTGCCTTATCACTGTGGTAATCACTACACATGTGCTACACGAGGATCGCAATACGGTTCACCCGAGAAGCGAAAATCCACAGACGAAGTTTTCGGCAGAGTCGAAAAGATCGCGGTCCGATCCACAAAGTATATGCTAATGTCTTACGCGAGTATGAGAACTTCGTATACGTACAGTCAATATGAATACTTAAAACAGCCACATGACAATTCGCGATAAGAAGACCGCGGAATAAAAGTGCCTTTACTTTAGCGAAAAAAAACTGCCTTTTTTCTTTCGATACTCTCGCGTTCGATTCGGTGTAAATCGGCGCTTGGAATATTCTTGCTTCTGGCACTTGTAATTCTTCATCGAACGCAAAGAATAGGCAGCTTCCGGTATAGGTTCGCCGGCCGACGAATCACCGCTCGTCTCTGATCTCCCTCTAACGAAAGACTCGTTTGAGCCTCTCTCTCTCTCTCTTGCTCACCCCCCCCCCTCTCTCTCTCTCTCTGTCTCGGGGCCCAATGACGTAAATGAAATGGCGCGGTCTGTACTCGTGAGTGTTCCAATTTCATTTTTCGTCGACCCGAACTTTCTCTTCCACTTCTCTCAGTGCGGAAAACCTTAGAATTTCGTATTCCAATCTATACAAGAGAAGAAGAAAAACGAAGACTGGAATTATGTGTAAATGCTTATCACCTGATGCAGGGAATAGACGAAAAATCATGCAAAAGATTAAAATGTATAATCATGTATATAGGACATGACAACGAAAGAGAAAGAGAGAAATGAAACATATACGGACACAAGAGTACAAGGACAGTGAGTCTACACCGAATGGTGACGATGATTGTATATTTTTCTTTTTGATCGAACGGCGTTGTGATTAGATACGATTTATAATATATATAAATAACGATAATTTAATTAAGTAGCGTGTAGTATCGCTCTTGTACCTAAGTACCTCGTGGCATATCGAGATACCGTAATTACCGCCCCTTTCTTTTTATCCTTCCCCGTGCGCGCGCTATCGATGCAATCGAAAAAGTGCAGTACTCAAATAAATGTCACGAACTTCCATATTACAACGATAATCATTATTCTTGGATAAAAATATTTGTACCGACAATTGACGTAACAGGCCTTTTTTAAACGCCATTTTTGGGCTTTTAAATTATTCCCGCATCCGAAGTGGATTTGCCGTTTGAGAATCCGAACGAAACCAAAACAAAACCGAACTTCCCGTTAATGCGGGGGAGGGGAATGAAAAAAGCAACCCCTTATTTTTTCACCCAAGGCCCCTCTCTTGCTGTTTCCGACGCGAAGAAAAAGCACACAGACTCGGCGTGTTCACAAACCTGTATTATAATTATGATTACGTTTAGCATTAATGGCAAGATAAAATAAAAATCTGTAAGTAAGAGTTAATATATATATATATTTTGTTTAGATATTGCGTGTGTGCGTGAAACAAACGTGACACGGAGAAGATTACAAATGTCAATGCGTATATGTGCGTGTTTGAGTAAAAACGTTGTTTGCGTTTCCAATCGGATGAAAAGAGCACATTTTTTTTTTTCGTAAATTAACGCGATTTTTTTTTTCACAAGAAACAAAGCGCCTATCTGAGAGTCAAAAGAAATGACGTAATGTATGTATATTTTGTAAAAGCTGAGGACACGAAAGACAAAGAAGCAAAGAAGATGTGCATTACGTGCACATTATGAAGGAGCTTGAACGCGAGTTACGTGTTAACTTTTATTTGGGGAAAAAACATGATATTCTTTCGGATTATGAATTGATAGCCGAGAATAACTGTTGAAACTTTGAAGCGGGCTTCATCATTCGTTTATTCGACTGTTCATTGTTCTACGCGAGTGATTGCAATACACATGTATACATTTATGGAAATGTATGATTGTGATAGGAAAAGTAACGACCGGACGTAATTTAGGGATGCTCGGGCCGAGAAATGATTTTTAACCGTGATTTAAAAAAAAAAACTCCGAATCATTAAATTGTACTCACGTTTTAGAAAACACAAAGCTTATGGCGGAATCATTGCAGAAAGGAATCTTTCTGCAACAAAATAGACGAATTATTTGTTTTCACTTATTTTGTAACAAATTCGCATCGTTGAGCGGACGATAGAACGAAGTAAAGATTGCTTTCGTAAATTTTATACAAAATGTTATTGCTGGTGTTATTTTACGAGTCGTTGTATCGGTTGGTTTTCTCGAGCGGCAGCCCAGTTAACTTTGGAAAATACAATGATCAATTCGTTATTCTGTGATTGAAATTTGTCGCCCTTTGTGTTTTCTTGTTGTTGTTGTTTTTTTTTTTTTTTTAATTCTGGGGATCTTTTAACAATTTTGCGAAACGTCGGCTCGTTCCGTTATAGGCAGTGGATGTAGCTTAAGGTTTGCCGACACCTTACGTTGAAAGCCGAAGCTCTCGATCACACGTAAATGAGCAATGAATTTGCGCGGATATTTGTACGTATGGGCGTGTGCTGTGCGTGTGGGTGTACGTGAATGTGTGCATGCACAACAAAGGATCGCGCTCGCTTGCATAAACATGTTTGCGATGCGTACCGAGTTCGAGATTACCTGTCACGGTTGCCTTCTTGTCTATGCACAAAATATATTTTGATATAAAATATTAAATCGACTTGATGTTTTTTTTCATTTCACCATACAAATCATCCTATCGCTTATTCCCTCTCCATTCGTCGCTCCGAATATTTGCGTCATGAATAATGCGGGTGAATTACTGTACGAAAGACAACGATAGGGCAGCACTTGTTCGAATGGATTTTTCGTCTGTATTTTGGCAACGCGCTATTATTAGAAAAGCTACGTTTTCACTTTATCATCACGCGAAGAATAATGACGAAGATAAATGTAGTCGAAAGATTGACAACATAATTGACAAAGAAATTAACTATGAGTCAGGTGATCATTCAGGGTCACTCGTTAGGCTCTGTTTCAATTTGATTGTGTCCATGACATTGGGCTCGTGTTCATCGAGATGATCGAATTCTTCATAATCATAAATTTGAAAAAGTCTCACATTGTCATAAATTTCGTGACACAGTCACAACACAAAGATCTTTGATAGACCTTGGCTGTTGTGATAACTAAATGTGTGAAATGAACGGTCTCTTATTGCGATTTCGATTATTATATAGACGTAAATGTGTTTAGGCTGCAACCGGAGATTGTTAGGATGTAAAAATACTACAAAAGTAAACAAATTTAGGAAGTTTTCGGAACGAAAAAAGATGTGCAATAAATTTGTGACGAGGTGCGAGGACGAAACGTAAAACGAGGGAAAAAGATTATAGGAACAGGATGTATTCGGGTTTAAAGTCCTGCGCAGTTTTTTTTCCCTGAGCACATATCAAGTATAGAGTTTAACACAGCCAGCGAGCGACCCGATGCTGAAACTAGCAGAGCTTCGACGGCGTTTTATTCGGTTATCCAGAGTTTATCGGCACGACCTCGAGACACCAGTGACTTTTGGCAAACGATATCTTCGCTACGCGAGCCTCTTGTGCGTTTGAATTCGATTATTTTTCATCCTTTAAATTGACGGAGCGAGCGAGAGAGAGCGCGAGACGCGAGATAGCACGGCGGCGATCCAATCAAGAGCAAAGATAATACACATGGGGAAAAAACGGTTCACGCGTGAAATGCCAACTCACCGTATCGTGAGTCATTAGATAAGTTTGTTGTTAGTCAGATAAATGGATTAACAGCATTATGGACGAGGCGCTTGTGCGGTGTATTGAACTGCACGTATGTAAGTTCATCTGATTTCAATATACACTCGTGCAGTGTAAAAATATATAGTGTATATAGTAAATATATAGTGTATATAGTAAATATATAGTAAGTATATAGTAAATATATAGTAAAAATATACAGTGTAAAAATATATAAATATAATAAAAACTGGACATACCGTCGGATGAAACCGACGGTATGTCCAGTTGGTGGGTTACCCCAGCGACCTCCCATTCATTTTCATTATCGTCGCGACAATATTTCGGCTACCACTTCTTCATAATTTCAATCCCCTACTAACTTACAATAATCACCTAACCATGACTAAACTGTTAATTGACATAGGTTTTATACAGTTTCCCTGTGCCCTCGGACAAATGCAATAACGCATGCGGTAACGTATTAGGAAATAGTGGCTGCGGACACCACTCCCTAGAGTATCTATACGAACCTGCAAGTAGCAGAGGTGCAAGGTAGAATGTAAAGTATAAAAGAAATGGGATGGTGAAAGCTCGTAATGGCTTAGAAGAAACATTGGAAGTAAAATACATAAACACTAATACATATTGAGATTAACATATATTAAAGAAAACGATAATTTATTTTAGATTTCGAAAAATTGTAAATAATAATATATTCAAGAACATATATATTAAGTAAGAAACATAAAAACATATATACTTTACACTGACCAAAACATAGCACGCACCTTTTCATATAGTTTGCATTGATGAGATTAAAGTTTGCATTTTTTTTATTCCTTATTCGAATTATTTCCAGCAGCTCTTACCTACAGAAATCCTGAAGCCCTTTTTTGAGAATGCTTATTCAGAGGTCTGCAATCGATGGTTTCTGAATAAATATTTGGTATTATAATTTAAGAAAACGAAATAACAATAAACAAAAGAACGATTGATTCCATATCAATCATGCAAAGTTCATCGCCATTTGCATTTGAAAAATACAAGGTTCCATTTAAAAAAGTGGAGCTGACTTTAACGTAGCTTCAGCGCTTCCAGCGATAAAAAAAATAGGGTGGTCCAGTATGACGCCTTCTCGAACACTGAAACGTTCGTCTGAAACATTTTTGGATATGATCAATAGTTTGAGTGCTCTGTAACACTTCATGTGCCTCACCCTGTTTATAACTATTGAATTCCTTGTCCAATAAATCACATTCTTTGCTATTTTGTGAAACAAACTTTGTTTCGATGAATCATTTTTGTTCGCCGTTTCGTTAAAAAATGTTCACAAAATTGTCTTTACGCGCTTTATTTTTGTTGAAGTTAGATTTAACATCTAAAATATTGTTATACTTTGTGAAGTATAACTTCTTTACCTAGGAAAAACGATAGAAAGCTTGCCTTCGGATGCAGCAAGAGTCGGTTGCACTGTACTGGTACTCGCTTTAGGTTTTAAAACATGATGAATTTTTCGAAAGTTTCGGCGATCGCCTTAACTCATTTAATATTTGAGATATGGGTAATTATTTTTTTAAGTCCATAGCGTCCTATGACCCGGCGAGTATCGATATTGGGTTTGAGATTCTGTGACTCTTAATTTTTCGGAAAATTCCGTAAACATTCTGTGTTACTCAAATTTCGCAACATATCGAGTAGTTTTTGCACATAAAGCATCAGGGATGACTAATTTGTAATAATCTTGCGAGACATACGTTTTGATAAATGTCGAATGTGCTGGATATTTCTACGTTTTATTTGCGCAAGTAGATCATTATGGAAACTCGTAGGGTAAAGGTGTACAAGATGATCTCCCTAATAGAGAATGCTCGTAATTTCAAAGATATTCAGCATAATTAAGATCTGAAAGCGTTTACTACTGGCAATGCGAAATATTCAATTTATTAGGGTTTCAATAAAAAGGTTTCCTTTTTAAAAACGTTACATAAGGATCATCTTGGACACTTCGGTGTTCAAGATGATCTCTAGGATATCCTAGGGTATGGATGACCCGGGGGATGACCTTGCCCCTATTTTGGGTTTTATGTACATTTTGGAGAAATTAGGCAAATGTAAATAAAATTTGGCTCGAGTTTACAACACCTTTATATATATGTATATATATATATATATATATCTATTAATCATAAGTATACAACATGAACTGAACTTCTAGTCATTTACATTATAAGTTTTATTTACATTAGTTTACTATACTATACTATACTATATTTACATTTACTGTACACTTCGCACAAAAATTAAAGGAGCAAGAAAAAAATCCAAATTTTTCGGGGATTTTCAACAGGCTGTAACTTATACAAAAATGGTCCTACAGCAAAAAAAAAAAGCAAATTGTAGCTCTAAGTGTCTAGTTTTCGGATCTGAGTTTGAAATTTTTTTTTTGAAAATAATTTTCGAGTAATCATAAGAAAACCACCGAAAAAAAAATTTTCGAAATTTTTTTGGTTTCTTTTTTAAATCTACGGACGTGGAAATTTTTTTTTCGACTTAACCTCTATATGGAGCGGATAGCTTGTTTATCCAGCTTTAATTTGGTTTTTTAAAAATCTCGATACGAGCATTTCTCGCTGAGATATCGGTGTTTGAATGGAAAAAGATCATTTTGTCTTTGATTACCAATATCTCAGCAACCAATGATCGCACAGAAAATTTGAGGTTGGTTTCAAAAACTTGAATAAATTCTCTACAAGGATTGGCAATTGAATTTTTAAAAAAAATTTTTTTTTCAATTATTACATGAATTTGAAAAAGCAACCAAAAAAGGGCTTTTTGTGGTTTTTTGGAAAATCAAGCGCCCAATCAAAAGTATTGCGGAAACCACTAATGTTAAGTGTGCCCTTTACTGTTCAATATACCCACAAAAACGCTACGAAGTTTCAATTTAATCCAGCCAACCGTTTTTTTTTCCCACTTGATCGAATTTTTGAAAAAATTAAAGGAGCAAGAATTTCGCTCTGAAAAGGTCATAATTTTTATCAAAAATGAAAAAAAAAATTTTTTTTTCATTTTTCTCTCAATTCTGTATTAGTGACTTGGAAAATTTAAGAAAAAAAAAATCGAAAATTTTTGAAAAAAAAATTCCAAAATTTTTGAAATTTTTTTTTTAATTTTTTAATTTTTTTCAATTGGCTAAAAACTTTAGAAAATTAAAAAAAAAAAATTACCGCCGGCATTAGCGTTACCCAAAGCGTACCACGTGGACGTTGCACGGCGGATTTACGCTTCTTTTGTGCTTGCGCACGTGTATGTGTGTGGTTTTATCAGAGATGAGACCCTGTGGTTCGTCACTTCCACAGTATTTAGTGACTCCAAACTCACTCTCCGAAGATTGTGTTCGTCTGTCTGTGTGTGTGTGTGTGTGTGTGTGTGTGTGTGTGTGTGTGTGTGTGTGTGTGTGCGTGCGTGTGCGTGTGCGTGTGCGTGTGCGTGTGCGTGTGCGTGTGCGTGTGCGTGTGCGTGGGCGTGTGCGTGCGTGCGTGCGTGTGTGTGTGTGTGTGTGCGTGTGTGTGTGTGTGTGTGTGTGTGTGTGTGTGTGCTTGAAATTGAAATTGAAAATTGATTTGAATTGAATTGAATTGAAATTGAATTGAATTGAAAAAAAAAATTAAAGAAAAAAAAAATTTCAAAAATTTTGGAATTTTTTTTTCAAAAATTTTCGATTTTTTTTTTTTCTTAAATTTTCCAAGTCACTAATACAGAATTGAGAGAAAAATAGAAATAATTTTTTTTTTCATTTTTGATAAAAATTTAATTTTTATCAAAAATTTAATTTTTTCAAAAATTCGCTCAAGTGGGAAAAAAAAACGGTTGGCTGGATTAATTTGAAACTTCGTTGGGTTTTTGTGGGTATATTGAACAGTAAAAGGCACACTTAACATTAGTGGTTTCCGCAATATTTGTGATTGGGCGCTTGATTTTCCAAAAAACCACAAAAAGCCCTTTTTTGGTCGCTCTTTCAAATTCATGTAATGATTGAAAAAAAAATTTTTTTTCAAAATTCAATTGCCAATCCTTGCAGAGAATTTATTCAAGTTTTTGAAACCAACCTCAAAATTTCTGTGCGATCATTGGTTGCTGAGATATTGGTAATCAAAGACAAAATGATCTTTTTCCATTCAAACACCGATATCTCAGCGAGAAATGCTCGTATCGAGATTTTTAAAAAACAAATTTAAAGCTGAATAAACAAGCTATCCGGTCCATATAGAGGTTAAGTCGAAAAAAAAATTTCCACGTCCGTAGATTTAAAAAAAAAACCAAAAAAATTTCGAAATTTTTTTTTTCGGTGGTTTTCTTATGATTACTGGAAAAATATTCTCAAAAAAAAATTTTCGAACTCAGATCCGAAAACTAGACACTTAGAGCTACAATTTGCTTTTTTTTTTTTTTGCTGTACGACCATTTTTGTATAAGTTACAGCCTGTTGAAAATCCCCCAAAAATTTGGATTTTTTTCTTGCTCCCTTAATTTTTGTGCGAAGTGTACTATATTTACATTAGTGCATTAGTTTTATTTACATTATACAATTTTATTTACATTTATTTACATTATAAGTTTTATCTCACCAAACTAGAATCAAACTAAACCAGTCTTTTACAGCCAGTCTTGAATCACTTAGGTGTATCAATTATTATTTGTGAGATCAATTATACATTAGTAGTGTAGTTCGAACATAAGGAGACAACGTATACAAAAAAAAAAAAATATGTACGTTATTTCTGTTCAAGATGATCCTTCAGGATCATCCTTCAGATGATCCTTCAGGATCATCTTGTACACCTAGAAGGGAATCTTGCCCCAAACTCAACTTTTTCATTCATTGCTCGGTAACATAACATATAAGTATTTCACTATTACCGCGCCAACCAAAACCCAAATTAAGCACATTATAAAGCCACAGACACAACAATGTATGCAACTGACAGTATACAATAAAAGTTACCCAAGCTTAGAGTTAAACTTGCCTTAGATCTACAGCTCACAATTTTTACTTTTTTCCGTTCAAAACAAGTGCGTTGCTTACACCGCCATCATGAACTGACTAACGCGGGGGCGGGGGGGGGGGGCTTTATTTTACCAAAGAATATGACTAGATAGCGTTGATAGTTTTGTCGCTAGTGAAAATGATCATCTTACCTCATGGGATCAACTCGTACACCTTTCCCCTACATCGCTTCCTTATTTTTCTACGTTCCTCCCGAAACTGCCATCAACGAGAAAACGGTTCCTTCATAGGGCAATGAAATAAAAGAATAATAACGTAATATACGATTTTTTATTAGCTTCATTTTTTAACTCCAATTTCTTCGTGTAATAACATCCATATAAATTTCAAGTACCGATATATTTTTTCTTGTCTGCTCTATTCGTAAGCACGTGCAAGACCATCCGTCTCTATTTTGTCTGGGACGCATGTAGCCAGCTATTTATCAGGTCACACTTGTTCTTCATTCTGGCAATGATAATATGGGTTAGGGCTACAACTCTGCCAACGGCATTCCGTTTATCCACCCGCGCGTGTACCACGTCATTCTAATCTTCATCATCCTCGTAAGACTAGTCCAAGTTTCGTGCCACGACTGCCACGCATGCGTGTGGTGCACGGCCACGAGGCGTCCACTGACTACCTTTCCGTCTCAAGTCATGTTATACGGTCGAAATTTTAGTTGCCTCGAAATCGTATAAATATCGAAAAAAATAGTCGGCTGGATACTACTGAGAGTATCGCTTTCCAATCGTAATAAAAATATCGAAAACTCATAAACTAACTGTCCCAAAGGTGTTAAGTATGTAATCATAGAATCTTTTTTTTCTGTACATGAAATTGCTGCTTTTTTTAATAGGAGAGAATTTTGGAGGGAATGTCTTCCGCCTTGTGACTTCGATGCCTCGAACCAAACAAGCGAGCACTGTCAATCTAATTAAATGAGTAATTACATGAGATACACGAACAATATTTGTAGATAACTTGTTCGAAAGTCATGATGTAAATAACTGTTTTACTTAAGGTGTAGAGACATCCCACTTAAGACGGAATGACACCTCATCGCGGTCGGTATGGTAGAACAGAATTATAGATACCCAAAAATCTCTGAAACGGCTCTTCAGATCCCGTCGAAACTTTGCCAAACGACGTCAAATAGATAGACGAACAGCTTCCAGCCCCTCAAATTTTTTGAATTTGAGAAAAAAAACGTAGACTGGCTTATCATGCGGAACTCGAGACCGAAAAGATGAAAAATCAGATGTTTGGCTAATGTCACGACTTAGAGAAAAGCTAGACCGCGTAGCCACATAAAAAACGAACAATTTGAGCTCTCAATCACTGCACTTCGTTGCATATCTTAGGAGAAAAGTGGTAATCTAGATTTGTCGTGTAATTGTTGATAATTGCGAGCAAATGTCGCCCGAACTTCGACGTACTCAGTTCACGAGAATTCCGCGTGCGGCGCTCGCCTCGTGGTCTGCAGACGACGCGCATCGAGGCCCGTGGCAGCACCAATAACGTCTCTCCACACCGTGGTGTAGACGTGCACCGACACGCACGCACACATGCGTTGCGTAGCGTGTCGAGGCCCGTGGAAGGCGAGACGCAATGTCTCCGCGCGCGGCGACGAACGCGCGCGGTGACATCCGTCGGTGGGGCGCAGAAGCTCGATTGAGTTCTGCCCTACCGGTCGGAAGCCGGGGCCGCATCGAAGTTTCGCGTCGGGTGTCATTCCGTCTTAATGAAATTTATGAAAATTACCTCTTTGGAATTCTTTCGACTTTTAAAAGCATCTTTTAAGAGACAAAAATAAAATCGATTTTTCGACAATCTTCGAGTGCCTTTACCCCTCAATTTTTCCGCAAATGTATGGACTTTGTATTGTTAGTTACAGTTCGTGTTTTTTGTGCATACATTTTGCTCGTGAAAGACTATTCTCTCTTTATTCCACATGCGCTTTGGTAATGAGGAACATCATTTTTTGGCTGAAGTTGTATAACACAATCTTTCGCGATTTTAACATTTTTTGTAATGGAGCCGTGCGACAAAAATCTGTAAGAAAGATGGTCTCAATTATCTCTAAACGGACACGTCAATAAAAATAAACCTCGATGGTGTACACATGTTACGAGTATATGATGACTTTTATGTATGAGGATTTTTCACGTCAAATAAAGTGCTCGTTTTTTATGTTTTAACACTTCCCTTTTCAGAGTCATTACAAAACAGCTTTACATGAAAATTTAAGTGCAATGTCCTAGTCGAAAAAAGGCCCGGTATTTTGCATCCCGACAAATAAGCATTGTCAGAACGAGTGTCCAAAATGCAAATTACTTCGATGTCGTTATAAATAAAATACATTCTTTGCGTCCCTTGTACTGTGAAACTAGTGAATGAGCATTGGTGTCCAAACTTTTCTTTTCAGCACCGACGTTCAACTATGAATTTCGGTAAAAGTTTCTGTCTTTTATGATTGATAAAATTCGTCGGGATGTGGCATACCGAAAACGATGCACTTAAAAACTAACTTGGGTTGACTAAATCTTTCATTGGGGAATGCTAGCCGGTTTTATTGAGGCGGTTTTAGTGAGAAATATTTCATTGGGGAATGCTAGCGGTTTTTTTAAGACGGTTTTATCGAGAAAAAATGAAATATTCGGTTATTTCAAATGTTTACTACGTCAAACTGACGAATACTCGGAATAATCAAATATTTTAGAGTTCCATGTTAATATTTTATTGGCTTTTTTATTGGTTAATATTTTATTTTATTTCAATGGAAAATTTCGTTGATTCAAGTAATTTTTCTTCCTTGTGTAGAATCGTTGAAAAATGATTACTTCGTTTTTTTTGCGACTCTATCCTCAAGGTATTCCTTTTGTGGGGAGATGAGCAGGTCTCTTTTGCATCATCAGTAAATGAGAGTGGCGCTTAATAAAAAATAAGTGACAATCAATTATTATACCCAGCGCTAAAATGGAATAAAATAAGTTACAATCAATTATTATACCCAACGATAAAATGGAATAAAAAATTAGTTACAATACATTATTATACCCAACGATAAACTGAAATAAAAAACATCGCGCAAATTGAGTAGTATTAGACATTTTTACATTTTCATTGAAACATCGCGGCTTCGAAAATTCTCATGCTCACATTTTTCCAAGTTTCATTATTTATTTCTTCACTAATCGTTCTGTGACATCCCGTTTCCATTGTTGGTTACGGAATCATTATATTTTTTCATGCGTGGGCAGTTTATATTAACGGACAACACCACTGTGACGGCTTCAAAAAATCGATTTTTTGAAAACCATCTAGAAAAATCTAAAATACATTTAAGATTAAGATGCCGTTGGACCCAGGTCGAAAAAATAATTATTTTCGGAGATATTGAATATTTTGTGGAGCGGTGCAGCGCGGTAATATTTCTGAATATCGCCATAAGCCGCCTCTTCCTGAGGAAGTATTGGAGGCAATTACGCCAGTCTTCGAAAATTTGAGCAGAGACGATTTGCTGCAGCGTTGTTTGGGCGGCTTCACGCGAAACAACAACGAAAGCTACAACAAATCAGTTTGGGCAATAGCCCCCAAGTGTCAGTCCGGGAGCAAAAAAGTCGTCGATATTGCAGCTGATATCGCGGTATTATTATTCAATGATGGCCTGAGAAGCCTCATGAAAGTTTTGGAGACGTTGGGGATAACTATCGGCCCAAATTCTTTCAATTTTTGCGTTGAAACCGACGCAGCGCGGATCTAGCTGGCGGAGCGCTCGCTCACAGACGCTGCAAAAGAGGCAAGAAGAGCCTCTACAAGTTCGAGAAAAGATGCTAGGGACAATGATTTGCTTCTTGAAGGCCAGCTATATGGTGCCGGCATCGCTGATTTGAGGTAAAAATTTTTTTTTCCAATTTATCGCATAAATTAACAAACCTAAAACTTTGAACGCGTTTTTCTCAAAACCACTTTTTTGAGTGCGGCACGCAGCAGAACTCGAGCAATTTTTATCCGATCGACTTCAAATTTGGACTGCATCACTAAAACTAGATTATCTAAAGAAGTACATAGGATTTTTTTGATATCTCAATAATAAAAAAAGTTATAGCCTATTTTCGACGAGAAATTTTGCTCGAAAATCGTCCTTTAATTTCAAAAGCGTGCCTATTTTTTAAAAATCAATATTTTTTCAAATCCCTATGTACTTCTCTTCAAAATATCATATTATTAACGAAAACACTCGGTATTTTTTTTCAGATCGACTTTGAAGAGAGTTCTGCTGCGTGCCGCGAACCACTGCAGAGGCAACAGTACCTGAAGCGGGAGCTTCCCCAGCGTCACCATGGGGCGTGCAAAATTTGAAATTTTTTTTTTATGTATCTTCAATAAACAACGAACGAAACAAAAAAAAATTTCGAATATCTCTTTTTTTTTCCATAAAAAAAAAAATTCTTGAAAAATGGCAAAAAAACAGGGGGTCACAGTGGTGTTGTCCGTTTAGCATCTAGAGTTGTTTAGTGTATAAATCATTAGATAGAAATGTGGTCAGCGTGTCATCTCGATGAAGCGCAGTATAAATGCGACGATTTTTAGAGTCGTAACATTGCGTTAAAAGTTCGGCAACGTGGCTTTAAATTTAACCGTTATACTGGGAGGTGTTTTTACTCGATTATAGATAAAAAAACCGTTAATTGTTAAATATTCGGGTTCGTGAAAGGAATACCTTAAAGGCACTATGTTGTGAATTGAGGTGCCGGATATGAAGACGTCAAATTTGAGACAAATTCTTCCTATAATATAATAATTAGTTAGTATTAAAAGCGGTAGTAGATGCGGGAGTTGACAATGACGGCGAAGTTAGAATCCTTGTATATAGCGAGTAGAGGGCCAGCGCTTATGCTGCTAAATATGCTCCAAGTTATACACATATACCCACACAAATATATATATATATATATATATATATATAGACATGGGGCCTATGTAATAGGTATATAAAACTCTATCTCTAGTTCTTTAGTGTCTGCACGCGCCGAAATGTTGCTGCATTACTGATCGGTCTGCGCGGGACCAGAAAACTCGTGTGTTGCATTTCATACACGGGCCATTCCACATTAAGACGAACGAATATTTGGCTACGGGCCAAAGCCGATTAAAAAAAACACGATGGGCTGTTTAAAAAAAGTCAATATGACAAGTTTATCGCCCATTGGACGACCACTTTAAATGAACATTTCATGATAACAAAAAATAACCATATTACGCAGAGTGAGTGAGAGAGAGAGAGAGAGAGAGAGAGATGTTCTTCTCTTTATTTTTTTTTCACGTCTTCACAACGCACATTTAACGCCCATTAGTTTTTACTCGTACTCAGAAAATTTGAATGTGCCTTCTATCTTTATTTTTATTACTATGCGATTCTTTTATTTTGCACGTCTACGTTGCGGATCCCTAATGAGGATTATAAAAAAAAACGGTTTGAGAGATTTTCGTAGTCGGAATCGGCCAAAAAATTGGGCAATTAAAAAAAATGATTGCCTTTCAATGATGCAAACTGCATCAGCATCATATATTACAACGGTAAAAAATGTGTATTTACGGGAGAATTTTTTCTTTCGGTTTAGAAGAACGATCTAATTTGGTCGATTAAACTTCGTTTTTAATCAAGCAGATAAATGTACACGATTGACGCAGATCTTCTTCGGCTGTCATGCCAACATGAGCAAAGGGAAGAGAACCGTTGCATATAACGATAAAGCGGTGATAGGCATGATGTAACGATTGGTGCGATATTTCTCGTACGGCTCACATTTTTTGAATCTTTAATTGCAAATCTGCGAGTTATTATCTCAATAGTACATAAACGTAGTTGAAGCGTAAAAAAAAGTTTTGCGATTGGAAGAAGCATCCGTTAAGGCTTAGTCCCCCGTACATTGCATCTAAAATTTAGCAAAATCATAACGCCAATGAGTGGCTTGTTATGTGATAAAGCGATAGTACATTGTGAGGGTTCCTTAAGGGGGGATTGTCTTTTTTTTTCGCAAAATTTACCGCTTTTTGGGAATTTTTTTGTGAAGAAAGTATACAACGGAAAACTTGTGAAACTTGGCATATAGTTTTATTGATCTGTTTACTACATACAAAAAAATTTTTAAACAATTTCATTAAAAAATCCGCCTCCCACCCCCCTCGACGCGCGATGGTCCTTTTTTGATGGTGTGCACGATTACAGCCTTCACGTTCATCCTGCAACAAAAACCCAAAAAGCATTTTACTTTAGACACATATAGCTATCGTTTGATGAAGCAAAAAAGCAATACGTTTAATAGTTTTTCATTTATAACAAAAATCGATCAATTTTTTTCGAAAAATCGATACTTCAAGTTCAAAACGTCACCAAATCGTCAATTTTTTTTTCCCTTCATCGAACGATAGCTATATGTGTCTAAAGTAAAATGCTTTTTGGGTTTTTGTTGCAGGATGAACGTGAAGGCTGTAATCGTGCACACCATCAAAAAAGGACCATCGCGCGTCGAGGGGGGTGGGAGGCGGATTTTTTGATGAAATTGTTTAAAAATTTTTTTGTATGTAGTAAACAGATCAATAAAACTATATGCCAAGTTTCACAAGTTTTCCGTTGTATACTTTCTTCACAAAAAAATTCCCAAAAAGCGGTAAATTTTGCGAAAAAAAACAATCCCCCCTTAAAATTGTTAACCACTGGCCAAAAATCATTCTAATATGCAGGGAGCATCCCGTACGTTTGCGTCTATATTGGTGTGTATACATTTGAATATGGCCAAGTCTTTCCGCGAAGTCCTCGTCATCTCGAAATATATATTTTCTCCTGCTGTACAGAGAACACCTATGCTATGATCTTTAATGGCTCGTCTATTTTTCTTCGCATTTATCTCCGTCGTTGCGTCTGTAATAAGTGTCTTGGTTTTTCTTCTATCTAGAAGCAGTTCCATATGCCAAGTTACCCCACGTTTCGTCCGACATATAATGCCCTGTGTGGAGAAGATTTACATTTAACGACCAAAGTTTATTTAGAGAGGACGTACTTTCTCGCATATCCGAAGCTAGCTGCACTTTGTACGTATCCCAGATCTAGTACACTAGTTTTCAATTCACTTTTATATTCCGATTGAGGCCAATTAAAATGTCGGACTATTGAAAAGTGGCGGTGACATTTCAGTCCGAAAAAGGTGCCGGGACCGAGTTTGTGGAAGAAAGTTGGGTGAAAAAAGATTAGCAAACATTTAAGGATGTTGAGTCCCAAATCGCAAATGATGATAAAATTCTGAAAATTTGGTATGTTTTTGTATGAAGTATTTCAGAGGTCGTGTAAAAATTTCACGACAATTAGGAAGCTCGTTATTGAACAATTAACATTCACAAATTAAATGTTGTTTTATGGTAACTGATGTAACTTTGCAATAAGTTTTTTTTTGACCTCTCAATTTTATAATATCTACAATATACTGAAAGCAACGGAAACAAAATGAAGTTTATTGATAAAGTTTTTTTTATTTCTTTTAAAAATTGTTCTTAACAAAATGTTAATTTTTTAATAACGTGCTTCCTAATCGTCGTGAAATTTTAACACGACCTCTTAAATACTTCATACAAAAACATACTAAATTTTCAGAATTTTCTTATCATTTTTTATTTCAACCCTTAAGGAGGTTGAAGTAATCATGATAGAATTCTGAAAATTTGGTATGTTTTCACATGAAGTATTCAGGAGGTCGTGTAAAAATTTCATGACGAATAAGAAGCTATTTATTGAACAATTAACATTAACATATTTCATAGGGACTCAACATCCTCAAAGACGTGGGAGCTGAAGCGGGTCGCATGTCTTCCGTAGCTAGCTCCAAAACTCCATGAATATTTTTGAATTGGGAACGATAATGTCAAAGTGATGAGTAAAAAAATGTACAGGGGGTAGAGTAGACATTGTCTTTTAAGGACAGGGATTTAAATTTGAGTAATATACGGATGAATCTCGGTAATACGACGTGCAAGGGAAGGTATTAAAAAATCGCATTATAGCGATTTTGCGTTATCAAAATTTTTGCGCAAAAGCAGTCGACGAAACAAAAGTCGATGTGTCAATCAAAAGGTCCATCCAAACATCGATTACAAAACTATTTACTACGCTTGCAAATAAATAGAACAAACGAGCAATATTAATACTCCCAATGTACGTACGTACATTGTACATACCTACCCAAAAAATGTGTTGGATCAATAAATATGTAAAAGCAGCTATACTTTGTCTACGAACATTTCTTGGGTAATAAATAGAAGAAAAAAAAAGAAATATTGAAAAAATTCATTGCAGCAGTGCATGCATTGAGCAAAATAGGTCGCCAAATATCTGGTTCGATTTTTTATCCATTCGTTTTTTTTTCACTCAACTCCCTATTCTGTATTTCCAATTGGAAACAGCACCACGTTTTTAATCAGGGAAAAAACACATTGCATTGGAATTTGTTTGCGCTGTTAATTGAATTTGGTGATAATAAAAAGAATCACAATGTAACATCATGATTTTTTGCTACTTTTTGTAATACTTAGTTCCGCAATAGTATAATAATTCGCCCCAGTTATCCGCTCATAATTACCAAGTAGCCTTATGTTTTCAATTTCGTACATATTTTGTTGATAAATGAAGCTGGCTAATCCAGAGGTTATAAATAAATACGTGGATTCATTCTTCTGGGTGATATACTTTCCATTTGACAGTGACAGTGGCAGCGAAGCGGATATAATCATCTCTCTCGAACTCATTATCTCCAGGCCAGTGAAAAAGTGATTGATGTGTGCGCAATATTTGTGTGCGCTAACGTCATGCGGTAAAACACTCACGTCTTCCCAAACCCAAACAAACCCAAACAAACTCACGCCTTCGTACGAAAAATTTAAACGCGACATTGCCAATAAATGGACAACTACAACTTTTGGTCCCAATAAAAAGAGAAGAAGTACGATGCCTTCGAGTTTTTGTCAAGACACATTAGTTTACATTATCAATTGATCAATAATTTTCGAAGTGTCAGAAAGAGGGTTGAAATAGGCTGCTCCGGGAAATATAGTAAGAGTTCAATAAGCTTCCACTCGTAAATCTACTTATCTCGACTTGCTGCGACACTTGTTTTGAAAAGTCCGTAATTTCTTTTTGCGGTGGGTCACAGGTCGAATCTTATTGTCGTTACAATAGGTATTTATCACTTCAAGTTCCCGAGTCTGTATGAAAAAATTGCGGTGTTGAGACTTTCAGTTATGGAGTTTCAACAAGATTAGCATTATATACTTAAAATAAGTACCCAAGTGTAGTGAGATAAATGAATTGTCTAAATACACTAAACGCGATACATTTGCTATGTGGGTGTTTCTCTACCAATTGGAAAGTGGCTCATACAACGCTGACCTATGCGGGGTTTCTCTTAAAAACACATAACAAAGTATGTAGAACATACTTTGTTTTGTATTTGTGAAAACATTTGTGAAAATTCGTAACAGGGGACTATAATATCTTCCTGGGGACTGTTTAAATTTTGAAAGTGTATTTTTTCATCGCATTCAACCAATCGAATATCTTCATTTTTTGTTCAAACTTTATCACCGCTTGTGACGTACAATCAATGATAAATGAAATGAAGAACAAATGCTGAATTATTCATTTTTTTATCAGTTGCACATATTCTGACGTAATCTTCTTAAATACTTACAGCACAACTAGAATTAAACTTAATAAACTCAACGTTTTACTTTAAAAACGTGTTTATAATTTACTTTCCATAAATGCACTACCGGATAAAAAAAACGTACGCACCATGCAAAATTCAATGTTCGTGCTATTATACTTACAAAAATAGTTAATGGAGTACTTCCACAGCTGTTTCGACGATAATTTATGAGTACACGTATACATTTTCACTAGAACATCATAAAAAATATTCAAAAGCTAAACGAAAACAATTTCAACGGGTACTCAACACTATTTTTTAAGCTTCAACGGGTGCAAAACTATTTTTTAAGCTTGCTCCTCGAAGTGTCGTACGGACTGTTCGGTCGGAAGTGTTCAGGCTTGTATTTTCGAGATTTACAGGGCTAGTAATTGTTGGATTTTTCTTCATCTCCCTGATAATTTTGCGATCGTCCAATGCAGTTGTTTTTCTTTTTCTACCTCGTCTATTTTCATCACCGACTACACCTAATTCCTTGAACTTTTCGCATATTTTTCTCACTGCACCGTCACTTATATCATATTTTCGACCAATTTCTCTTTTAGGCGTACCTTTTTTTGATCTTTAATTACCAGTTCTCGCACTTGAATTGCAATTTTCGGCATCGCGAATTTGGTGCTACCGTATTCGAACACAGAAAATCGATAACTGGCCGACAAATCGTCAAATCTATATGTTTACATTCCGCTTGCCTTCCGAAGCTTCGTTGGGAGAAAATCGCCTTGTCACTGATGAGAATATATAAACCTTAGGTGCGTACTTTTTTTTGTCCAGCATATAACAGACACTCTTCGCGCTGAAATCGTTCTCTTTCTGGTTTCGAATATTTGTAACATTGTTTCAACCTTAGCGTAAAGGCAAAACAATGAACTTTCGTCACGACTGCTCAATGGCTGGTTTATTGATGATATTTGGAATGAGAATAGCACATAAATGGTAATTGAACGGTCTGTTCTTTTTTTTTGTTCGGTACTGTAGGTACAGGTAACTTGAGCTAATGAAATATTCTTTTCTATAGCTATCAGAAACATCAGTATCATCAACTCTGAATGTGTGACCCTCATGGCCACGAATTTTCAGAAAATTCGCCATCCTCATTGTCCATTTGATTAATTACACCGACATATCCACATTTCCTATTTTTTACAGGAACCTTAACTAACACGTAGACTCCGAGGTTATGCTGGCCAATTGAAATTGGATTTGGCCCAGCAACATTCTCAAAATCGGTATTGGACGGAATGTCGTGCGAAGATTCCGTCTGTGCGGTCTCTACTCTACAGTCATAAATAGCATTGTCCTGCGTGTTAAAATCGGGCCCGTATTCGTTTTCACATTTGGATTCCGTGTAAATGTCATCGGCGATAAGTTCTGCCTTTCCTTCGTACTCCACTGTTCCAAAATTGAAATGCTGTCGTTCGTCAGCGCGAAAGTCATCATTGCCTAAACGAAACAGCATAATGCTAGTCCCACAAATCAGAAGATAACTGACATCTGACATACTAGAAAATAAAACAGTCCCCTGTGTCATAAAATGACAGGGGACTGTTATTTTTGCGACCAAAGTTATCTAGTGCTAAATCATTTGGAATCTTTTCAGAATCAAGAGCCACCGTGCTCACTTACTAACTAAATAAATGACGTATGTAATGATTTTAATTTAATGGCATAAAATAATAGAACAGTTACTTACTATAGAAAAAATATGTAATGTAGTATAATATATAATGGAATAAAATGGCGTTAGCCGGTGAGGACTCTCTATGTGCGGTGTCCTTAACGAACTCTTATAGAGATGTGGGTGCATCGTGAAACTTCCCAACAAATTTCCGCACGAGATTACGAAAGGGGTTTCCTTGAAGATCCAACAACTTCCAGTCGAGAATTTTCAATAAAAAAAGTCTCAAATGACGTCAATCGGGATGTAGAGCGGAATCCACTTGAATTCCAATGTAGATCCCCGCCGGGCGGCGTCTCTATCAAATCCCTATATGAATGTGGGAGGATTTGGGGACTCCCCAACAAACGTCTGCACGGGAAGTGGTATAAAGAGACCCGTGCAGAAATGTAATCGGGCATTCCCTACTTTGTGTCCGGCACTGACCAGACTTACTATATCTGTCTGATTGACATGACCGGGCCCTCCCATCGAACAAACCGGAAAGACCGCAAAATCATTTTTCACGGCTCAGCCTCTATGTTTGGAAATTACAATCTTCTGGCCGGGATACATTGCGAGCAGGTACATTTCCACGTGATGTCTACCCTGCAAGAACGTTGACATGTTCTGACAAGTAGAGCCTGTTTTTAAGAACTACAGAAAAGCTACTTTGCTTTTCATCGCATCAAAGGTATTTATAATTGATTGGGGCGAAACCAATACATCTGTTGTAATTCTATTAATCATCAAAAGCATTCATTTCATCAATGATAATCGACGAGGATGACAATGCTTATCATAAATACCGGGACTACGATAACTAATGATTTGAGCATACAGAATAGGCAAGTTATGTTATGAGGCCAAAAAACGACATGTTAGGAAATATCAATGTTCTGGTCGGGAAGACATTACCTGAATGTATTTCGCCAAAAATCCGCCAGGTGGCTACAAGCGAAACGCTTCACGTAAGCAAGGTACCATCATACGAGGATAAAAATTCGTCCTGTGAGTTGTACCACGTACAGAAGTGCTATGCTTACAGCGTGCACTTACGCTTAAGATTTTGTCATACTTGTGAAATTACCGTTTGCACTCTAGGTCTTTTTCGCTCGGATAGTGATCTGTGTAAGTTTTTCTGTCTCTTTGCCTATCGGGAGATGCGAGCAAGCGTATGTATACACTCACATACTACCTTAGCAAGTAGATAACCAACAAACAATATGTTGTCGAAATGCTAAATTGTGGGTTCGTGTAAGTGTAAGTGGGTTCGTGTTTCGCAATTGATTTTCAGTCCGCAAGTTTTCCATATACCCGTCCATTGGATTTGGGTAAAGTGAACGGATATCGTGTGTTCATTGTTGAACTCGGCGATTAGGCATATGAAGCGACACCGTATAATCGAGAGTAGTAGCCGGGAGCCATGCAAATGGGCCAGCATTTAGCTGCAGTAATAAAGGCAATTGCGCAGGTACAGACGCTCGATGTGTGGGAATCAAATCATTGTACTAATTGCATCTGGAACGTGTGACTCCATTTGCGTAATTTGTAGCATTCAACGAGTTATATGCATATTGGTACGGTTTATATATATATATATATATATATATATATATATATATATATATATATATATATATATATATATACACCTATATGCGTGTGTGTGTGTACTCGGCTTAGGCGTCTATTGGATCGTGGTACGTCATTGCTTTACTTCTCGAGGCACATTCACCCGAGTTATTGATAATTCAATCAAAATTTCCACCGTGCAAGTGCGATTGCGAAATTTAAAAAAGTTTCGGTGATCATCTATCGAAACAAAAATCGAAACGTCAACTTTTGTGTTTGTTATACTAGAGAATTTTTCGCCAATACACACGCTTCAAATCCATGGTTATTCTTTCCGGCACTAAGGACTACCTTGCGATTCGACATAATGAAAAAGCTGCCGCAAGATTTCGTAGACGCATCGACAAAAATCTAAGTATCCGGATCGAACGTCTTCCTCGAAACATCTTACCGTGATCTCTCCCATGTCAGGCAGCGCTGGTCTGGGCCAATACATGGATGGACCACCGTTGTTGATGAATACTGAAACTCAGTGAAATATAGCTGCCTACGGTTTTGCACACTTTTTGTGTTTCCATGTCCAGGTGCGATAGAGTGGTGCATTATTTTTTAGCCCAATCATTTTATAAAAAAATAGTTTTCGTTTTAGACGCAAAAAACAAACGTTGACATTGATAATTGACAATTTTTTTCATATTCTCCAACAAAAATATGCTTCAAAAAGAAAAAAAAATCCATAGTACCATTTGTCGATATCTCAATTAGTTCAGGAGTTATCAGCATTCAAACGTTTCCAAAACTTCTGAAATCGACATTTTTTGGGAAATCATAACTCCTAAAAAAGAAGAGACAAAAATCTAAAAATTGGTGTGGATCTTCTTGTCATGAGATACAAATTTACAAAAAAATCAGGAAAAGTAAGAATGGTCGGGTTAACGGACTAGCTGAAATGGTGTAAAATATCCCATATACATATACTTACCTACAAATGATTCATACGCTTTTCATCAGACGTCATTAGCAACACTTATTGTTTGTAATACTGCTTTTTCACCTTAGCTACATCAACGCTTCAATTCGTAAATAAGCAATCAATTTTGTTTTCGAGATGCGATTCAAACGTTTATTTTGAAAATTGAAGATTTCATGTGTTTAGGCGCAGTTTCACACCGACCGAGCGGTCACGAGGGCGAGGAGAGATAGCTGATTTGCAGATTCCCAGTGTTCTCCGAAACGGTAGATTTTTTGAAAAAAAAAGACACACCTTCCGCCCTGTCAAATAACGAACAAGGTCTTCTCTTCATTTGCCCGAAATGATCCGTATAATCCGTCAAGAAGAAAACTCAGCCGTAGAATTTTGACCAACCGGATGTGTGACCCATGTCCTCAATGAAAACTCATTGTAATTCTAAATTCAATTATACCAGGTTGCAGAGTATCTACGCTTTCAAATGTTATACATATTTTATGTGTAGTTTTTTATTGTGTTTCAATGTTTGTCTGCCATTTTTATGTTTATGTGCATGTTTTATGTTATGTGTATGTTTGCATCACTTAAATTGCTTGTGTTTCTAGTCACGAAAATCGAGATTCCTGTATTAATATTGACTTCAAACGAAGGTGAATTTTGCTGCGAAGTGAAAATGACGTTTCGAAAAAGATGCGAAAAAGATTCCATTTCTTGATGTCATTTTTATTAAGTTTTACTTAACTAAGGCTGTGGTGAAATTGGATAGCAAAACCGAAAACTGGAATTAATTGGCTCGAACTTTCATTAATATCGGTATATTTCGGAGTCATTTTTCACGACATAATAAAAAAAGTAACATGGAATAAATAATTCCACGTACGTGGTCGATATGCAAGTGTTTAATGGTTAATCGCTATAAAACATAATTTTATAAAAAAATTATTATTGAAAAATAATTTCAAAGAAATAGTACAAATAATATTCCTATTAACCCTACATCCGTGAACCGGAGTCCTTTTCGTCCGGCCCAAAATCATTTTCATCGCAGGTTGCTTAATATTTAATGAAAAATATTAAAAATGAGACAGAAAAAACACTATTTTTCCTCCAGAAGTAGGGCCTAGAGATTGACCATGAATTTTTATCATTGACAATTGTTGGGTTGGGAGTGCCAAAAGGAAAACGACGCAGGTTCACGGGATTATGGTGCCTCAAATACCTTCAGTGATTGAGGGTTAAGAAAAAATTGTTTTTATTCTGTATAATTAAAAAACTCAAGCATGGCCTGAACAAAGTATCTCTCGGATTAAATACCAATACTTTCAACTATGAAAGTATGATTGTAGATGTGGAATGACGGTTTAAAAAATAAGAAATAAATTGTCTTTTGCGGCTCAGGGACATGAAATGTTAATATTCTTTCTCGAAAACCATAGAAGGTGTGGAAGTCAAACGCAACTTATCGCTAGCTTTTATCACACAAAACAAGATACCACGGACACTTCTTGATGCCGTATTTCAATGTAAACATTCGAGGAATAATTGACATACTATTTTATGGTTAACCGGCTCAAGAACTAGAGATAAGAAAAATTTTAAGGTATAACGTTAAACTCCCTAATTCATCAATTATTCCGAAAATGTTCAACGCAATCATTTTTTCAAAGCCTATAATAAAAATTATTTAAAGCAAGCAGTGATTACGAAATTAGCAAAAATATTATAGTTTATTCGTTTGGTAATTATGGAAAGTCGTGTTTCGGGTTTTCTTTCATCCTCGTGCAATGCGCGCTTAAAAAATTCAAGAAACAATTGAATCAGATTGCCGGCACTTATCGTGGATACCAGCTCAATTTAAGGTGAAATGTTTGGTCAATATTTGGGAGTTGGTTCATCGAACTACGAAATTTATTACGTATTATGTATTAAGAACCGTGGAAACATTCGAACAGGTTTTCCGTTAACGCGTTACCCCCACTTGTAGCGCAAAAAAAGGCCTTTTTCATGAATTTTTTTAAAGAAAACTACAAAACTTTTTTAATCGATCAATATACCATCTTAAAGAATACATCTTGAAGAACTTTCAGTAATTTTTTTATTGAAAAATATTACATTGTTTAGTGGCAAATGGCCGTCAATGAAATAATGTTTTTATATACACGGTTTGCGGTGACCAACATTGCGGCGAAGTGGATCATCTGAAAAAAAAATGCGGATGGATTTAGTCAAATATAAGTATAAACTAGTCTTTAATCGAAGGATTTTAAAAAATATTCATTTTTCACAAAATGGCGGACAGTCAAAGTTAATGGTTCGATTTTAACGAAAAAAACGGCCGTTTTTTGGCTATAAAACGGCCTTTTTTTTCGAAAAAAAATGTCGAACGATTAAAGACTACATTTTTATGTATTAAATAAGCCTGCAAAATTTGAAGAAGATCGGTTCATTAGTGTTCGAGTAATCTTGGTCACCGACTTCAGAAATGCCATTTTGAGAAAAACGCGTTTAAAGTTTCAATTTCAGTTCTTCAATTCACGGATTCTTCTCTTTCAACGCTCATATCTCAGTCAATTTTGTTCGGATCGACTTGAAATTTTCAGGACACTTATACTTATACTTCAAATACTCAGATACTTATACTTCAAAAAAATGCAATAAAAAAATCGATTTTTTCAAAATCCAAGTGGCGGTAACCCCTTAAGTCGCTCTCACAGTACATTGTAATTAGATAATAATTTTAAAAAAACAGTAACACATCAAACGGGTTTTCATCTTTAACCGTGTTAAATACATTGCTCGAAAACGTTTTTCGTCTTCCTAGAGGCGTTTTTCTCGGTCAAAATCACCTTCATCGCCTTCGACATACGGATGAAAACATTTTTTAACAGGAAAAAGGACAGATAAATCCTGTGACGTACTTTGAACAACAGGCTCAATGTTTACGAAAATTAAAAAATACTATCACCAAATTCGATATTCGCTAAAATCGTGTTTCCGAATCAAGTCCCTTGAATATTGATTCTTGAAGCAAAGTTTAAAAAATCGAGTGTCTACTTTGAAAACTAAACAAATCGGATTTAGTAGTCCAAAGTTCATGAAAAAATCGAAATTCGTGTCCCCGCACAGAGAGAAATGTATAGTAACTTCAACCATATTTCAACCATATTTTATATTACCCTGAGGGAACAATATATTATAGTCATGGTTACTGCCGAAAATATAGTATCGCTTATGATATTGAAGCAGTTGTGTTAACTATGCTCATATGTTAACCGCAACCAACAATCTTTCAAGCATACGTTGATTGTCAATGCTACATAATATAGTAGGTTTTCATCAAATGGACGATTCCTTACACTATCAAAAAATAGTGGTTTTTACCATATTGAATGGTATGTCTACTAAATGTACATAATGTTCCATAAATTCAAAAAATTTCAATTGAGAGAATCATACCTTTATGATTGTTTATCATGATTTGTTATGCCCTGACCTCCTGAAATGATTCCCATCGAAGAAAACATTTCATCTACATGGAGATTCTAACCTACGACCTACCTATCTATATTCACGCACGCTGCCATTATGCTATCGGGTACTTATGTTATTTCGTTCGTAAATTTGGCATAACGGATAAAAGTAATTCCAGCTGCAATTCCGAATAGCTGTTACCTCTGGTATAGGTAAAATTTTGCACAGATTGCCTTTTAGATATCTATGCATTGAAGCAGTGACATATATTAGATAATATATGTCACTGCTTAAATGGATTTATTGGCGCAGCCCGATAGTTTTCGAAATATCGTATTCTAAAAGCTGATAAATGAATGCGATAAGATATCTATATCGATTATAGCATGCTACCGCTGTCTCTACTTTATTGACACGTTCCACAAATGATGTACGTCTTCACTATAAGATTACCACGATGTTGTTCGTATAGTCACTTTTCGTAAGATCTTGTAACAGTTTATACTCAACAAGTGTTAATGTCAACCATATAAATGGTACAAACATGCACTGAGTAAAATGTCCATAGTATTTATAAAAAAAACGCCCATGGTAAAAGTGGTCATAGTAAAATTCATATAGCGTATTGCTGCCGTAATCATAATATGGTTCACACAACTATAAGCGTATAATCATGCCGTTTTGGTAGTGTATTCTTTTATCTGGTATCCCTGAAATAACTATTAATTACTGTGAAAGGCTTTACAATATCGATATAGTTAGTTCAGTTAATATTTTTACAATAGTTAGTAGTTTTTTCGGGGATAATAGATATTCGAGCACGCCACCAAAGTTGCATGTTTAGATATATTTTTCGCTTATAGTTGTGTTAACGATATTATGACGATGCCAATAAACTATACAGGATTTTACTCTCCCTTTTTTTGACGTCGGCGTCTTTCGTAAAGCACCATGTACTTTGCTCTCAGTGCAACATTAGTATTTGTGCGCCGATTTTGTGATATAGCTGAATTAACCATATCGACATTGTAAAGCCTTTTACAATAGTGTATAGTAATTTCGGAGATACTAGATAGTCAAACACGCCACGAAAGTCGCATGTTTACGTATACTTTTTGCATATCGTTGTGTTGACCATCGTATGATTGCGGTGACAATAAACTATAGGGAATTCGACTATACTCTTTTTTACCATGCGCGTCTTTGGAAATACTATGCACTTTTCCCTCAGTGCGAGACCAGAAGAATTCTAAAACACGTGTCTTTTAGTCACGAATATGAAAGTCGGTGATCCGATGTCAAATATTTAAAGACTCGACGCTATTAAAATAGAAGAATCACAATTTTACATCAGTAAAAAAATTGGAGAGCCGCGATTTTTAATCCAACATTGGAACAAATCATATCTCCGGAGCGATGTTTCCAAAATCCCCTCTCTGAAGTTGAAAATGGTGAAAAATCGAGCGTCGTGAAATAAAAATATGAAAGCAATGGTGGAAAACCGGTATCCCGTAAACAAAGTTCGTGGAAGTTATTAACCCAACAATGCATCTAGAAAAAAGTCACGACGCTGAATAAAAAATTGAAAAATCACAAAATGTGTAAAAAGTTTGAAAAATAAATTATTCTATCCGACCAGATCGTGTCTCCCGATGAAGGTTATAAAATATTGGCCCCCTGAATCCAACATTTCAAGAATCGCATCGCGGAATTTAATATTCTCGGTATACAAGATTTGTGTTGGAAAGAAAAGAAAAATAGTCTTGTGTGCGGAAAAGGGTAGAGCATAGTGGAGCTGATTTGACAATTTATGGGGGGAGATACCTTGAGAGGAGGAAAATATCTGTTGATTTTCATGTTTCTTTTAAAAGGAACGATTCTTTCACCATTTTTCAAACTCAGGGGTTGATTACTATTTTTGATTACGAAAATTTAAGTGGGGCGATACCTTGAGACGAGGAAAATATCTGCTGATTTTCATGTTTCTTTTAAAAGGAACGATTCCTTCACCATTTTTCAAACTCAGGGGTTAATTACTATTTTTGGCTGTAACATGGTATTTTTTTTAATCTTTATAAATAGTGCAGATGTGGCACGGTCTTCAAAACTGGCGTGACGTGTAGTTAAACAACTAATCGGCCGATTCTAATCGAATTTGGTACAAATCATTCCAACTTTATTGTCTAAAACATAATCCCAAATGTTTTTGAAAATAAAAAAAACCTTTTGTTGCAAAATCTAGCCATTTTTCCGGAATATTCAATCTCTTTATTTCTCAGCGTGCCATTTAATGGATTTTCAATATTCCTCGTTTTTTCTTGGTTTATATTCTGCGTACGAGTGTCAATGAAAGAAAAATCTTCGTTGGTTTTTTTCGCATCAATCCCGCCGACGCTACCTGCCACGCCGTCTGACAAGATCTGCCGCAACCCGATTTGTGCCATTCTTGAAACGATTATTAAAAAAAAAATAACATGTAACAGCCAAAAGCAGCAATAAACCACACCCTAAGTCCCAAAATAGTAAAGCAATGTTTCCTTTGAAAAAAAAATCTTGTAAATCAGCATTTTTTACCTCGGCTAAAGGTATCTCCTCCCTTAAGGTTCGCAGCACCTTGAAGAGGACAACCCCCGCGGCGGTTCACCATGTACATCGTCTATATGTAGTTTAAGTACAGTACAGTGCGGTTTAGTTCGCTTGAGTGCGGCGAGAAGTCAGCGACGCGATGTGGGTGTGACCCAGTTTACGAGAGTTTCACTTTCCTGCAACGTAGCGCGCCCGCGAGCGCATTCACGGAGATGGCATAGAGGATTCGACCCCCGGCATAGTTACGTCATGCATTGTTATGCCGGCCGTAACAATGTGTATGACGATTAACGCAGGCCAATTCGAGAATTCGAACCAGAGAAACGAAAAAATATAGGTCAATCGGTCGCTGACGTAGCTAATTACTATTTTTTTTTCTAAATAAAATGTATGATTTTTTTTTAAGGGGTTACACCTGGTCGGAATTTTTGAAAAAATGTATTTTTCGTTTTCGACGGATTCTTATAATATAACTTTTCAAAAATATACTTTAAAAACTTCGATAACCAAATTATCTCAAAAACAACTAAACCGATCTGCTTCAAATCCACAGACATTTTTTGTTTATCACAAGGCAGTTCTTAATCGAAGGATTTTTTTTTTCAATGTTTACTTTTTGTTGTATCAAGGAAAATAAAGTGTTTTTTTTCACCGAAATTTCGACGATTATTTTCGATCGGCGATCATTTTTTCAAAAATCATTATGTTATTGAATCCGTCCATTAAAGACTAGATAATACAGTACAAAAACTAAATTGATTTGGTTTTTTTTATTTGAGATGATTTGTTCTCGAGCAGAAGTGGTCACCACACAGGACCTTTTTTGCAAAATAGTCGCTCGTATCGACAATTTTCCGCAGTTCCCCTCCGCTCTTGTGCACACGCGATAGAGCAATGCATTAAAGGACTACCAAGAGGCCCGATAAAATTACCAAATACCGATTTTTTCTGGCAAACGGTTGGTGAAAAAGGAATGCATTTTTTTTATCACAAAGGTACATACATTCAGATCCTTTAAAGAAAATTACCAAAAAATACAACAGAAACACTTTCGCCGGCAGATGATGATATTTTTTTCGCGACGTTTGCCGGTGGACACTCTCCGGTTTAAACGGAATTTGAAAAACCAAACGGTCCATTCAAGTTAACAATAAATACGAGTCATTGACGATCGTCGACGTACAAAATAATTTTTTTTTAACGACGTGGCGACGAGTGGAAACTGGAGCAAACAAAATCTATGAAAAAAGTCGTCATTTTCACGTAGCTATTAAAAAATAAAGATCGATTTGAAAAAGCTGAGATCGTCAGTGACTTTTAAATGTTTCTCATCATATCTCCTGTAAATTTGGAAATAATCCATCAAGTGATTCTCGAGATGTCATGTCCACTGGATTTGGAAACAGTATTTCGAGAAAAACGCGTTTAAAGTTTGAAGTATGATGCTTCTAACGATGGCCCGGCCGACTGTTAGAAGCAGTAGCTCATTCCATTTTATAAATGTTGTAATGACATTTTCAGGGTGTATCGGTAAACACTACCGAATAAAAATATTTTTGGTAAATGCAATTTTTTTCTCACCTAGTTAGATGTAGTCCGTTAACGAGTCATATAACTCCGACCGGCCCAAAAATCGATTTTTTGGAATTCTTCAGGCGATTAAATCGTAAAACAACCTGAAGGTATACATTATACACTAGTTACGGCTACTTCGATTACACGAAACGGTATACTATGATGGATCCGAAAAATGCGGGAAGATTCCTATTAAGTTATAGTCAGTCGTAAAGTTAATTGTTAAAGCTACAGTTAATCGAGCGAAATTCCTGACTAAAAAAACAAGTTTTCTCGTTTTTAAGCCATAACATTTTTTGGGTCGAATTAAGCGCTCCAAATGTTCGCAAGAAATGTTAAAATTTAAAAAATTTTTAAAATGGCTTGGTAGACGATGGACAATGTATTATGGAAGATGAAAAAAAGCTGCATAGAAATATTCAAAACGGTTTGAGTTATCGTGTCGACTGTCTCGAAAAATATAGTTTAAAAAAACGCGCTTAAAATCACTTGCGCTCGAGCCATTCGCTTCGGGTCCCGGCCATATTAAGTCTTGTAACTTCATCCTTAATTGAGGTATCAAGATATTTATTTTAAGGCGTGTAGAAGTATGGTGTAGAATCATCAACAATTCTTTTATGTTGCAGATAAACACCTACATGAGCATATCGGCTCAGATATGACCATTTTTTGCCGGGTAGCATCGGTTCATTTCTCAACTTTATGTATTATATCGAGTCATATTGTAAAAATAATTTTAAGGTCGCTAGGAAAACTAAATTCAAGATTTGCTTCGCCAATGCTAAGTAACGAATACATTTTTAACAAATCAATGTTATCACTGGTCTTTTACCAGCGCTAAGGAAAACAATGGTTCTGTGGCTTAATACTGTCCAAGCGGTTTAAAAAATGGGATAACTATGATGGAGTTAATCTATCGCGGGTGTTTGTTTGGAGATCTTGCAGTTTATCTTGTAGTGCACGTCCATAAAACTATTAAAAATGGCGCGTCAGTTCTCTAACTGTATTGAGTTGTTCACAAATTAATTTCTTTTTCCATCAACGACACTCGTGTGGAAAAAACGAAATTACATTTCCAACGAAGAATACTTACTTTAATAGCCCAAGATACCTTTAATCACCGTATACCTATGATCGTTTGATTCATTTTTCAATTTTCCATAATCGTCAAGTTTTAGAACCAGATCCGAGACGACTGGTCAGCAACGCGTACGAGACTGATCCGTTTTCTCACCTGCAATTGGGACATTCCACGCCATTTCATCTAGCCCGTGACCCCAACGATTCGTGGTTTTCCTGATTTTTTTTTTAAAACTGGACCCCATTAAATAAATATCCACACCGATTTTTAGCTTTCTATCTTTTCTCTTGCTGAATTTGAAAAACAAAACATTGTTTCCATTCAAAATAATTTTTTTTCGTTCAATTGCGCACGCATTAAAAATAAACCCTTTCTGGCCTGACGAAGCCGAATTGGGAATCACAAAATCATTAACAGCATTACTGGAGATTAAGATGGTAAAAATGTTCTCTCAAAAAATATGATTAATTAAACAAATAAAAGGAAAAATGGGGCCACGATGAGACTAGTATTAAAAATCACAGAATGGGTCACTGTATGTTAGACAATTTTTGGAAATAAATTTAAAAATTCTATCATTTTTTTAGTGTAAATAGTTTTCACTTTAGAAACAAAACCGTTGAAATTGATAATTGATCAAGTTTTCATATTTTTTAACGAAAGTTGCTTCGAATGAAAAAAAAATTATATAGTTACATTCGTCGATATCTCAACTAGCTTAGGAGTTATTAGCCCTTAAAAATTTCCAAAACTTCCGAAATCGACATTCTTTGGAAAATTATAACTCCTGAGTGAGAAGAGATAACAATCTAAAAAGGTAGAGGAAGAAATGCAAATTTAACAAATAAAATACTCCCGACTGCTTCATCTCTATCGCTTGCAAACAATGCTTTTAAATATCATATAATGAGTAAACCTTTAATTAATTCTTATTCCATTCTTTCTAAATACTTATGCAAAATAGCTTAGTGCTTAGCTAGAAATTATGCACTTTTATTTAATATTAATAACTTTTAAATTGAGATAAACACAAAACAAATGATATTTTTTATACGTTAGAAGGTTCAATGAGGCCCGTGAATTTTAGGCAGACGGTCAGCTACAGTATGAAACAGTAGAAATACGTCCAAACGAGCTGAACTTATTTCTAAAAAAAGTTCTCCGCTTCAGCGCGGTCGCAAAACAGTTTAATGAGCTATAAATACAATTCTTCATTCATAGAAAACTTGTACAAAATTTGGGTGAACAATTGATCTGCTGGTCGCTGCGAAACGAATAATTTCCGTTTTCCAGGGCAAACCCTGCCAGTAGTCGAGAATTACAAAAAAAGCAGTCATCGTTTGGTCCTTTTAAAAAAAATCTTTAAGGAAAAAAACTAAATTTGATAACGGGTTCTACACGTGGCCGTATTGGGTGGCGGTAATACAGTAATACGGCAAACCGGGACGGGTATTGGGGAGAGCACTAGTTTTCTCATATTTTAATCGTTTTGGATATAACCACATTACCATTGTTCGAAAACTCATTTTTGTAACCTTTCTGTAACTATTAGGCTGTTGCATATGAAACCGCCCATACTTAAGGGAAAGCAAAGATGGCGGTTCGGCAATAAATCGACGAGCTGGTTCATTGACAGTATTGCTCATCGAAACCGAAAACTTCGGCCCATCTTTCGGCCAACAATCGGATTCCACGTAGGAAGAACTGAGGTTCTGTGGAGGTAATCCAGCCAACTGCGTATTTTTTACTCCTCCATGCGAGGCGAAGTGCTCAGTCACAATCGCTGACTGCATCGACCGGAACAAATGTTAACCGGATGGAGCGATGTCTGGGGAATATGGCAGGGGGGTAGGATTTCCCAGTTCAGTCCTAAATATTTCTTAACCGCTTAAGTAATATGTGGCCTGGCGTTGTCGTGCTGCAAAATCAACTTGTGGCGATTCTCCTATTACGGCCTCTTCTGATGCAGAACTCGTTTCAAACGCATCAGTTGCAGTCGATTACGATCCCTAGTGATGGTTACAGACGGTTTCACCAGTTCGTAATAGACGGCACCCCTCTTTGGGTGCTTTTTGTCAATAGACCAGCCGTCACTTTGCAATGTTGTTCTTGATGGAATGTGTTTGGCATACACTTCCATTAGCAAAAGACGTGTTCCCGCGGTCGATTTATCGGCCAGAAAATAATGGAGCATAACTTTTCCCTAAGGTAACTGATTCGGAACGAAAATTGTGATGGTACACACAATTGTGCATACCATCACAATGGGTTAAAATTGGCTATTTTAATTAAAATAGACGATTATAACGCATCGCACAAATGTCACATATAGCGTTTCAGCGGACCTCTACGGATCTAACATCCTGTGCATTGTCAACTATTAATTCAAGAAACGATTGTACCCAATGCCTTTTATTTCCAGCAGGTGGTTTCATACACAACCACCTGATAAACTTTATTGCACTCATTGGTTTAACGTTTTTCCTTCCCTCACATTCAAAATCCGATACAATTACTCAACAGTAGGGCAACTTAGGGCAACTTGCATGCTCATCATTGCGGGAAATACTCTGAGATACGAGTGTGTCTGCATAGAGTTCTTTTATGTCCAACACGTTTCGGGTGATCGTATAGACACAATCAAAAGTTCAACGCACATAACCACGAACGCTCTGTCTCTCTATATTTTATCATGTGCTATTAGGAGAACTAGTCAACACTATTATAGTACGAGAATCACATGGAGTGAAGCGGTGGGCGTGTCACACCCTATTACACGCGTTTGCACGCGAGTACGGTGAAATTGCGGGAAACGCCTGTCGGAAAAGGTAAATGCTTCTCGATTACATGTACATTGTATCTTAAAGTACATACAAATGCCTTGAAAGAATCTAAATGGTTCGGCCTGCAATTGTGATCACGTATTCGGGAAGCTTCGAAGAAATGGACATCTTGAGTCTTGGTTGATCTACGGAAATAGATAAATTTGCTTTTAGTTTTGCAAATTCTTATGTGTAAATCATTTTATTATTTCTTCATACATTCCTAAATAACTTGGCTAGTGTTCGTTGCGATGTACGGTGGTGGAATTTTACAGAGCTTATGAGTTTAGACTCTCCGCTTCAAGTACCTATGCTTTAAGAGGAATCCGTCCGGGTCGGAAGACGTAGCGTGAATTCTCGTCATTTTTGGTGCATTGAAACGTGCATTTAATGGATTAACGAGTTTTTATTTTTGAGTTGAATACTCCGATAAGATTGAATTTCCCCTCTCGGTGCTACCTTTGACATTCTTCGCTGCGCGTCCGTCTCATAGCGCGATCCACTTGTTGATGCATATGATATAGGCAATTGGCGGAAACGAGACTTAAAACGGTCTGGCTGAAGGAAATGAGTATTTATATGCAGAAAAGCGCAAGTTCACTCGAAATGGAGGCACTTAAAACGAGCACGAGATTATCGCTCTTGACCACGGCGACAATCAAGCATACCGAAGATTAATTTTTATTAATAATACCGAAAGCTCTGACCAAATGTGTAAAAAATAACTGTTCTGAACTCCAGCTTAAACTTAATTTTTCTGATTTCCTGCTTTTGAAAGAAAACTTAAGGCTGTTTTCGTAAAAGCGTTGCTTGAAACTGTATAAGATCAACATGGATTAGTTTCAGGAAAAATTACAAAAACGTCGAGAACATGTGTAAGTTTTGAGTTTTGTGTTCAGAATTAAACATGACTATTTTTACAATTCCAGAGGGCCCTGAGGCTGCTGCTACCTGTTTGTGTGATTAGACTTTATCCAAAATAAATTATTTATTTAAGATCGAAGGAGGGGCTTTCTCCAGAGAAAGCAAATTTTCTGTTTCTCCTTACAACGTTCATTGGTACCTCGTGTCGTAGACTTTGATGATCTTTGCGCTTCTGTCCTACCAGTGGATCGGAATAATTTTTGACCATCCAGTATTATAAATATTGGCTGTTACGTGCATTGTACTGGAATATAAACGTCCAGTGTATTGACTTTAATATACTTCCAGTGTACTAGATGCGAATGGTCTATCAAACGCACTCTTGGACAGCTACATGGACAGTTTTCTATAAAAAACGGTATGAATTAAAAATCATTGTTGCCATATATTTCAATATCGATATTTTTATGAATGCCTATATATCTGTTTAGAATATTAACATAATTCATATTTTTAATCGAATACTACAAACCTCGAACTGCTTTTTTTCAAATACTACAAATGTCAAATATCAAATAGTTCGAAGTTCCAATATTATCCATTTTTTCCTCCGGAAATTGGCAAAAACAGCAAAAAGCCGTTCGTGGTTTGATTGCTTGCAATGGAATTGCCTGACGGTGTACGCGAACATGAACAATGTCAAGATCCGTAGAATGACGCGAAGAATCCTTTTTATGACAGTTGTTGGAGCATCGTAAACTTCAACACGTTAATGTCTCGCCCACTTGACGATAAGCCTGGGATGAGATCATGCTATCGAAGACCTTGGCTTTCTGCCCTTTACTGTGAAATTATGGTTACGGAACCTACGTGGGCACGATAACGTTCTGAAATAGTTGAAAATTTAACAAGATATAAATCCAACGTAGACTAAAATAACTATTTCATTTTCGTCCTAGTAGAGCGAAGTGATACCTTTATTTGCGCCATACACTTACTCGAAATGTTATTGCTATATTCGACGAATTGTGACAACGGATCGCAAAAACGTAAAAGGGGATGTGATATTCGAAGACGAAGTATTTTAAGCTTTAGGCGTTTAAACTTTTTGTCAAAGCGCAACCTTTGACAATGATTAACAAGAAACATCACTTGAGCGTCCGCCTTCGATTTAGTTGAAACTCATATTTGTAATAAAGTATTGAGCACTATAAGACTAGATGTTTCTATCTGCAAAAAAACGGATTTAAGGGGGGAAACCACCCCTCACAGAAAAGACTGTCGAGGGGTGGTTTTGCAGTTTCTCCTACAAGCAGCTCACCGATCCGAATGAACCAATGACCAAATTCTTCTCATGTAAAGCGATGAAAAATGCACTATAGAAGTATTGAACAAAAATTAAATTAAGGGTTGACACGCCTTTCTTCGGGAGGTCGTTTCCAACCTTGAAACCGTTTTTCCGTAGATAAAAAAAATTCAGATCTAATATATTTCAATGCTTTATGACATATATGGGTTTTAACAAAAGTGATGGCGGATATTCGAGTGATGTTCTTCGTAGGTACAATTTTCGTTACCGAGATTTCGAACTCCCGTCGTCTTAGGACGGAAGGATCGCGGAACATCACGTGCAGAAAATGGTCAGGGCAGCCCTGATGAAATTAGAAATCTTCAAGTGCTTCAATGTAGCTGTCGCAGCAGGAATCGCCGCAATATAACCAAAAGACACCACTTGAAGAAGTAGTCGAGCATCATTAGTGTACGCCGACAAAAAACTTCACATTCTTGGAGATGAAATATCTTCTAAAATGGTCATCAAATAATGAACTGTGTCTCGTATAGTGATACATATTTCGAGGTTTTACGATGGTTGAGTCTTATTTTGATATTGTTTTACCCAAATTCCAAGTGGTACTTGTCATTTTTTAAAAAGAAATATTTGAATTATAAGTGTCTGTTTTGAATTTTTTAATATCCCTGACGTGTTTTAATATATCTGAATGATAATAGAAAATATTAGTCTTTAATTATCATTATACTGGATTATTCACTGAAATCCGACGATTTCCTGAACTTAAGTTAATTACTATAATTTAATTATCGGGTTAACGTAAGGAGGCTCTAACTCCTCTCAGCCTTAAACATGCGGCCGCCTTTTAAGACTATAAAAACAACAGGGTTCTAAAGCGAAGCCCTTAATGAAGTTACATTCACATAAGAAAGAAGAGTGAATTCAACTAGATTCATTTATTGAATCATTTTTCATTTGGATGATACACCATTTTCGTAAAACAAATAATCTCGTTATCAGTTTTTACTATTGCTTAGATTTCAAGTGCGTTTATTTACTTAAATCTCGACTATATTCAATATCATTAAGTAACAATATTTTACTTGCTTCAAAAAATATTTAGTCGTACGGACTAAATCTGTCTCTTTTATCTTTTTACTTAAATTTACTAGTATAGCGGCCAACATTTATCTATATGATTGTATTATGGTTGTTTCTTCAATCCAAGATTTTTTTCATTAACCTCTACTTTTTTTGGATTTTATGCTAAATACCCGAGTTTTTTGAGAATACATATACACATTGACGGTTTACAAAATGTGAGATTAAATGTTTTTTGGGAATACATATAATTGTTTGAAAATACATATACACATTGACGGTGTACAAAATGTGAGATTGAATGTTGATATATTTGAACCCTCAACGCGACACGCGGCGCGGCTATATACTCATTCAGAGTGCAAGGGTTGAGATTCTACGCCATACGTTGGAGAACTCCGTTTGACGTCGCGTGATGTATCGACATACGTTTAGTTTTGCGGTCCGATCCACGTAGTCTACCAAGTGTCTTCCAGGAGACTTTGCACATCTCGTGATGTTCATGCAAAAGGAACATCCTCTTCGGCGTATCAGAAAATATGCCAAAGAGGACGTATTTATAATTATCTATTTTTTATGATTTTTCTGTATCAAGGTTCGTTAATAATAGGAACGAATATGTATTGGACACAGAAAAATATTATGAGTTTGCAGCTTAGAAATCAGAATACTATTGATTCGAATACAATTTTTTGAAACGATACTATATAGGACGCTACTATTAAAGGCACGTCTACTGAAGGCAAACAAATACATTTTTTTTTACATATTATGTGCAATGTATAAAATATAAATAAATACATTTTTTTTACATTTCAAAAGAGGCCTTCTCTAATCGAATAAGTATTTACTCAATTGTACCACATAAAAAAATGCGTGACGCAAATAAAAAATATATTCAAAACAAATAGAGTTCTGGTACGCTGTAAGACCAAGAAAAAATCGTTTTACTTGAATAAATTTTAGTTAAATCAAGTAGACGTTTTTGACAGTGGATTATAGAAAAGCAAAAGATACACGGCATGCGCTGTCGACAGACGAAAAACGAGCATCTCCTCATTTTCCTGAAATGTAAGTCGTCTTTGACAAAAAAAAAGAACAGTCGGAGGTTGTTGCCGACTGGACTCGGATTGTTTCACCTTGGTACTGCACCCGGAAATGGCCATGGAAAAGTTATGCGAAGCTCTTGGTACGTGATTTCTGATAATTCCAGACAAGTCGATGTATGTTTATCGTGCAAGTCTTGATTGATCACTCGACCCGTTATACCAAAATATTTCCGATACAACATCCATCACAGTAGCGGCCAATCAATACCGCCGTTCTTCCGAGAGTATTGGTTCCTTTCGCTACTTTCCATTTCTAATCACATCATCCTAGTAATTTTCAACTTTCCAATAGACGCTTGTTTGTTCTCATCCTTATCCGTTGCTGTGAAGTGTTTATCTGGATTTGACGGTTAGTATCCCTTCAAAGTTTGCAATAGGTATTTCTAATTAACTCGATGGATATGAATACTTTCCATCAAGAACGAAAGTCAACCGGAAGTCAATAAGCTCACAGAAGTGGAAGTAAGTAAAGATGGTAAGATACTATGAGTGAGGTCGTAAATTAGAATACCTCTGCATATAACGGCTGCGTGGTACTTCATTGAGAATTTACGATTATTCGAACAGCCACAGTCAGTACGATCGAAAATTCTTAAGCGGAACCGACTGAAATAGCGGCAGAAGTTCGGTCGATACCTTACAGCTAAAAATACCCGGAAAACTTCATCATTTTGACTTCGCAAACAGACATACATATATTCACGGGCGAACATCCGCACGGATAAAAGACGGCCTTAGTGAACGTCTTCGAGTAACCGGCATTAAGTAAATATTGACGAACATAAGCCCTACTGGAACTTATATCAAATAATTAAAAAATAGTTTTATCAAGGCCGTGTCCTAGTGTGGACACGCATTTTTGAGGTGATTTTTGGGAATTAAATTTAGAGAAAAGGTTGAATCTACAGTGTTAGTATTTCACAGCTATATGTATACATGTTTAAAGTAAAATCTTATCGTTTTTCTAAAAAAATTATTCGAAATTGCGAATGATATTTGGTATTGCGTACGTCGTGTCGCGAAATTTTCTTTATCCTCGCACGCTGTGATTGCGACCATCCTTGTAATCTGAAAAAAAAAAGATTCTCAAAAATTCTATTCTTTACGAATGTGGTTAGCGTCAAGCCCTTTATCTTTTTGGTTGCTTTATAATTACTATTAATCCAAACCACGAAAAGTACGTTATTTTGGTAACAATCAGAGTATTTTTTTTCAAACGCCGCCATTTTGTAAGTTTTTCCTAACATTTTTTATTAGAGGGCCAAACCATAACCACAATCGTAGAGAGTAAAATTGTTTAAAAATCCTTTGTTTTAGAAGACAAGAACGGGCGCAATCACAACGCCAGACGTGAAAAATTTTTGCGACATGACCTGCGCACTGCGCAACATCAAATGTCATGTACAATTTCGAATCAAATGCTATCAAAAATTCAAGATGTTGCTTCAAACATGTCTAAACATAAGTGTGAAATACTAACAATGTAAATTTAACCGTATCCCTAAGTTTAATTGCCAAAAAATCACCTGGGACATGGGAGTTGACACTAGAATACGGTCTTATAGTTGAATTTGCATTTTAAAGGTAAACATACGCTAGGATTTGGATGACGCGAAACGATTACACCAGGAGTGTTTCGGATCATCATTCGTAGTGACACGTCTTCGAGAATCGTTCCTCTAGTATAACTTGTCTCACAATCGCAAACAGTTTAAATACAACGACAATCATAACATTTCATTTATCTCGTAAGTGTAACGACGTAGGTGTAAGTACGGCGAATAACAAAAACGGAAGCAGGTATGCCCAAATTGTCCGAAAATTAAATCCAAGTTAGAAGTCACGCGCGCCTGCCATTCTTTCCTTTCCAAATAACAACACGAATATACTGTCATATTTCGCCATTGCATCCGATGACACACAATCATCGTCCGCGGCTGGCGTTGGTACTGAGCTGCACGGTTGAGACTCTTCTACCATTAGGTCATAAATGAATGACATTAACGGTGCTATAATATTGTGAAGGTAGGCACTACTATTACCGCGCCGTCGAGTATTACGTGGCTCGAAGTCGTTCCCCTTCTGCGCTCTTTCGTCTTCTCGGTTTTCCTTTTCCTTCTGACCCACCGGTCTAACTCGTCATCTCGCTCTTTTGCTTCACGCGTCACAGTTCACCATTTCTTTTGCTCTCGCTCCTTCGTATTTCGCGCCTTCCCTCTTGCTCTCGGGAAACACTTTTACTCTCGCTTGCATGCTGCACGAAATCAGGTCACTACGCGCTGCAAGAAAGCCACGCTCTGCGCGCCTCGGCCATGCGGATTAGAATTATCGAATACTATATATATATATATATATATATATATATATATATATATATATGTGTGTGTGTATGTATGTATGTATGTATGTATGTATGTATGTATGTATGTATGTATGTATGTATGTATGTATGTATGTATGTATGTATGTATGTATGTATGTATATATGTATGTATGTATAGCCATACGGATAAAAAAATAGACATAATGCGATGCTTATAGTTTGGCCTTTGCAAACATGGATGAACTTTTTGGAGTTCTTCGGGATACTTGTATCGATAAGTACTCTTGTTAACCGTATACTGAGAGAAATGGTCTTTTCAACCATATTTTAACTTTATTTCATATTTTCCTGAGCGGACAATAATATTTTATAGCTATAGTTACAGAAAAATGCAGTGTAATGTTCTTTGATATTTTAGCAGTTGCCTAAATTATGCACATATCTTAACCGCAACTACTAATTTTGCAAGCACACGTTGATTGTTTACTGCTATATAATATCGTAGGTTTTTATAAAATGGATATTCCTTGACACTATCAAAAATGTACTCTCCTAATGTCGTGATAGTAAACGGGACTAAAGTATATATTCATTGATAAAAAATGCTGCGTGTGATTCGCGGCAATGTGGATAGTGATTTTTACCACATTATAAGATACGACCTGTGATATGCGTATTTGGTGTGCTATTCGATTGTTCTCTGTATCCTGTATGCGTGTTTGTTGAAGGCATCAATATCCGTCTACTTAATTCGCATAATGTTTCATAAATTCAAAATAAAATGATATACTGAGAGTTCTCCTTAATGATTTTTTTATTACAATTCGTCATTCCCTCACACCCTGGATTGATTTATTTCGAAGAAAATATTGCGCTTACCCTTACGGGCCTATCTTCTGTCTATACTACGCACGCTGCTCTGCCACTACCCTATCGAGTGTTCGTGGCATTTTGTTCGCAGATATGGCATCGGAGACAAAAGCGATTCCGACTTTACTTCCGCATAGCTGTTACCTTCGATTTAGATGAAATTGTGCAATCTTTTTTGCAGATCTTTTTTTTGGTACTTCAAGTCACTGCTTTAGTACATTGGTATTGTATGATATAATACTGATTCGTACCATATTATATGATATACCTGATATTACCTGCTATATGCATAGTAATGCGTGTCCGAAAAGGACAGAAGGTGAACTACAAGAAGAGTTGTTGAATTCGTGTCCTTTTTTGTAATGCAACAAACATACCATTTAACAGTTCGTGAGACAAGCGTATTTTTGAAAACTATTACACCATAGTTGCTCCAACTGTAAATGATTTACGTCTTTGCTATAAGTCAAAATTGTTCTAAATTTTTTAGATGTCGCTTTGCATGGGGACTTCTAAGAAACGATACGTAACAAACGCTAATGTAAGCCATGTGAATTGTACAAACTTGAATAGAACAGTAGAAGTTTTACCTTAATAAAACCTAACGTACAGTATACAACATGAGTATTTGTGCGCTGATTTTGTGATAGCACTGAAGTGACCATATCTATACCGTTAAGCCTGTTACAGTAGTTACTACTTATTTCGGAGGTTCATCGATAGTGAGAAACACTACCAAGATCCCATGTTTAGATATACTTTTGACTTATACTTGTGTCAACTATATTATGATTGCGGTGTCACCAACCTACCGGATACTTTACGACCCCCTCTCTTACAATAGGCGTTTTTCGTAAATACCATGGAGTTTTTCTCGGTGTAAGATTTTGGAGGCACCGCAGTGACCAAGCCGCAATGAGTGCGAGAAAAGTAGTTGAAAATGCATGTTCATGTTATTCTCGAACGACTATGATTTTTATACAAATAGAACCAAATTCATGTACTCCATTGAGAGCCGAATGGTATTGTTTGTTCCTTTTTCCGCAATTCTGGCTCGCTTTGGTGAAATTTGAGTTTCCGCTACCTTCAAGGGCGTTAGTCCGAGCTTGAGGTGATGCAAAAGACGCGCGTTGCAAGGGTCTGTACTTCATAAGTCATGCGGCTATTTACCTTGCACCGGGAATTTCTTTCGTATCACTTTAATGTTGGATGGACCCGACATTCACATTTCACGCCCATGTCAGGTCCTACATTCCTCAAATGTCAACCCTTCCTTTGCCCAAAACTCGAACAGCTTGAAAAACACTTGCTTACGAGTTCTTAAAGGTTAAGAGAGTTACACCTCAACGATGGGGTCACGCAGTGATAATGGTACTTCATTTTGTGTTGAGGTCCATTTACAGTTCCGACATCAGTGGAGCCTTGACGTTATTTCACGCACGTAGTGTGCGATTTCGAGAACGAATTGGGATTCGATGCAAACCTTGAAGACAACGGAAGCTTAAAACAATCAAATTCTTCTAAAGATCAGATATAACTTGATGACTCAAATATATATGTACGTTTCAACCGGAAGAAAATGATCAAACTCGCAATAGTAATATGATGTAAACGTAATTGATCACAGAGTGTACCGTTGATGGTTGCTAAACTTCCTGATAGTTTTCGACGATTAATCGAGTTTGTTTGATAGATCTGATAAATCCGACCGATTATTTGCTAAATAAATAATCCCATGTAGACACTGTTAAAATAAAAGAACCACTATCAACCATGACGGTTACAATACTGACCTTGAATTTCTGAAGATCAATCAAACCTGATATATATATATATATATATATACTAGGTCCATTATGAAAGTAATGCGCATTTTCTAGGAAAATAGATTTATTGATCTTATCGGTACAGATGCTTAAAATTCTTCGAAATAGTCCCCTCCTGCATCAATGCACTTGCGGAGACGTGTCTGCCACGCCTGGAAGGCACCCTGAAACTTCTCCACAGGAATGCCTTTTAAGGACGTTGTAACATGCGTTTGGATATTTTCCACGTTCTCCCAATGCTTTCCTTTCAGCTCTCTCTTCAGTCGGGGGAACAAAAAAGTCACAGGGAGCTAAATCGGGACTGTAAGGGGGCTGAGGGACCACTGGGGTACTGCTCCGGGCCAGGAAATTGGTTACGATGAAGGCCGTGTGGCTGGGGGACCTCCTCCCGGCCTTCCTTGAATGCCTTGTGCCACCTCCCGGATTGTGATCTTGAAATGTAGTCGTTCCTACAGGCCTCTTGCAGCATCTAGAATGGTACTGTAGCATTCTTTCCAAGACGCACGCAAAACTTTATAGCGTACCGCTGTTCAAGCGAACCCCCAATCACGCCATGTTACAAAGGCAAAAAACACCCTTCACGCAAAGACACGTTCTTCCGCTCTCACTGCACGGAGCGAATCGAGACTGGGCGCGTTTGAACGGGCAGACCCCCCACCACATTTTCCGACTGGTCCGAGCGTGCTGTGATGGATAGTCGCGTCACAATAAAATCATGCGCATTACTTTCATAATGGGCGTTGTATATCTATTCAGTTAATTAAGTTTTGCCGAACGGACAGAATGTGTCATAGGCTTATCACCTTTTCTTAGAAATTATAACACGAATGCGTTTACTTACTTCCATAACATGTTCATTTATATATATATATATATATATATATATATATATATATATATATATATATATATATATTGTCACGGATATCGTGCGTTTACGCAGGCGGAGGAAGGGGGAAGGGGAAATTAATAAATGTTCAACCAAATAATAAAATTCAAATATAATATATGTGACATAAGAAAGGAAAATTTAGACTCGATATAAAAACAAAGGAATTTAATTTATTGGTTACAAAAAAAGGAAATACAGGAAAACTCGATATAATATACTTGGTAATGAAATAATAATAATAATACTTTGGATCGAATTTAACGGGTTACTGGACACGCGCCGTCCCGACTCGACTTCTCTACCCGTTTAAATATTTTCGCAATTTATTTTCAAATAGTATTGGGCGCCACCCTTTCTCGGGCAATCGCGCTTAATGCGTACAACAAAAAAATCAAAACAAATGCTCGCTTGCCCGGCGAGCGAGAGACTCGGTATTTCTACGCGGGGGGACGTCTCAGGGTATCGGGGACAGACTGAGTTCTCCGAACGCAATGGCCTCTTGAATTCCGGACCACGACTATTTTAACTTTCCAAATTTTTAATAAATGAATCTCGCAAACCAAACAGACTAATCAGGGGCGACGTTTATTCGCGTGAAACGTCACTGGGCCCGACCGCGGCTACGCGTACGCGATGGGAAATTTCACGGGGGACGACGGGGGATCCGCCACGCACCTTCTCACAGTTTTTGTTACGCGAACACAATTAAAGTTGTCTATTATTTATTCACCGGATTCTTCCGATGATATTACGCAGGTAATTATTAAACGTTACTTTTTCGGTCGGGTTTCTAAATAAACGTAGTACAATATGTTTCTCACACAATTATTTTTCGGCGACGCGCGCGTAATAGGGACGACAATCGGGAATACCACGGGAGGGGGCAGGAAAACGTTACAAAATAAAAGAGAAGAGACTTACTTACTTCGATGATACAACGAGGATACAGAGCGTCCTTCGCGTTCCTTTTCTCTCTCCTTCTATTGCTTTACTTATTCTCTCTCTCTCTCTCTTTGTTTCCTCTCGAGTATGCTTCGGCTGTCGCTATTTTTGGCGGCTATCGCTGACCACGCGTCGAGACTTAAGGAAGCTTTCCAGTGTGACAGCCCGAAAAATCGCTGTTTTTCACGATTTTTTTTTTTAAAGAAAAAATAATCTAATCGGTCTGGTTTTTTTTTGTATATTAATTGGGTATTGAAGAATACAAAACAATTTTTTAAAGATCGATTTATTTATTAATTAATATCTATAAAAATGATGAAACAATTGTTGCAGAAAATGCACTTGGATGTGGTGTCCACGTCGGGGATCACAATTTTGATCTGAAACAAAAAACACAAAAAGATTATTGATCGGTATATAATTGGCTTTCGTGCTATGGAGGCTTTTTTTTTTTTTTTTTTTGCAAAAATGGCGCCGGTTTGAACAAAAAGTATCGATTTTAGCATTTTTTTTGGCAGTTTTTTTACAAAAAAATAGGAAGATGTCAAAAAAAAAAAAAAGCTTCCATAGCACGATAAACAATTACGTTAAGAATATTGTGTAAAAAATTCAACTCGATAGCTTTAAAACTCTGCCCTCCAAGTTGGACACCGTTTTGAAACATGCTGTTTCGAGAAAAACGCGTTCAAAGTTTCGCTGTAGCTGTAGCGCTCCGTTGCCTTCTTCCAAGAAATGCTGTACAGTAACCGAAATAATCTGAATTTCGGCATGAAAATTTCAGGGAATATTCGGAAGAGTGTATACTATTCGATAAAGCAAAAAAAAAAAATCGATTTTTTGAAAATTTCACACTGGAAAGCTCCCTTAATGGTTCGACCACGTCGCCCGGCTCCTTCGTCTCGCCCGAATTTTCCTTGAGATGGCGGACCCCAGTCGATTTTCATATCGATCGTCGCGGCGCACTCTTCCGGCCGACTCCGTCGATCGATCCCCCGAGTCGATACGCTCCCCGGCCGATAAGTAGGCCGTCCGGCCATGCCACGGGAGAGATTGGATTCCGCGTGACGCTCGACGATTCGGGGGGATGGCGATAAGAGGCCTCTGGAAGCCGAGTCCGATGGTCCGCGAGGCCGAGTGATGGCGCGGCTGCTGGACGTTCGTTGAGCCCACACCGACGTGGCCTTACACGCCAGTCCGCGTGGTCGTCGCGCGTGGGACGTCGTGAAAGGGGTTATGGGGAGGGAACGGGAGGGAAATGTGTCGCGGATTCGATACAATAATAGACCTAAAGTAAGCTTAAAATTAACAAGATATCATTTTTGAGAAGGGCGCTGCGGAAGTTAGGCCCGAGCGTGGTCACGCGAGCTTTTTTTCTAATTATTTTGTGACATTACGTAACAATATATATATACATATATTGTAACGTGTGTTTTGAGGGGTAACACTCTGCTGGCCCGCCGGGCCTGTTGGTGGGCCTGGCGAGGGCGTCCTCCGGCTCGGGCCCGATACCGCGACCACGACGGGTTTCCATACACATCAGAACCTTCACAGCGTGTCGAGGCGGTCCGTGTGCATAAGTACAGGAACAGTGCGATTAAGTTTTCCTCTAATCTCAAAGCGTACGTATTTCTCAGCAGCTTTTTTTTTGTTCCGAAGAAAAGGCCTCACATGGTTCACCGATGTTTTCTTGATTAATGCGCGCAAAATTTTCGAAATCGCTGATTAAAACGCGTTTCATTTCTCCGGGACGCCCTCGGTTGAAGAGCTGAAGTGCCACCAATGTCGATGATGCCAAATCCATCCATGCAAGCTGTCACATTTTGTTTACTAATGTGGCGTGATTGTTTCGGATCTCGTTGCGAAGAAAAGTTTGTAGCTTTTGGATGTCGCTTGTCGATGGCAATGTGGTTTTTTTTTGTCTGTTCCGCTTGACACAGGTTTCGAGGGCTGTATGAGCAATACTCGATGTGTAATCTTCGGTAAAGAGCTTCAGAAAATCCTCCGCGTATGTTTGTTTCTGCTTGTGTTGCCGCTTCATCCATTCCGAAATGCATAGGCTTTCTATTTGTTTTATTAATGTGCTGACTGACATTGCAGGAGATGGCACTGCATACTGTAAGAAGATTCCTTTCCTTCTATTGTTGGGCGATGACGCTTCCGGGATTAGAGAGGGGAGGAACACGGTAGACAAATCTCCAACGGTTACACAAAAGTTTATTATATGAAATATATACGTTTTCAACTATTCGTCGTTCTATACGCTATTATACTGAGGCACCGCCTCACGCTCTCGTGTCTCACGCACGATGACCATCCGCCGCTCCCTTCTCAGCGTTCCCTCGCTCGAAAAGCGACGTTGCCGTCTCTCTCATTTTACACGCTTACAATACCCAGTTTGGCTTTCGTTGGGACCGGCGAGGGAGTGAATAACGAGCAAGGTAGCCACGTAGTTCATGGAGTAGAACAGACTGAAAAAATCGTGTACGCGTTCCGTCTGTTTACCCACTTCAATAATAAATCGGCCAAGTTGGCGCAATTTTTGTCTAATCATATCATAAAAATGCGGATCTTGGTATTTTCGACAGAGCTTATTTCCGAATAGTATGGCGAGCTCATCGTATCGTATGGTTTTTACCACGTAGTCCTCGTGCATGGATGGGAAGACGCGCTGTCGAAGAATATTGCTCGCTCCGTGGTGAATGCGACCCGTCACTCTTCTGGAGATGACCACTATATCTCTGCGTTTGGTATCCTTTCATTGCGTACAGCGCCGTACGTGATGGCGTAAACTCGATTTAGCGTAAACGCGATTTAGCGATTTCACGTTGCAAAATCTTTTGCGCTTTTCGCGTACCGAGGGTTTGGATTGCGAATTACTTTTCGTTCGCCAGTATTGAGTGCTCGATTGGTATTAAAAGCGAAGTACTCTTTCCTCCTTATTGTTGCCATAATTTTTTTACGTTCATCAGAACCTTTGGCGTTGCTCAAATATTCTAACCCATCTTCTACGGTCTTGTGAATTCTGGTAACATGGCGACTAAATTTTTCCTGCTCCGAGTTACAGTATATGCAATCTTTTTTTTATGCCCGATTCAGCAGTCACCACATGCATGAGTTCATCATCCGGAGCATAGTGCCCCGGATGATGAACATCCCGCATAGGCCGTAATTCCCGCATAGGCCGCTTACGGTGGTAGTTCCTGTATAGACCGCTTGGGCCGCTGTCTGTACGGTACTAAGAAATTGCTCTTATTGGTAGTTAACCGGCCATACCAACCCCATTTCGACAACCCAATAAGACGTGGCTGGTATACAAGTGTCCTCAACTCTCGATACGCAATGGCAATGCTATTCTGTTTGTTTATGCCCATCACAGCCTCGTTTGTACGGATAATTAAAAAAGGCTTTATTCATGTAAAAATCCTTGTTTCTACATTCTTGCATAACAGATGAAATATGTAGATGAGATATGTATATATAGATCGAACAGCCCCCCCCCCTTAGAAGAAAATTTTAAATACGCCAATGTACTCAGTGCATCCACAATGTGAGTATATACATTTTGGGGCCAAACTAGCAGAGAAAAAAAATTTACCTTGATATGGCGATTTTCAAAGTCAAGGATGCCACCAGGATTTTTTCATTATTTTTCCCGCTTTCAGCGCATCAAATTACGTAGGAATACGCTTTCGAACTTTTTAAATAAATTTTTAGAATTGGACTTTTCGTTGTAGACGGCGCTGGTCGATATATCGACCAGCAGTTAGGCTTGGGACTCCAATTGAGAAATTCATCGATTTCTTTCTGATATCTTTTCATGTGATATCTTTCATGTAAAAAGAAGTCGATTTTAATGGCAATTTCCCCGTCCTTAAAAGGTTAAGTATTCATATGAACAAATCAAATAACCAAATTATTTAATGAGGCAAAAAAGTTGAGCAGGTGGTTCGTGGCTTTCAGAACCGAGGTCACCTTGTCAGGAAATATCAATGTTCCGGCAGGGGAGACATTGCCTGAGAATGTATTTCGCCAAAAATGCGGCAGATGGCTTCAAGCGAAGCGTTTCGCGAAACGACGGTACGATCGTACCAGGATAACACTTCGACCCGACTAATACTTCGGCTAGAACTGTTTATTTTACTCGGGTTTCCTGTCCGGTCGCCGGTTTATTTCCCACGCAACAGCCCTGTCAATTCGCATCACCTTCCTCGTCATTTTTCGGTGATTTTCAGACGCCTCTCATCGTCAGTTCCTGGCTATTCCCGATCCATTCTCTATTACTTCCTTGGCCATTTGTTCCTTGCTTCCAGTCCAATACAGTTTCTGATCAATGCCCGAAAAAAAGGAACGGTGGGTCGGGGCCTAGCCTAAGACCTGTTACAAGGAGAACCTGATCTACACTGGAAGGCCTGACCCTGGCCTAATATTATCTAAGGAAGGCAGAAAACGGCGATACTTTTCCCCGACTCACATTTCTGCACGGGTACATCTTTAAAAATCATAAGAGGTCGATCACCAAGTTCAGCTATTAGACAAAAAATCCAGCCAAATGAGAGATGATCAAGAAAACATTGTGTTCATATGACACGCAATTCACCACATAGAGCACCAGATACGTGGATTGTTTAAAGATGTTACAGGATTCATAATTTCATTTTTTCATGTCCATTTCGCATCATTTTCAAAGACAGTATACACGAATAATCGTGAAAGAATAACGCGTAATACTCATGAGCCGGCTAACCCGTCGATGGTCATACTCCCATCCCTGCCATTCGAAGACCTGTGTGGAAAACGTACTCTATTCTATCGGAGCTCCCAAATGAATTCTATTTTCCAACAACAAAAAACAACAAACTTACACCAAGCTCTAAAAAGTCGGTCAAATATCGTTTTCTTTGACACCCCTACGGATGCGTATAAAAATTATTGAAATGAAAGCACAATCGTACAAGCAGAGTAATCGTAATTGTAATACCCGAAGTGATACAATGTTGGCGTGCCAATTTTTGCACAATCAGGGTCGTGCACGGCTCATGAAAAGAATCGAGGTACAAGGGAAAAAAACGACCTGTCTTTCATCGGCAAACTGTACGACCTCTGCTCGGATGACTATCACGTTGCACCCGTGCAGAAATGTGACCGGGCACTCCCTACTTTGCGTCGAACGCAGTCGAGTATTATCTGTCCGGTTCCTAATCAGTTCCCCAAAAAGAGGACAGTGGATCAGGGCCTGGCCTAAGACCTGTTACATAGCGAACCTGTTCCACGCAGGACGGCCTGACCATGGCCTGATATTATTTAGGAAAGGCAGATCAAGGACACCACGTCTTCCCGGCTCAAATTTCTACACGGGCAATCGTACGTATGTTTGGAGAGTATCAAGCCCGTGCACAGAGGGCAATTGCATTAATTAGGCAGTGCGGCATTTCATTTTTTTAAACTCATGCAATCCACATGCTTTAATTTCAATTATTTTATTGGATTTCAATGAGAATAATCGATAGAACACCCTGAACACCGTGGACCATAGTGTCGCGGATGATGAACTCATGCATGTGGTGACTGCTGAATCGGGTATAAAAGCAGATTATTGCATATACTGTAACTCGGAGCAGGCAAAACTTAGTCGCCCTGTTACCAGAATTCACAAGACCGAAGAAGATGCGTTAGAATATTTGAGCCACGCCAAAGGTTCTGATGGACGTAAAAAAATTATGGCAACAATAAAGAGGAAAGAGTACTTCGCTTTTAATACCAATCGAGCACTCAATACTGGCGAACGAAAAGTAATTCACAGACCGAACGCTCGGTACGCGAAAAACGCAAAAGCTTTTGCAACGTGAAATCGCTAAATCGCGATTACGCTAAATATATATACATATTTCATCTACATATTTCATCTGTTATGCAAGAATGTAGAAACAAGGATTTTTACATCAATAAAGCCTTTTTTAATTATCCGTACAAACGAGGCTGTGATGGGCACAAACAAACAGAATACCATTGCCATTGCGTATCGAGAGTTGAGTACACTTGTATACCAGCTACGTCTTATTGGGTTGTCGAAATGGGGTTGGCATGGCCGGTTACCTACCAATAAGAGCGATTTCTTAGTACCGTACAGACAGCGGCCCAAGCGGTCTATACAGGAACTACCACCGTAAGCGGCCTATGCGGGACGTTCATCATCCGGGGCACTATGCTCCGGATGATGAACTCATGCATGTGGTGACTGCTGAATCGGGCATAAAAAAAAGATTGCATATACTGTAACTCGGAGCAGGAAAAATTTAGTCGCCATGTTACCAGAATTCACAAGACCGAAGAAGATGGGTTAGAATATTTGAGCCACGCCAAAGGTTCTGATGAACGTAAAAAAATTATGGCAACAATAAGGAGGAAAGAGTACTTCGCTTTTAATACCAATCGAGCACTCAATACTGGCGAACGAAAAGTAATTCGCAGACCAAACCCTCGGTACGCGAAACACGCAAAACATTTTGCAACGTGAAATCGCTAAATCGCGATTACGCTAAATCGAGTTTACGCCATCACGTATGGTGCTGTACGCAACGAAAGGATACCCAACGCAGAGATATAGCGGTCAACTCCAAAAGAGTGACGGGTCGCACTCACCACGGAGCGAGCAATATTCTTCGACAGCGCGTTTTCCCATCCATGCACGAGGACTACGTGGTAAAAACCATACGATACGATGAGCTCGCCATACTATTCGGAAATAAACTCTGTCGAAAATACTAAAATCCGCATTTTTATGATATGATTAGACAAAAATTGCGCCAACATGGCCAATTTATTATTAAAGTGGGTAAACTGACGGAACCCGTGCACGATTTTTCAGTCTGTTCTACTCCATGAACTACGTAGCTACCGTGCTCGTAATTCACTCCCTCGCCAGTCTCAACGAAAGCCAAACTGGGTATGCAGTGTCATCTCCTGCAATGTCAGTCAGCACATTAATAAAACAAATAGAAAGCCTATGCATTTCGGAATGGATCAAGCGGCAAGACAAGCAGAAACAAACGTACGCGGAGGATTTTCTGGAGCTCCTTACCGAAGATTACACATCGAGTATTGCTCATACAGCCCTCGAAACCTGTGCCAAGCGGAACAGACAAAAAAAACCATATTGCCATCGACAAGCGACATTCAAAAGCTACAAATTTTTCTTCGCAACGAGATCCGAAACAATCACGCCATATTAGTAAACAAAATGTCACGGCTTGCATGGATGGATTTGGCATTATAGACATTGGTTGCACTTCAGCTCGTCAATCGATGGCGTCCCGGAGAAATGGAACGCGTTTTAATCAGCAATTTCGAAAATGATGCGAATGTTATTCAAGAAAACATCGGTGAAGCATATGAGGCCTTTTCTTCGGAACAAAAAAAAAAGCTGCTGAGAAATACGTTCGCTTTGAGATTAGAGGAAAACTCAATCGTACTGTTCCTGTACTTATGCACACGGACCTCCTCGACGCTGAGAAGGTTCTGTTGTATATGGAAATCCGTCCTGGTCGCAGTATCGGGCCCGCGCCGTAGAACACCCTCGCCAGGCCCACCAACAGGCCCGGCGGGCCAGCAGAGTGTTACCCCCCAAAAAACACGTTACAATATATATATATATTGTGACGTTATGTCACAAAATAATTAGAAAAAAGCCCGCGCGACCACGCTCGGGCCTAACCTCCGCCGCGCCCTTCACAAAAATGATATCTTGTTAATTTTAAGCTGAATTTAGGTCTATTATTGTATCGAATCCGCGAAACATTTTCTTCCCGTTCCCTCCCCATAACCCCTTTCACGACGTCCCACGCGCGACGACCACGCGGACTGGCGTGTAAGGCCACGTCGGTGTGGGCTCAACGAACGTCCAGCAGCCGCGCCATTACTCGGTCTCGCGGACCATCGGGCTCGGCTTCCAGAGGCCTCGTATCGCCACCCGCCCGAATCGTCGAGCGTCACGCGGAATCCAATCTCTCGAACTACTGAGTTCTTATTACCGTACAGACAGCGGCCCACGCGGTCTACACAGGAACTGCCACCGCAAGCGGCCTATGCGGGAACTATTGAGTTCTTATTACCGTACAGACAGCAGCCCACGCAGTCTACATAGGAACTACCACCACAAGCGGCCTATGCGGGATCTACTGAGTTCTTATTACCGCACAGACAGCGACCCAAGCGGCCTATGCTGGAACTCAGTAGTTCCGGTATACTTGCGGTGGAAGTTGCTGTGTAGGCCGCTTGGGTCCCTTTCTGTACGGTAATAAGGAATCGCTCTTGTTGTTAGTTGACCGTTATACTAACCCCATTTCGATGACGCAATAAGACGTGGCTGGTATACAAGTGTCCTCAACTCCTGATACGCAATAACACCGCTATTCTGTTTGTCTGTGCCCACCACAGCCTCGTTGGTACGGATAATTAAGAATTCTTCCATAGTCGTTATCATTTTGTTGTTGTTATCATCACTACTGGGTTCCTGCATAGGCCGCTTCATTTGGTCAGTATATACATGAGCGATCGTTCAGAATCCGAACCGCTAGCGGTTGTATGAAATATAAAGTGAGCGCAGCAACCTATGTGGTAAACCACCTAATTGATAACCACCTAAATCACTTACAATGAGAGCTTCACTCTTGCTATTGAAAAAGTAACAGTGTAACCAGATTGATACGTCGGACCGTGAATAAGACCGATATTGAGAAAATCCTGGGGGGGGGGGCCCATACAGAATTCGGGGGGTGGGGGGGCTCTGGCCCCTACCTAGTTGCGCCAAAGACTGAGTACATCAAAATAGGCAGATATGTTGTAAATGTCATTCTAAAGAATATTTCAAGGACGCCAGTTATTATAGAACAAGCTTCGTCAGTAAACATACTTACTGCCCAAAATTTTTCGGTCCGTGGTACTATTGTCTTCGTATTCAGCGCATCAATAAAGGTAAGTACGCCAACTTTTAGGCGGAAAAAATGACCTTGAAATAGCAATTTTCCAGGTAAAAACAAACATTCAGACATTATCATAATATTTTGGCCATATTCAATATATGACATTTTCCGTGAAAAACATTAAATATTATGTGCCCCCCTGGCTGGTCGAAATATCGACCACTCTCGTCCTCAAAAGGTTAATATAATACCGGTATTTGAGATTCGCATTTTTATTCTTGAATTATCATTGATCAAAAGAAGCTTTGGACAGTTCTTGAAGTCAGTCTCCACTTTTCAGGAAATGTCTATGTTCTGGCCAGGTATACACTACGTGAAAGCATACTGTCTCGCAATGTATCGCGGTCAGAACATTGTAATTTCAAATCATAGAGCGTAAGTCGTAAAAAACGATTTTGTGATGTTGCCCGTCTGTTCCATGCGAGGGTTCGGCTAGGTGAATCAGACGAGGCAAGTCTGGCCAGGGCCCAACACGTAGTATAGGGGACGCCCAGTTATACTTCTATACGGGTCAGCCCTATCCTCAAATCGGAGGATGTCTCCAACATAGGCTAGAAAAAAGTCTTCTTTTTGTTGTCTCCTCCGGAGGCTATCGCCATCGATTAACCGTATGTGCCGCTAAAAGATACGTTTCCGTGGACGCAGTATTCTCGACAGCGTCGTTCAGAAGGTTGCACTAGAGCGCACAACGGCGGTCACTCAATCGCTTTGTCGCAGTGCATTATCGTACGAGTGGTGGGGGGGGATCGTGGGGGTATGCACGGAGTGGGAGTGCGACCGGCTTATAACAGAATTAAGACCTTACACTACTTTAGGGATTGTTCCAAAAAGCGATTTTATTTTCATGTTAAAAAGGTACCTCAGTACCCATAAAATTATATTCCAAAAAATGATGGGCGTGAAAAATCTCTAAATACTCGATTTTTTCATTCATCTGCAGGCATCGTAGATCAACGGTATTCTACTAACTCTACACGCGTTGATCTCAAAACTACATTTTCCAAGTCGACCGGACTCATGACTCAACCAAAATTCAACCGATTCACAAATTTTGACTTTATATTTAGAATTACATTTTCTAAGGCACTGCGCAGGGTTTTTCGAAACTACATTTCATAGTTCTATTTTTATACACAATAGTCTGACGAATTTCTCATGGCATTTTATACTTTTTGTTTAAGAAATGCGCCATTTTGACGAAGAAAACAATGTATGAAAAAAAAATCCTACGTAAGTGTATAGCTATTTTTATATATAATCGAAAAAACTTTAGTGTCTCATCATAACTAAAAAATTATAGGAGCTGTTGGTCCGGCCGTTGACCTTCCAGAAATAGAGGCGTCATCGGAAAAATGCTGCACAGTCGCCATTTTTATACGTATCGTTGTGAAAAAGTAATTTTCTATAGGCAATTATGTGTATAATAAAACTCCTATTTTGTAATTTCGATTTATTTTATGGTTTCGCTGGAAAAAAATCACAAAATATGGCCTTTTTGGCCTTTCGGGTGGCCTAAGGCCTTGAGTCGAGGGAAGCAGGATAGTCCTGTACCGCCAAAAAATGGTTCCTTCGAAGTTTTTCTTTATCGACCCAGCTTCGAGACATCATCCGAATCTGCAAGCTCGTATATGTAATATTCAAAAGATAAATTGGTAAAAGAAGCGATACTGGGAATGTTCCATTATCGCGCGTTCCTGTGTAAAATATGTCTGCTAGATATGTTTGCTGATAACACTCGTTCTTTACGAGTATATATGTCCTACATCTGGATATAATAAATATTTCATTCGCGAGTACGTCAAAGGTTGATGCCAAATGTTTGCCAGGTCAAGTTTTCAAATTACATAATTATTATATTATAAATCGACGTCATACTTTTTTCGTGGCACAGAGTAAGGCCAGAACAAGTAAGCAGGTTATGTGTTTTTATTTAACATGTTTAGGTCCCTAGGATTTGTCCAATGTGGAGAATCGGAAAAATGACAACTCTGAGTGAATATTTCATCTGAGAGGATGTCAGAAGGGAAAAGGCACTTACGTATCTTTTTACTTGACCTATTTAGAGCAAGCAGCAGGTAAACCTTGTGAATTTTGAAGCAAGTATGTTTTCTATATTTTTGCCACACAGGTGATATTATAATACGCTGAAGTACCAGGTCTTTGTCTTGATAGTCCATAGCTTGTCATGTTTGTTATTTTAGACGCTTAAAATATAAGCCGCAAAGGAAATTTTCATGAACCGGTTGGAGGTATGTAACCCGTCACAGGTAATGTTTATAAAAATTATGCGAAGAAAAATCATTGCCTATTTGCCCGAATTCTTTTCGATTTGATATTTACTTTTATTGCTGCTCCGTTGTTGCTTTTTCCTTAATTTGTATCCCGTTAAACTGATTAGCATAACTTTATTCATATAACGTATAATTTTCGCAAAATGTTTAAAAAGGATCATCAATAAATAAATAAACTCACTGGTAATCATAAAGACGATATCTTCTTGTTGATTATCTCTTTTTCCGGAGTTTGGGTTTCCGATTTTGAATATTAATCGTTTTTATCGAGTGTTTTCGCTTTCAATACAGTTCAGAAAGCAATGATCCACGAGAGAAGAAAGTGATTGCAGGCCATGCAGTATTAAATTATGGCTCGTTTTCATTTGATATTGCATCATTTTATTAGTCCTCAGCTCCATAATTAGGATCTCACAAAAAAAATCGTGTTTGCTCGGTGGAGTCAAGAAAAATTCGATAACGGTGGCCAAATAATGGCTTGTAATGCGCCCCAAGGTTTCCACAAGTGTATCGCTGCTTCGACTGTTACCGTCCAATGAATGAATGCAGTATCACGTCTTACAGTACCCGAATCACCATGTGTCGCCCAACGTTAAAGTCGTGGAATTTTTTATTTTTCTTTCAATGAATTTTTCTATCGAAGAGACTTTTTAATACGAAAACGCATTGAAGTGGAATATTTTTGTATACAATCTGTTAAACCTTCGTGCTGTTATGAGACAGAAATGGCGAAATCCTTCAAAATTCGGTTTAACGACAATGGAAAATTGTCGCTTTGGTGCAACAAAAGAAAAAAAAACTATATACACACTTGTCAAACGCGGCAATACCGGATGCCAATAAAAAGTAGGAGAAAAATGAGAGCGTTCAACGGGCAGCTAAGCAAATATTTGATTTAAAAAACGGTTTGTAAACACTCCTGCGATTTCCGGTCGGCGTGCTTAATGGTAATGTAACTATTTTAATATCACCGCTCGCGGAAGATTTTATGTGATCGTTTCCCTTTTTTCGTGATAATATTTGCTCACAATACGGAGCAAAAACGAATGACGTCACATATCCTATCTTAGATTTCGATTGGAGAAATTTTGAATACGGTATGCTATATCTTGGAGTATTGATTCAAAAATGGTAAGTACTCGCTCGAATAGAAACGTGGCGATTACGTTTTATTATATAAAAACGCCACGGAATATACTAAGCACACTTATTTTTAATAGTGGTAATATATAATACCAAATACACCACCAGATAATTGAAAATTTATAAAATGCTTGTGTCATGGAAAAATCAACAACCCAATTTCATACAGTGGAAAATATATTTATCAAACAGTAGGTTCCAATAGTATATTTCCACATACAGTGAAAAACATATTATTGAAACGTACCGAAATGTTAAGCGAATTAAACTTTTCACTGGAATGTATAATTGAATCCTCGCATATGTCCTCAATCTACTCTAGACGCATTGCCAGTACAGGTAAACTTCTTATTTGCCAATAGCGTCTGTACAGCTGACTTAAAGTAATCGACTGTTAACTGAAGCTGGTCGGGTCTTGCTATATTGCACGGTTGAAATTCGTTTCTGATTTGTCTTCTATCACTTTTGGAGAGTCTTGGTGACACGAAAAATGTTGTTTTCTTAATCGCGAAAGGTATTATATAAATCAATTATTCCACTTCTATGCATTATAAAGTAAAATGCTTGATATAGTTACCACAATCAAATTACATAGATGTCGCAAGGATAATATCTTGATAGATTTATTTAAATAAAAGCAAAGACCTTAGGATTTCTCATTTTGTCTAACCCTAAGCTGTATTGACATTTTTAAAATCTCGTTTGAGCAAGGGTTTTAATGAAAAATGTTTTTAAACTTTTGAATTCGAGTTCTCTATCGGTAAAAATATTCAAAATAGAGAAATTTTCTTTTCGCTACTACTCTATCACTTATAATGAAATGTGAACGTTTTTCGACACAAAGTCTTTGACACAATTCTCCATAACATTTTCTGTAGGTACCTAGTAGATACCTAGTCCAAGGAGTTTCGAATTTTCGTTCATGTCAAAACCTTTTTTCCTCGTGATCTTTACAGCTACAGTGGTAAAAACATGTTTTTGCTATAAAGATCTATTTAGTACGAAACGAACTGTTTTCCGTAAGCAAACGCCAAATAGCTGTACGCCTGGGGCTTGATAATTTTTGCCTCCAATCTAGTTGTAATTTCTTACACGTTTCGCTTCCGAGTACTGAATTAATGAGATGCCAAATTTGACTCAATAAGAGACGGAAGTGCGTTCGATGTACCTTATCAATGGTAAACAGTCTTTCAAAGATATGAGCAGATTTTTTTCCGGCTAGAAATGAGGATGTTTGTCGTCTTGTGAAGAGCGATGCCTTTGCGCTTTTTTACGACGTGTGAACAAGTGTTTCTATTATAATTTATTACCTTCGACTACCGAATACGCCAGCAGTGTTTTGGAGCTTTTTTTAATTCCTAAACATTCCCACCTAACAAATCGACTACTGTCGCCAATGAGCCGCACATGTAATGGAAACCCTCGGAAAGGAAATATTTTTTTTTACGTCAGATGTTCCTCGCCACATTGTACATACAGTTAATCCCCAGAGTTTTTTGTAACGAGTACTGGGTGACATAAGTTCACGGTAATTCCGACCATGTGGTCCTACGTTCAAGCACGCATCGAGATTTTTTTCCCGTTTGTAATAATACACCGTTATTAGTTAATATTTAGCGCTACATTAAAATGGAATCAATGAAAATTCGCAAGTTAAAATTCGACATATAAATTTATTTAAAGTATAAATTTCGACACGCTGAACGTATCTCGCGGGTTCTGCTACATGCTTGCTGAGAGTGCGAAACCTTTACGAGTAAAACCAGTGACATACATTTTCCGTAAGGTATCCGTAATCGTGGCCGTCAGACTTTGACCAATAGCGTTGCTGGAATAATGAAGTATGTTACGGAAGGTGTGTGATGGGCTTGAGGGTGCTTGTTCACCAAAGCGGAGCGGAACGAAGCTAAGAAAAATCAACCAATCAACCGCTGAATTCATGTCCATCGAGCAGGGGGGGATTTATTTTTTCCTCGCTCCACTCCACTCTGATGAACAAGCCCTCTAAGACTTGAAATCCTTTCCCATACGTCCGCTATCTGTGTGCTAGGTAGGCAGGCATCCTCCGTGTGACTAGGCGCAGGGTATATACTTGCTTGACTTCCAACGCCTGCCTATCCTAGCACGCGGATAGTCGACGTGTGGCGTAGGACCTTCAGACTTCTTCTGCCAAGTTCCTTCCGAATTACTTGGGATGTATTTCATACGTCCAAGCAATAACCTAGCACATGCTGAAATAGTAATCTAATGCTATATATTCCAAATAACTTTTCACCATCGAGGATTGTTAACAACAAGAATAAACGTGTATTATGTATGAAAAAATATGTCAAGTTTAATGTTTGCAAACCGCTATTGATTCGAATACATTTGTTTTCTAAATGAAAGACCTATGTACAGCATGCAAATAAAGATATTTTACCTTCAAATATATATTTTATACATTCAAAACAAATATGTATTGCAATAAAATATGTATTTATTTTATTGGACAATATTAAGGTATACTTGGCAATAGATGGAAAATATATTCAAACAAATGGATGCCTAATAAGCCGGGAGACAAAAAATGTGAATAGGTTCTACTTAAATCAAAGAGACTTTTTTCATGAGTGCATTCAAAAAATTAAGACTTTCGTCTTCAAGGAAAGCAAAAATCTCATTCACGCTGTATCGCTCCGCCGGGTCTCAGGATCCAGAATTTTTTAAAGACACCATGATCTTTCGTAAATGAAGGAATTCCTATTGGCACAGAATCGATGCACGCTGTAAGGCTCGGGTCTTTTCTTAAAACACAAAGGCCTTTGAAAATAATTTGTTACAATTGTTACGCTCCATTTCTTGTCGAATGAGTTCAATGTATTACGAAACGTGCGAGGCACGTGGTAGAAAGGTGTGTTGACGTACATATATGTATGTAGCGCGATGTTCCGAGACATTCTAGTTACGCATATCGGTCGGATCGGAGTGGTCGATGATAAGCGAGTTCGTGACGGCGGTTTTATTTAAAAATAGCCGCGCGTGGATTACGATCGCTTCACCTCTTCTGATTCCGTGTCTCGGTTGTTTATTTTCACTACACGCGATTCCTACGAAAGCTGGCCGCTGTCGCTCGTGTCGTCCTCGATCGATGCGTTCATTCATGCATTCTTGTAGATAAAGTGTCAACGCGCATCCACACAAAAGCATACGAGTACGCGTTATTCATCGGCATGTACATTATATGGGCCGTTCGCCATCGAATCAGTTTTTCTGTCAAGCTCGTCTTTTACATGAATTTTAAGTAAATTACGTCACCTTTATGAAGAAAAAAACGTGTACATTCTTAGACGAGAGTGATATTCGGAGAGAAATTCGTGTACATAGCACTGAAAAAAATAAAAAATAAAAATAAATGCCTCAAGAGAATTCAATACATTCATTTTATCAACGAAAATGATAGTAAAAGTATGGTAAGGTCATAACATTTTTTGACTTCGAAATATGTTGGGTTTTTTTAAAACCAGTATAGTTAATTGTAAGAAAGAGTATCAAATATTACGAATATTGACTTTGAATAATAATAATAATAACAATAATAATAATAATAATAATAATAATAATAATAATAATAATAATAATAATGATAATAATAATAGTGATGATGGGACGATCGACAATTGGAGCAATCCAAGACGTCGTGACGACCTTCCAACGGACTCAACAGGACTGCCTTGGGGCTCGCCCGATGGTGCTGCTGGCGACACTGGACGTACAGAACGCCTTCAACTCGGCGAGTTGGGTGGACATCCTGGAAGCGCTGAAAGGCGTTTTCGGGGTCCCGCCGTACCTACTCCGAGTACTGAGCGACTAATTACGAACGAGACGGATTACGTACGAAACGACGGACGGACGCGAAACCCGGACGATCACGGTGGGGGGCCCAGAGATCAATTCTCGGACCGAACTTTTGGAATGGAGTATACGACAGTTTGCTGCGGCTGGAGATGCCGCTGGAGACTTTCTTAGTTGCTTAGGCAGATGACGTAGCAGCTGTGATCCTCGAACGCGACCCGTCTCTGGCCCAGCTACGACTTAAGGGGGGATTGTCTTTTTTTTCGCAAAATTTATCGCTTTTTGGGAATTTTTTTGTGAAGCAAGTATACAACGGAAAACTTGTGAAACTTGGCATATAGTTTTATTGATCTGTTTACTACATACAAAAAATTTTTTTAACAATTTCATCAAAAAATTTGCCTCCCACCCCCCTCGACGCGCGATGGTCCTTTTTTGATGGTGTGCACGATTACAGCCTTCACGTTCATCCTGCAACAAAAACCCAAAAAGCATTTTACTTTAGACACATATAGCTATCGTTTGATGAAGCAAAAAAGCAATACGTTAAATAGTTTTTTATTTATAACAAAAAATCGATCAATTTTTTTCGAAAAATCGATACTTCAAGTTCAAAACGTCACCAAATCGTCAATTTTTTTTTTTTTTCCTTTCATCGAACGATAGTTATATGTGTCTAAAGTAAAATGCTTTTTGGGTTTTTGTTGCAGGATGAACGTGAAGGCTGTAATCGTGCACACCATCAAAAAAGGACCATCGCGCGTCGAGGGGGGTGGGAGGCGGATTTTTTGATGAAATTGTTTAAAAATTTAGTAAACAGATCAATGAAACTATATGCCAAGTTTCACAAGTTTTCCGTTGTATACTTTCTTCACAAAAAAATTCCCAAAAAGCGGTAAATTTTGCGAAAAAAAAGACAATCCCCCCTTAACCAAGTGATGCGGCGGGTGGACGGATGCCAAGACAGAACTTATGCTACTGACGCGAAAGAGAATACGAATACGAAGAGAAACCGAATGTTATTTACATCTTCCATGTGACAAACATTGTTGAGACTTCGGAGGATCCCGATATTTCGAAATTCCGATCGCATCGAATTTGCATTTGTCGATGCGACCGGAAAGCATTGCTAACCGTTATCCGTAAGAATTGAACGAACGACGAGCCATAGAAGGGGAACAAACATTTCTTGTTATATATAAGTGAATTATAAAAACGATGGGAGTTTTCAAACTTTTTTTATTTAACAGTTCATGGTCTCATATATAACTTTTAAGTAGCAGCTTCCGAACCTAAAGAAATTGAAAAAGAAGATCGAGTTCTGGGACTTTTTGGGCAAAAGTGTTTTCCAACAAGTGCATTATATAAATGTTAGTTAATCTCCGAGCAATTCGAAAATCATGCATTTGACAATTCATATAAATCCTAAGTTTTGAAACCGAGTGATGTATAATACTATAGTGACATAAATCTACGAAAGCATTGATTTATGCACGAACCAGTATGCGAGATATACCAATTTATGTAATTACTGTTAAACCGAGTTAAATAACCATTGGCTATTTATTTAGAATATGTCAAATTTTATACACAGAGTAGAGCGTAAAAAGATTACACAATGGGGAAAGTGACAGGTAGATCGATTCTCCTTTGATGCTCCATATCTGACACATATATTATCATGTCTCCTGGGAAAGTGTCGACGTCCTCTCTTCCTACGTATTTCGAGGCTACTGCACGATTCTCCTCGGCCGTCGAACCCGATTATCGCTTGCATTTCAGTTCTACTTTGCAGCGCTTATACGGAAATCCCTTGTTCCTCCGATATTGACTCAAGGAAATTAGTCACTCTTCTTTTTCCATGTACACGACGTTCATTACTAATCGGTGGCAAACGATAAAATAATAAGTGTCAATCAGGCAATAAATGAAATAAAGAGGACAATATATAGAAGAAATATCTAGAAAATATAAACAAAAATATCGATCGTAAAATTTCTATTGACGCTTAATTAATAATAATAGATTACTAGGTTGTCTCTGTACATGTGGAGAAATACATTTTCAACGTCATAAGAACATTGTTCTTATGACGTTGCGTTAAAATTCATAAGAAAAATATATTCTTGTGTGAACGCCCATTTTCAAGATGATTTTTTGGGAATTAAATTTGGAGTAACGGTTAAATCTACAGTGTTAGTATTTCTTCATGATATTTGATGTTTGTTAATTGTTTTGATGTTTGTTTGGGTTTGTAAAAATCACACTACTCTTTTTCAATTTCGTGTTCGCATTCCTATTTCGTGAATTTCTCCTCAAATTTTTTATTGGAGGGCCGAACGATAATCACATCCGTAAAAAACACAATTGAAAAAAATCGTTCGCTCCCGATGACAAGGACGGCCGCAATCACAACGCCCAAGGATAAAAAAAATTCGGGATATGCACAACATCACATATCATGCACAATTTCGAATAAAATGCTTTGAAAAAAATTAAGGTGGTATTTCAAACATGTATAAATATAACTGTGGAATAGTAGCACTATAGATTCAACCGTTTCTCTAAATTTAGTTCCCAAAAATAACCTTGAAAATGGATATTCACACTGGAATACGGCCTTAAAAAATTCCAATATCGATTGTGTACTGTTTGTCGCAACATCTCCATAATTAAATAATATAGTTTATTTTAACAAGCAGCACTGTTTTTACGATCAAAAAGCATGTTTTAAATCCCAACCCTTCTCAAAATTTGATCATTTATGAAGGACGACATAAAGTTACGGTCACGTGCGTGCGAAAAATGGGCCCCGACCACATGAGTATTGTTGGCAAATTGTGTGGAGAATATTAATATATTATGTTCTTATTACTTGACGCCTGGACCTTGTTGCGTCTTTTGATTCCATTATTTTTATACTGCAACTGTTCGTTTTAAGAGTCACCGCGACACGGCCACCTTAATCTTCCGTGGGCCTCGGACATTGGTTATAAAATAATGACAATAATAGTAAATATAAATACGTATTGATCACATTCACGGTACAGAGATATTTTTATGATATTCCTCGAAGTGCCATGCTTTGCAAGTACCACACGAAAATTCGTTCAAAACAGTAATCCGCTGTTTTAGAGGTGATTTTTAGAATGGAATCCAAAAAAAAATTACTCATAAATAAATATACATGTTGATGGACCTTTCAAGAATATTTGCCAATAAAACATGTATTACCATGTAGTTTTGTACGTTTCTTTACAAGCGGAAAATGCATCCTATTGGCAACTAGTATTGTGGACGTTGTACAAATCTGAAAAAAAAACAAAATTTTCTCAATCTGTGTGAGCATTGTGTGGTTAGTACAAGATTCAGTGAAAAAAAATACGAGATAGTGGCATGCTAAACTTTGATTATCAATTTTTCCTATATTTTTTACCATTCTCCGAGTAATATATAAAAAAAGTACCAATTATTTCGACTCAATTCTGCTACCAACGTTGCAACACAGTCTACTGAAGGCGTACGCCAAATGTGGGCTTGATCAGCCAATTGGTTATCGATATATCGTGGTTGTCGATTCGAAAAGCATAGTATTCAGAAAAATGCGCCTAAAGTTGCTGCGTCTCGACCTCGTTCCCCGAGCGTTCCCCTCATAATTTCCATCACTCAGCTTATTTTATGAGATAGAGAAGTATTCCGAAAGGTCTGAACAGCAATAAAATTAAAATAAAAAAAATGATTTTTCCAAATCCCTAGATAACAATACTGGCTTAAATGTTATAAATACATGCTATGAATACCTTCCTTGACGCACTTATATTTGGCCATGGCTTTGACACACTAGGTCAATTTGACCCGGATAGTACTTCATCCACCTGCCCTCAACAACAATTCGGTCAGTTATGATTGGAAAAACCGGGATACACTTTAAAAATTTCTAAATATGTCTGCATAATTAAAATTCGGATAGTAAACGGCTGTAAAAAGATATTGAAAACTTTCAATTTTAGGAAAGTGAGCATTTTATTCCAAATTTGTCCGGGACGAAATGACCCAGTTAAGTGATTCTTTTTTCCCTGTTCTACAGCGTAGACATGTTGTATACTTTTTGGATCTAGTGGATGAATACCTTACGTACGACGACCGGTTAATAACTGGCTGAGATAATTTAGAACAGTGCGAGCACTATAAAATTATTCGGAAGTGTGAGAACGGCGGGTTAAAATTACATTTTGGGCGGAGGAATATTTTCTGGCTGAAGTGAGTTGGTGTCCAACTAATGCCGGTTCATGCAAGTTGAGTCTACGAGATGTGGGAAGCCAATTTTGATCTTTTATCTTCGGAAGGATGGGCAGGTTATCGTTATCAGTGCTCGATTAGCGTGTGATCGCACATATCTTTCCTTTGATGTGCGGTTATCGACTTCGTGAGGAGTGCTTTCTGTGAATTGTCACACGAGCGCATCGGTTATTGCCGTCTACCAAGGTTTCAGTGCCGTTGGACTCGAAGAGGCAGAGGTAAACAGTGACGAAGCGTTGATCTTTGCCGGTCATTGGTTCATTAGCCGGTGTGTAGCGTTCGGAAAAGAGAAGAATTGAAAATTCAGAATGGATATAGGTAGCGGTTGCCATCCATTCGAAAGAGCCGAAGCAAATCTGTCATGTTCAATTTTTGCTCTCTTTTATAAAGAGAGCTATGAAGTTGGTATTCAGAGATTTTTATGGAATCATGTCTCGGATGCCCTAAACGTCGAAAACTGCATTTTGAATACATATCCAGAAGTATGAATGTAGGTGTAGATATGTATACGGATTTTGTCGTTACGGCATTAACTCCCGAAAATGCTGGGAGGTCGTCTTATATTTTGATTACTCGCATATTATTGAACAACGTTCAGAAGTTTGTCTATAACTGCTTGAGGGGTCAATATTATATTGGATTTTTTCTTCTTTAAACAATGCGATTTATCTTTTTGCTATAATTCACAAATCGAAATTTTTCTGAGACCGACCTCAATTTCGACATAAGCACAGACTTTTAGTAAAAAATAATTAGTGCATGAGATTTTTAGAAATTGGGTGAACATATAGATCATGGTTTCATAAAAATTAGAATTTTTCAAGAAAATGTATCGGAATCAAGTTTGAAAAAAAAACGAAAATTTGACACTCGCACTCCTTTGTCAATTTGTTTCAGTGATCAAGCTTTTCCTACGAAGAAGCTACAGCTTAGCACCAATTTTTTTGATAAATTGGGAACGCGACATGAAATGCGAGGGGAGGGGATGTGCAGGTTCCTTACTAGCGCACTTTTTTAGAATTTTTGTTCGTTGGTGTTTATCCCTCTGGTTGTTGGAGATGATCACAAAGTATACAAACTTCTCTATTCACTTCACTGTTATTTTCTACGTCCTAAAGTCACCCCTCCCTCCTCGTGTCCGTATGCGGCGGTGTTCAACCCGATAAGTGCATTGCGTGTGCATCAACAAAGCAAAAAACACACGTCTATAGACGGAACTTTATTTCATGAACTTTTCGTTGTTACGACAGGAATAAAAAACTGTCCTTCCACTCAGTAGTCTGCGCGCAACCAGTGCACGGCCGGGTGGTCACCTATTAACGTACTGACTCAGGTCAATGCTACTTGGGAGCCCGTCGTGCTATCAACGCCTATATTATCATAAATAAACTATCAATTGCGAGCTTAACTTTTTCATAATTTTTCTTTCATTTATACTTGGTGCTTATTTTAGTTGTAAAATATCCCGGTCAAGTCTTACTGCACGAAGCTACAAAGGATCAAATTAGTGTACGCTTCCGATTCGTCAGGTGACGATCAATTTGATGAATTGCTCCTTCTGCTCGTCTTATTTTTATTTCATAACTGCGCAGCTGGGAATTCTAAATATCACGTCGCAAAATACACACACACGTAGACAAACACACATTTACACATATCGGACATACATGCGTGTCTCGGCGCGAGTGTGCGTCAATCGGAGCATCAATTTTGGCAAGCTAAACCTGTTCTGCATACCAGAAGAACTAGCGTTCGTACGGCTCAAGGGTTACCGATGCCGATAGGTCGTGTCAAGGTTTACCATTGTTTTTCTTCTTTCTTTTTTTCCTCGTGCCGAGTCCTCGTCTGCATAGTGGAGCAGTGGAGTAAAATAACCCAAGGACGTCACACACGTGGCATATATTATTATTGAAGTTGAAAAATGACAGTTTTCATAGCACCAATATGGAGGATAGTCCAAAGGAATTGCAAATGCCGAGGCGTTAAAAAGGAAGAAAACTTGAATGCAAAGGAGTGCTGCGGAACATGAGTGCAGAGTGCAAATGGGAACGCACGCAATGCCTCGTTACTGCCACCTATTAAGGGGCTATACCAGTATGACACTTTACAAAAATCGATTTCTGTGCCCTTTTCGACAGTTTATACTTTCAAGAATATTCTGTAAAAATGTCAAGGCCGTATCTCTAATACTCTTCGAATGGCAGCCTTCTAAAGAGACACCGCTCGTAGGTATAAAATGCCCCAGTTAAATCTTTAAACGCGTTTTTCTCGAAATGAGATTTTTCAAATTTGCTGACAGTGTAACTTAAAGAGCAATTATCCGATTGACTTGAAATTTGATCTGAGTACTCTTGAATATATTTACTCTGCAATGACATAAGATATTTTTGATTGGCTGAAAATTGACGATTTGGCATTGAAAAAAACTGCCAGTTTATAGGCAAGAAAGCAGACGTTTTTTTCATGACTACGCCATTTTGTTAGATTTTGATATTTTTCAAAAATCCTACGTCATTGTACAGGAAACACCTTTCCGTTTAACGACATTTTTTCCTTTTTCGGTTTCGGCTACTCAATCGGCCGGAATCATGTCAGCAGTGGAGGAACTTTTTTTTTCGGCGCTTCCGAACGCAGCGCGTAAATCGCTTGGATCTCAATATTTTTCTATGAAAAAATTATGTTATATAGGTCAAATATAGCCAAATATATTCTCAATTTTCCGAAACATTTAATTGAGTACTTTTCTTCCAAAAAATTCCCGAAAATCAGCCAAATTTTCAGCGTTCACACTGGTATAACGCCTTAAGAATTATTTCTGGGCAGAATTGTTTGAATTTTCAGTATATCGTTAACGAGACTTAAAAATATGTGACCTTAAAACGTATTTAATTTTGATTATGTACGTTGCTAATAAGAAGTCTCGGAGACGACAATAATTTTTTTTTACCATCTTTAGCACAATATACAAACATGTCTGTCCTTTATTAATATCAAAATAACTGAGATAATAAATATGAAATAACTCTGATATATGAAGCTGTATGACAAGATTAAAAGAAAACTGTAGACGGCGGAATTGGTCGTTGATTTAAAAAAATAATGTTCTTCTCCAAAGAAAATGCAAGGAATCTACGTGTGTATGTCTATACGATTGAAATAATAATGAAAAAAGAACAATTCAGTTTTTTTCCAAAATTTCTACGTTTGTGTTGCAGTTATTTTTCTACATTTTTTTTCGGATATATTTAAATGGAGGTGAGTGTGGAAAAGATTGCAAATATTATCCAATAATTGCGGGAGTGGTGCGATATTCTTTCGTGGGCGATTGCAGCAAATACAGCGAGTATCGTGGATCGGCACGTGGGTTGAAAAGCCCACAACGTGTCATCTACTGAGACACGAGGCAGAGCCAGACTAGACTGTTCGTGACAATCGTGGGTTCGGTGCGACCCAATCACCGATCTTCTGAGGAAAACTCAATCCGCAATTCCACGGTGCGACCTACACGTCGTCAGGCTAACGACGGAAATTCTCTCAGTGCCTCGTCGTCTTGGTGATGGAGCTTTTTCTTTTTTTTTTTCGCGCTCATTAACGGAATTAGCGTTGCATAAGAGTTGTTTTAATGGAAACACTACAGGAAGCCCACATATTGCCATTTGTCAGCACATATCATGTTCTTTCTCTTTGCATTCGTCAGAAGAAGAAATAAACGATCGACAAATTGAAGGTTCAGTATACGTGGCATAGGAGTGCGAACGAAACAGCGAAACAGGAAATATCGAACAAATTATCTCCGAGGACGGTTAGTATTGACGGCGATATGCAAGTATAAGATACTGAGTTATAAATTATGAAGAGCTTTAAACTTGGAATTTTATTTATTTTGTTTTTTTTAAGCCAGGAAAAGAGGCAACAAACCTATATTTTGCTTAAACTTTGTTTTTGTGATCAGGATACACAGCCATGTTATAGGCAAAGCTGGGCAGAAAAAAGTTAATCCGTTAATCGTTAATTAACGAAGTTAACTTTTTGGTTAACGATTTAACTTTTAAGTTAACTTCAAAAATCATTAACGGACTTCTTAACTTCCGTTAAATGGAACTTCCGTTAACTAGTCCGTTACATTGGTTGCCGACGTGATTTTGTTTGAATTGCGCGCCACGCTCGTACTCGTACGACGGAAGCCGGACTCGTACGACTCGTACCACGGGAGACGAGTATTATGTCCGGGTTGAGCGTGAGTGCGAGAGAGAGGTCCGCTTCGATGTCTCTCTCGCGCTCACGTGAACGCGGACCTAACCCAACTCGATGCATGGCCGTATGGCACCGTACCGTGTCGCGGTGTCGCTGTAGAGTTGTGGAGTGTTCGTTGTTACTAGTTGTTAGTATATTTACTTTCACGTACATTACCGTGTTGCGACTTCGTCAGAGTGTGGATTGTGGTATTGTGGAATATCCGTATCTTATCATTTCGATTTTATTGTACGATTGATTAATCTGATCAGACCGACGGTATTGTTTTTCAAGTGTTGCGGATTCGATTGGTGATGGATATTCATTTTATAACCTAACTTTTTACAACGAGCAAAAAAGTATTTTTTTTCGTGTTGGTGAAATTTATCACGAGATTACATCATGAACACTGAAGATTGTCACGATCCAGAATGTATTGAATCTGTTGATGAGAATGAGAGCAACAATGGCAGGGTTAAATCTGCTGGTTCTCAATCTCAACATGAACAGATTCAAGATGAAAATCCTTGGCCACATTTGAACGATTATATTTTATTAAAATCTAAATTGGGAGAAAAGTTGATGTATCAATGTAAACTGTGTTTGCCGAAGCTTTCTACAATCAAGGCTCACGCTTCTAGCCTTAATAATTTGAAACAACACATGAAGAGGATGCATGCACCAAAATATGGACAGTTTGAAGAAAAAGTAAAAGCAGGGTCAACGCGAGGCAAAAAGAAAAACTATTCAATGCCTTGTTCAAGCCTTGATCTTGATAGCAGCAGCAGCGGTAATTTGTTTTCACCTCCGTCTACGAAAAGGTTACGGCAACAAAGCATTGGCGAATCTTTTGGCATTGTCGCTACTGGCAGCGGCGTATCTCAAACTAGTGTGGACCGATGTATCGTCAACTTTTTTGTAGCAAACATGATTCCACTACATGTTGTAGAATCCGTCACGTTTGTGAAACTCATTAAAATGTTGAACCCCAGTAAGAGTTCAATGTCCAGAAGGACATTGGGGAGGCGTATCGTTGATTTGCATGCTCAGTTGAAACAGCATTTGATTGAGTAAGTATCTTTTATGAAGAACAAACAAATTTTTTTTTATTATTTTCTTCTGTGAAATTAAATTGTTTTTTTAAATTTCAGCATACTCGGCAAAATCGATTGGTTGGCTACAACAGCAGACTGCTGGTCTGCTCATCGGAAAAGTTACTTGGGAATGACTGTCCACTGGATAGATCCTGTTACCAGAGCAAGAATGCATGCCGTGTTAGCTTGCATGAGAATAAAAGGTGTTCATTCATATGATGTACTTGCACAGATGATGATTAACATTCATTATGAGTTCCACATCGAGAAAAAAGTAACTAGGTAAGTAAGTTGGTAGAAATCGTTTAATTAATTGATATCTACAAAAACATTTTGAATTATTTTATGACTGAATGTCTTGTAAATCTCAACATATAATTTTTCATTTTTAGAACGACAACTGACAACGGCAGCAACTTTGTGAAGGCCTTCGTACAATTTGGTACGGAAGCTGATATATTGCCAGATATGCCATCAACATCCCATGATGTGAGCTCCGACACTGATGATGCTGTTACTGGCCTTTTATCTGACTCTTCCGTGGAACAAGAGTTTGAATATATTTCGTTGGAAAATGTGCTTGCTGCATCTGATGGCAGTAATACCAATGTGGAAAGCCTCGATTTACCCGTTCACATGAGATGTGCTGCTCACACATTCAACTTAGTAGCGACCAAAGATGCTGATACTGCTCTACAAATATCTATTTTCAAAACTCCATACCGTGCTGCTATGGCAAAAGCTCGCGCCATTTGGAATCTACAATCTCGCAGTACAGTGGCAAGTGACAATATCGAGTCTGAATTGGGGAGGAAACTGGTTATACCGAATACCACAAGATGGAACTCCACTTATGACGCTGTTGTGGTCCTCAACGCAATTTTGGAAACAAAAAGGCCTGCTCTTCGTAGAGTTATGACTCAAATCAACTTAAAACCTTTCAACGATCAAGATGTGGCCATAATGAAGGAATATGTGAAGGTTAATAGCGTTAGTACTTAATACATATAATCTATTATAATTCTAAGTACGAAGTACTTTGTACCCAATATAACAGTGCATTTTTACTGAGTCAATTATTTACCTAAATATATAATTTTATTTATAATCTTGCAGGTCATGTCACCAGTGGCTAGAGCGCTCGATTTAATTCAAGGCGAAGCTCAAGCATATCTTGGGACTCTACTGCCAACGATTGCAACAACGGTGTTCAAACTGCAGGATATTAAACCGCTGGTGCATTGTTGTACCCCTTTAGTCAATGCATTATTGTCTGGGATTGAAAAAAGATTCGAACGATTAATGGAGGATGAAGAATGCCAACTGGCTGCAGCCTTTCACCCAAAGTTTCGACTGCTGTGGCTGCAAAAATATGACAGCAGCAAGGTGTCAAGAGTCAAGAAGCTTATGGAAGAAAAAATTGAAGATGCTCTGAATAGAGAAAGGGACGCGAACGAAAGTGCTAGCATCAGCGGAAGCAGCAATAATGAAGAAGAAGGAGATGATTTTTTTAGCTCCGTCACGCGGCTTGAAGAGAGGTCAAAAGGCCACAAATCTTTGAGAATCCAAGCTCACAATTTGGTGAGAACTTGGCTCGACTCGAAGTCGAAAGACTCTTTATCAGATGCTGCATTTTTAGGTAAAGCAGTGTTAATAAATCTATTTAATAGATATAACACTGCTATTCCGTCTAGCGCGGCTGTAGAACGTCTTTTTTCTACAGGAAAAGATATTTTACGCGATAAACGATCATCTCTCTCTGATGATAATTTTAATATGTTAATGTTTATGAAGGGAAACATGCACCTGATGCAAGATGAGTAAAATTGTACGAAGAATTGATTACATGATTACTTTGTTAATGTTACCATATGTGATGTATGATGTATTTTCTTACTTAAAAAATCTAATACTCAATCTACCGAATTGTTTTATTTACCTGTGTATTGTATTGTATATTTGTATCCCAGCTCACCTTCTTCTAATATCTTTTACATTGAACACTCACTTAAATATCCATACGACGTCTAAGTAGTTAACTTTTAACGGATAACTTTAACTTCCGTTAAATTTACAAAAAGTTAACGCATTAACGATTAACGAAGTTAACTTTTTGAGTAACGAATTAACGATTAACGAAGTTAACTTTTGAATTAACTGTGCCCACCTTTGGTTATAGGCATGAGATTGAAGTTTGCTCCGTTGGAATGCAATAAAGAAAAATATTTCTATATTTCCTTTGGTAAATTTTGCCTACAAAATTTCTCAGCTATTATTTAAGATATTTATTCAGACATCTGCAATCTAAATCGACAACAAATATTATGTATAATAATAAAAATAAGGAAATAGAAATATAAGAATAAACTTTCAATGCATTCCAACGATCCAAACTTCAACACCATCTATACGCGTCCATGAGATTCGAAACAGGAAAACATACGAAAAACTGCCCAACTTTGCTACTCAAACTTAAGTAATAACCCATTTAATATGAGTACGTCTAAAATAAATCCTTCTAATTCAATAGTTTATTCTTACTTAATTTAAATTATTATGTGCTAAATTACGCAATTCCTATCATCAAATGACTAAATTAAGATATAATTTATTTATATATTGTAAAAATTTAGTAACATACAACCTTTATAAAATAATAATTTATATATTATGACAATTGAAATAAGAAAATTTGAAAAATTCGCACTCCCGGCCATAAAAGTAAAGTTATTAAACGAATAACATGCAGCGAGCGTGCTATACGGCAATTAAACGGCTTTGTGAATTGGAAAAAAATGATAAAAAATTACGTAGGTGGTACGTTTTACTAATATTTTCCGAACGCGGCAACATGTCTTTGGCAACGTGACACAAAATTATTTCCAGTGATGACGATTCGAAAATATCCAAGAAAAATTGTCATGAAATTCTCAATCCAATATTAACTCAAATCTCAATTAAGCTTACCACATAAAACGATGTAAAAATGTAAGCGTAAGTAGAAACGTTCATATTCAGTACAAGTTCCCAGACGCATCGTGTTTCTTGCGACCTAAACATCCCGCACCATACATGGAATACTTTTCCAAAGATTTTGGTAACATTCTTCTTCATGCATAATGATCCCCAGCTGTGACTAAAATTTGAATGTAAACCATTTAGCATAAAAAGTGAAAGACACGTTCAATTTAAAACGATTGAATATTCGTCGATTCGATATTGAACATTTTAATGACACCGGGAGGGTGGTCGCCTATCAGGCTCGAGCGCAAACTTTTTAGTGTCTGTTGATGTGACATTCCACTCTGGAACAATTGCCGTTCAATATTAATAGCATCTAACAAAAAGTTCGATAGCTCAACAGGCTAATTTTGCGACAAAGAAACTGCTGAACGAAATCAACTTAATGCAGCATAGAAACGAATCAGCGAAAGAATCATTCTGATGGCTGTGCACACACGTGGTAATTTTTTACGGTCTTGCCAAAAGAGTTTTCACCGGTCTATATATGTATATATACACATACACACATCCACATACGCAATGAAAAGTCAATGACACATCGGCGTGCTCTCGACAAACCGACGCCTCAGTTTTAGTATTCCCTGCTTTTTTTTCCCACACGTTGACATTAAATAACGCTGACTCTACTAATATGGATAGAACGAGCTCTCGCAGTATTACGTGGAAAGTAAATTCAGGTGGCACTTCCGGATATTTAATTTCGCTTCACTATTTTTTCAACTTTGTTGACGTCATAAAAAAAGATTGCTTAATAGCTAATACACTTTTGCCAACTTAACTGTTACTAACCGTGAACTATTCCAGCTGAATTTCAAAGTCTTGGCTGCCGTAATTTATTCATAGCATATCTGTCAACTTTATTTGTTTTATAGCTTTGTCAAATAGAGCTGTAAATTTCACTGCAAGATGGCAAATATGTGATGCAGAGTTTGTTGGAAAATGCAAGACATTTTTCGACTAATTTGTAGTTGCATTTTGACGACATCACAAGTAAAGAGAGAAATGCAGTCAGCGATGAGTGGGCCACTTATTCGTCGAAAAGCTACCTCAATGCTCGTAATTACGGCTGATATACATCCGACATATTCTTCCAATCGAAACGATTAACGTGTCATATTCTTTAAACGGAAATTGCTATTAAACTGCAATCCAGCAACGCAGGAATTGCCATTAACAGTGAACCCGCAACACGATTGAATTTGAACTGTTAAACATAAGAATATTTGTAAAAAATTAATCAGCCAACTATATTTATTTTAGCGAAATAAATCATCATTTTCTTTTTGTACTCTGTTTCGATATGGAGTATTTATGAAAATGTAACTTTGACGGGACGATCATTGCAGTCACAGTGGCCTAGTAATGAAACAGTTCATATTACTCACCTTACGCCACCTTCGAATTTGAATCCAAATATAATTAAACTAAAGATAATAAGTGTTATTAAAAATAGAGATATTGTTTGATTCTGTGGAAATGGAACGTTGCTACTAAAACTGATTCTGAGTTTCATCGAGGCGAAATTCAGACGTTAAAGATGTTGGAGACTGACGCGCATTCTGTAACATCTCTCACAATCATTGTAGTCATATTGTATATAATGAAAAAAATCGTCTGCCCATCAGAGATTACTACGCCTTCGCATGGACAGTGCTATTTCTCTTTTGGAAAAAGTTTTTCGGACAATTCTGTGGTTGACATACTTATACCCTATGCATATAACAATTATCGATAACGTACATCGATTATGGAATAGGCCTCCAACATGGGGCTTTGCTGATCTCCTCAATGAACACGATCATCTTGTGAACTGACATATTACTGTATAGGTATTGCCGGATCACACAAAACAAGCAGTAACCTAGAATTGATTATTCCACTTTTGTAATCTAGTCTCCACGGATCGAAGAAAACAGCGCTGAGTTCAAAAGATAGCTTCTTGTTTTCATCTCACAGCTTTGCATTGATGAAAAGTTCGTGACCAGCTTGGAACTTGATCGGTTTCATTAGCACAAGTCTCGTGTTCATTTCTTTATCGTTTCTTAAATAACCTGCAAATTGAATAGCGCCAACGCAGCTAATTTTTCTGTATTCACACGCATAACTATTTTACACGTTATAAATGCATGCATGGTCGTCCGGTTATGCGAGTTAGGCTTGCCGCTCGTTACCCCCGAGCAAGTAATCTTGGTTCCTGTGAGAAATGATCCCGATGACGATACCGGCAATGATGACGATGACGTATATCGCTCGACCTTGCTGCTATCGCCACAACGCTACGTCTTTTCGTTTCGTCCACGCACGTGGAGCCCGAGCGATTTACGGCGCACGCGCTGTAGATCGTTCCATGGCGCGTGCGCCCTAGATCGCTTATACGCATTTTGTCAGTGATTCGTCGCTTGTACGACTCCCATACTCCCAACGCATCTGTTTACGAGAAACAATTTTATTTGAGCGGATCGATGTAACGAGAGAAGTCGTCGGCTTTTTACTACTCGATAACTCTACTGTTCTTTAGAAACTCATTGTTTCTTTTCGCATTTTATAAATGTAATAAATTACTTTAGCTCAGAGGCCCGGAACGTTGTTGAAAAAAAATTTGCAGAGAAGGAAAGCAAACGAGTAAAAAAAAACTCTCTACATTGGTATTTTCCCCTAGATTTAACAACGACTATTGAGCTATCAATGTGAGGGTCAATCCGCCGAAGACCTTGTGACCCTAAGCGCGAAAAAACAACCTTCATTTTTTCCCATTCATCCTGCGAGGGGAATGGCTGTAAAGTGATTATTAGTATTAATTAATGATGTTTACTTCCTTATAGCAGGAACTTCATTTTTGTGAAAAAAATTTGTTATATTTTAATCAGAATATAAACAGCGTGTCTTAGAATGCCGAAAAGTGACATTCGGTCAAAAGTCCGGTAGGTGCCCGTGTATGTATTTTTTTCTTATATGCAAGCACTTTTGCAGTTTTTTTTTATATCGAGATGAATTTTAGCACGCAGATAGAGTATCAAAAGAAGTATGTGTTAAATTTCTAGCTTTCTTACTTCTAGCTAGGAAATTAATTTCTTCTCTGGACTGAATATTCTTGTTTATTATGAAAATGAGGACTGACCTTTGAAAAATTCGAAATGATTTTCAAATACCATTTGAATATTATCTCCCTAAAAACACTATAGCGGGGTTCAATGAGTCAGGTTCACCCCGCCCTTGGGTTAATTTAACATTCGAATAAAAATGGAGGATTCTTCGTTTTACATCATGATGGAATGTTATGAAATAATCGCCATCAACGTTACTGATTTTTTATTCATACCCTAGAAGGAAATGAATGCTCTTATATTTCATGAGAACATGCCTTATTCAACAATTCAATTTGCAAAGATCTTAAAATTATCGATTAATGGTCTAGCTTAATTGGTGCATTCGTAATAATCTATAACATTTATTAAAGTTCGTTTAATTACCTCAATATAAATTAAATAATCGCAGTTTACTATTTCTATCGATCTTTTCAAACGTTTTGCACTGGAAAAATTAATCTCCCCGTATGTAAATGCACGTCGATACGAATCGCAAGAATCGCAAAAAAAACCGATTAACCGAACGCGATACTTTTTACCCTTTCATATTTTATTTAATTATCAAATATCCTTAGCATAGTCTAAGATTATTTAAAAACGATTGGTGCAGATATTAAATAATATTTTTAAATGCACAGTAAGTGTGCGTCAATAGAAGGAAGCCAAAGTTGAAGTAATCTGTATTTTAAAAAATAACTTCTTTCTTTTGATTTTGTTTGTCGTGTAAAACTCGATGCGAAATGAAACTGAATATCTTTCGTTAATGTGTATGCGCGGGTTATTGATGGTTTTTCCTGAACTTTGTCAACCTCACGAATAAATATACCGAGTCGTTTTGCATTCATCCCTGTTACTCAAGGTATGAGTCAATATGTTCCGAATATAAGGCAAGTACATGTCTTGTACCTGTATGTAAAGACCTATTATTTCGCCTTTCTTAGAAGGAAAAAGTATCTTCTTATACTACAATGGATTTACATAAATGAAATTCTGGAGGTCATTTTAAAACGCTTGGCCATTTTTCCGCGGTCAAACTATATTTAGTAAAATATACTCACTTGGTACAGAACGAAATTCCACTTCATCTCTCAAGCCTAAAATGATGATTTTATTCGACAAAAAACAGAAAAACGTGTAATCGATGAAAGATCCCAGCTACGTAATATCTTAGTCATATTTTTCCGTACTTTGTTCAAAGTTAATATTGTATCCTACAAAATAATCAAACACCTCAAAGTTATCACAAGCCTTACAAGTATACAAAACCGCCAAGCCTAGAAAAAAGACAACATAGTATTAGCGATTATGATAGTCGGTGGAATTACTTTTAACCTAATTACATTATCGCATAGTCCGTCAGTAGTTTTGAGTCGTTCATATTACAAAATTGTTCCTTACACGCCGAGCGATCTTTTTTGTACTTTATAAATTGTATGTTCATGCAGGGCGTGGCAGTCTGCAAAGTATACACTATACAGTCACATCAGTGATATCTTGGTTTCGAACGGGTCGCAGGAGGTTGGCGTAGAGGGAAATATATTTTTTATTTTTTCTAATCCGACCAATCCACCAATTCGTGATATAGCAGATCCTCAGTTGATAATGCTACGTATTCTTCTGGCGATCATCTTGATGTCCGTTGGTAGGTGCGACAGTTTGTGAAAAAATACAATCGTATACCTACGCTTAGATGCAGATTTCAATGCTCCTGGGCAGAGCATCAATGGAGTCGGTACCGGATCAAAATACGTCGAAATTGCGCCATTTATTGCTACCGACAGATCATTCCTGTTCATTGTGTACAGTAATGATGTGCAAAATATTCGTGTCGCATGGTTGAAACAGGCACGTCATCACACCCGATTTATAATTCCATTTTCATATAACGATCGGTCCAACCGATCTCTTGGATCTCATGAGTTTTTTGCTAATATTTTTATCAATATTAGCTTTTAATAACATATTTTTAAAAAATTGCAATTGGTTCGACACTGGCACAGTACTGTACCGCCCCTATGCCCCTATCTGCCCCGATATGCAATTTGGGGACAAATTTCTATGAAGAGGTTTGATACTATCGACAACGACTTGAGGAAGACGATCTTTGTTGAACGGCTTTAGTCTGACCCATTCGCCTTTGCCTTTTGCCACGAGCTCCGGCAGATCAGTGATGAAGTTGTTGTTCTTTATCGTGGAAAATGTTGTGATAAAATGTCGATCGAATAGCTTTTTTTTTCATTCCGTCGACTGAACCTGAACACCGTCTAATCGCAAGTCCAAAGTAAATAGTAAGGTAGTCGATGAGCATTTCGGTCAACTTTTCCTTTCCACCGTACCTTCATTTTATTTTTTCACGTTACGTGGTCGCTCACCCATCCTATTCTGGATATGCTCAACACATTTGTCATAACGCCGACCGTTTTAAAATTATTCATAAATTTTACCTTTGTCGGAAATTAAAGTTTAAATTTCCGCCCAGAAATTTTCCGCCCATAAGAAATTAAAGCCCAGAAATTAAAGTTCAGAGCCTAGAGAATTTAAAGCGGATGCAGACCCTTTAATGCCAATTGATACTTTGCCATCGGATGTGTTAGGCCTTTATTCTACAGATTAAGAGATCAGAAGGGTGCAAAATTTTCAAAAAAATCGACTTTTTGTTTCATTTTTCGATAGTATAGACGGTTATATAGATGCTGTTTATTTTTTGGGGCGAAATTAGAATTATTCCGGTTGCTACAGCCTTTCTCAGACAAAGGGATTCGCCCAGCTGCGCGGGACCAGGCGGGTCCAAACGCATTTTTCGACAAACATCGTTATTTTTTTTAATCTTCTTTTTTTAAACAAAGACTGTCGAAAAAATAGACTAAATTCGATCTTTTTTTTTCAAACCGCCGCCATTCGGTCTATTTTGATTAAGAAAACCTCCGTAGCAGGATAGCAGCTTTCATAATGATTAATAATCTTTTTACAAATTCAGTTTCAGATAATATTTACGGCTACAACCGTGTAGACTGTGAAGACTCCTTTTTATCCTTTTATTCTCAACCGTTAAAAATAATGTAAAATAAATAAAAAATGAACGTTTAAAAATGTATTTTCTGTTCTTCATGAGTGCTTCGATTTGACATTAAAAAATCGGACTAGCCTATTTTCACCATCGAAAAGAAATTGCGAATATCAGCTATTTTTTGACGCAGTGCACCGTGATGAACCTTTAAAATCCTACGGTGATCGACCTTCTATTCGAACTGTCATCCAAGCTAATTCATCCAATTCCGAAATAACGAACACCCAATCCGTTCATATAGTTCCCTTACTCTAGCGACAAATAATTTTATGAACACAATTTCACCCATGCATTTACGATCAGAATAATTTCATCGTTGTTCCAATACTGATCGAAATAATGAAAACCTCGGACATTCTCATTGCATGTTTAACTTTTTTTCAACTGTTTTTCTAGTCTTTTGTTTTTTCTGCGTTCAATTATTATTACTGTTACTTCGCATCTTCCCTCCGCCATGACCAACAAAAATGAGTTGTACTAGACAAAAAAAAGATGCCCGAATATAACAATATCGAAATAAAATGATTACATTTATATTTGTAAATTTATGGCACTTCAAGCACAATAGAAAAATTTGTGGATCCTTTTCTAAATCGATGAAATATCTCCTTTTGCGATACGTTGAATTTCGTGCTTCAAATATCAGCTAAAGGAATGCTCTAAAAGTCGTATCACGCGAATTTCTCTGAAATGCATAAAAATGAAAGAAACCATTGACGTTATAGAAGATCCATCTCCGCGTAAACATTTCCGAGCGTCAATCTCTTATCGCTGAAAAACCTGCTGCGTTCTTTTCAGAATTATGTCACTTATCGCCAAAGCCTGCACGCTTTCCTACACTTGTCTCGTTGCAAGCAGTACGTGTATTTGAGAGCTAGCGGGAGATTCAGTGTGACGAAGTGAAAAATCGTCGCCAGAGATACCGATAGCTAACGATACTTGAGTTTCACGCACGAGTCTCACTGAATGATAAGTAACAGTTAATTTCCGAACGGGTTATCCCCGGAGATAATTGAGTCGCAAAGAGCAGCCAAGAGCCGAGCCCCATCCAAATAAATGCTGTCTCATTGCGATATGTCGAAAAATTTAGAGAAATAAAAAAGCAGATCTTCTTTGTCATCACTCACCTTTGCGATTATTTATGAATAATTATAATGTACAGAATTATAAAATAAATATAAATTGTATAACTATCTATAAATTTATAAAATTATGAAATTGTATTTGCAAGTTTATTTTTACAGTGTAATTTGACAGTCTTGTTTTGCGATACATTATGGTTTTCGAAATTAAAGAAATTTGCCTTTTAATGTAAACTTACAAATGTATATTTATCGGAAGTAAAATAAGTTTTCGTACTAATGTGCCGAGGGGCCCGATATCGCGGGGTCAAGGCGTTTGATGATGGTGTATAATGCGCGACAATCTTATCGTTTTTTTTAACTTAATTTTCGTGGAAATTATTTTTTGTTGTGTTTACTTACTATGAAGGAGGAGATGGAGCGATGTTTTTTAGGCTCAATAAACTCGATAGATTCGGCTATCCTCGAAATCGTCCGCTCAATCATTTATTCTTCCAAGTTGTGGCTCCGATAATGATCACTTGTCATGAAGGCAAGAGAGTACCCATGCATCAAATTTACACGGGTGTAATAGTTGTAGAATAAAAAGAAATGGAAAATACGATTCCCGGTTAATAAAATAATCGTAACGATCTTAGTATGTTTTGCTGATAAGCTTTAGATATTCTTCCATCTTATCGCTTGTTCTCCATTAACAACCGAGTCGAACCGGAAACATCGAATTGGAAGGGACTTTTTTCTATCCTTATCAAAATTTTAACTCGGCGGTAATTCCTCGCATGTTGGTTTATACTTTTTTTTAGTGTTTCTTCAAGCAAAAAATCTCCATATTCGAGTTACATACATACATTTATTGTTTAATGTTTATTGAAAAAAATCTTGTAAAGTTTTCTACTTGGAATAGACTTGTAGTTTATGAAAAAACAATCAGTTTCAGGTGCAGTCATAAAGTAACCAAAACAGGAGCCTGTGTGCAATGCTGCAGAAATCAGGTACTCGTACAAATGCTGTCGAAGCTTAAAGTTATTTTTCCGTTTTGAAAAAGTAAAACCGTCAAATGAAGCTACGATCTGAGGATTGATGGCATTTAAAATCTATATAAATATTCTTGGTATAAAAAAAGGCGGTAGCATTTTGACGTCAAGTACGAGAAAATGAGAGGTTACTGTGAATATGCCTATGCAAAAATACTAGAAGTAATTCCAATTCGAATTTTGGATAATATTTCCGTAGTATTATTCAAATCCGCGTTGTTTTTTTTGTTACTGAATCTGCAACTGCATTTGGTTAGCCGATACTCAGATATCATCGTCACGACCATAAAAATCTCATAAAATATTATACATTGTCTCCTGTAAATATTCGACTCGTTGACAGATATTCCGTGCGCATATACAACGCGTCATGAAAGAGGGCATTTTGGTTTGTGTTTTATGTTTTGTGACGAGCCAAAATATTCACTTTTCTTACCATTACTCGGAGATGAGGAATAATTAATATTTTTAAGTATCAGCAGGCCGGAAATATACAATTTCCACATAAATATAGATATCCTCGACGGCAAGTAAAAATGCATATCTATAAATTTCGAAAATCTAAAAATATGGAATTTTCTTGTATCGAATAAAGGCAATGTAAGAATCATATCGTCAAGTTTTCAGCATCCACATATATCGGATTTTCTTTCGTCGATCGAATGCGACAAAAAGTATGTCTGTAGGTATAAAAAAGTCAAAAACCGTTTTTTCCTTCGTCGGTCGAGGACGACGACACATGTATTTAATCGAGTATCGACGAATACATTTTTTTATCCAATTAATTGAAGGTGAGAATGATTTAACCTATCTGATATCGAGAGGACAAAGACATCGAAACAACGTGCTGCAATTTTAAACATATTTTGTTTCTGGACGTATGATCTAAGGCGAACAGAATCATTACGCTACTTACGCCAATATTATGATCGTTACTCGCGATGCATAAAAAAGGACATTCAATAAAATGAAATTAGCCAACAAAAAGTTGGTTCAACAGTTCATTGATTTGGTATGGGATATGTCACATTATTCCGAATATGATTCCGCGAACGAACGGCAAATTTCCACATCGTTCATTCGAGCTTTCTGTGCACCCTATTCACCCTCTTAGATGACACTGGAATGTCAAGGAGTTATTCCTTTCAACAATATTGCAAGTGCAAGTGCAAGAATTTTTCATGTTTCGTTGAGACGATAATGCTGTAAAGCTCGGGACAGAAATGACCGAAAAAATAACAATAATAATGGTAATCTGAAAAGATGAGTGAACTGTAATTCCTGAGGCGATGACAAAGTCACCGCTTTTCTTATCTATATGCGTATGACGCTAGCCCCTTAGATAACAGCGGTGCTTATCGTTGACATTTTTTACTTTTCCTTCAGATAACGTAAAGATTTCTACGAGGTGGTGAAGGGTTGAAAACGTGGTCGAATATGATTATATTCTTGCCTTAATATGATTATAGTCTAATCTATATTCGTTTAGTTTACGTTTTTTAATTCTACATATATGTATACATAAATGAGAACTCTCATGAAATGAAGTAAAACAGGAGATTGATCAAAATCGTATTTTTTGGGCTTTGTACAATTGTTATGCAAGATGAGCTTTTCACTTTTTCAAAGTCAAATTCTCGTTTTCATAAAGAAATTGTGACATTTCTACATCTGAGGAATGGAAAGGGCCGGAATAGTCGAAAAATCATAAAATTCTACTATAGTAGTGTCTTAAAAGTGCCCGTATAAACATGTTTTTGTCGGTGCGTATGTGTGTGTGCGCGTGCGTGCAACAAAATTAAAAAATTATAAGCGTTAAGAGCTCGAGGCTTATTTATTATATTGAATTGTCACTCAATTACAATGCTGATATTTTTAAACATAATTTCATGTGTAAACAAGGTAGGCGGCCCAGTAATCGTTACCTTAAGCACATCGCTCGACTTTGCAAATTTATATAGGTCAACTTGGAAAATGTGAAGAAGGTAATTTGTCATTCTAGGTCAGTTTTTTATTACAAAGAAGAACGGCTTCGTAATAAAACGAAGTTTTATGATGGTTGGTCTAGTAATCGCCATGGGAACGTCCTACCATCGTCACATGCGTTCAAACTGCTTAGAGGCCTTATATACCTTTGAAAAAAATATCTTCTTTTCATTGACTTAAGGCGTTACCCCCACTTGTAGGCAAAAAAGGCCTGTTTCATGAATTTTTTAAAAGAAAACTACAAAACTTTTTTAATCGATCAATATACCATCTTAAAGAACACATCTTAAAGAACTTTCAGTAATTTTTTTATTGAAAAATATTACATTGTTTAGTGGCAAATGGCCGTCAATGAAATAATGTTTTTATATACACGGTTTGCGGTGACCATCATTGCGGCGAAGTGGATGATCTGAAAAAAAAATGCGGATAGATTTAGTCAAATATAAGTATAAACTAGTCTTTAATCGAAGGATTTTAAAAAATATTCATTTTTCACAAAATGGCGGACAGTCAAAGTTAATGGTTCGATTTTAACGAATTAAAACGGCCGTTTTTTGGCTAAAAAACGGCCATTTTTTTTCGAAAAAAAAAAATCGAACGATTAAAGACTACATTTTTATGTATTAAATAAGCCTGCAAAATTTCAAGAAGATCGGTTCATAAGTGTTCGAATAATCTTGATCACCGACTTCAGAAATGCCATTTTGAGAAAAACGCGTAAAGTTTCAATTTCAGTTCTTCAATTCACGGATTCTTCTCTTTCAACGCTCATATCTCAGTCAATTTTGTTCGGATCGACTTGAAATTTTCAGGACATATTCTCAGATACTTATACTTCAAAAAAATGCAATAAAAAAATCGATTTTTTCAAAATCGCAAGTGGGGGTAACCCCTTAAGGAGGTACGATCACTCCCACGGGGTAAAAAAAGAGTCTACGTTTATTTACCCACAGCTGCTCTGGTTGGTGTTTACTTACGTCGATTATTCGTATTATCGATTATAGTGTGCCAAATATTGTGGTAAATGATGAATTTATTATAGCACGTGAACAAATAAAAACTGAAAAATTAGATTGTCGACATCTCGGTAGTGATCTTCGTAATAATATTAACGTAATAAAATTCAAGCCTATTAAAATAGGCTTAAACTCCCATTCACAATACAGTGGGATTCACTCAATGCAATAGTTTTTATGCTTAGAGTTTCTTAATTTAGCTGAGGTTGATGGTGTCGTGATGGCTCGTTGCTCACTCTCACTCTTCTTAGGATCGCGAGATCGCGATTGTAGTGATCTCGGGAACGCTGGGCCTCGATTGTCCACAACTAAAGCGTCGCGTTCGTCAAGTGTTGTTCTCGACGTCCCCAGAGAGAAAGAGACCGAGAACTCTCCACATTCGCGGAGCACCTCGCGTATCCCCCTACTCCAAGGAAACGAGAGACTCGTTCGAGTCGTGCCACTTATCCGCAGGAAGATAACCGATACTCGTCCCTTATCGACAGGCCTAACCTTTAAGATCTCACAGTATAAACATACCGAAACTGATATAAAAGTTATTTTAAACGGAAACGAGTTGAAGACCTGTAGAAAATTGGTTTCAAAACTGTAAACGCATTTTTCGTGAAACATTCCTCCAAAATCGGGCGGACTCGTAGGCCCTACATTTTTCGACTGATTGGCTTCAAAATTCAACCGTAGCTTCTTAGATAGATTTTCTAGCGATGTACACACGATTTTTACAATCGATTAAAAATTACGGTTTTTGGAAACAAATAAAGACCGTTTTTAGTCGAAAATGCGACTTTTTGCAAAACGGGATAAATTTGCAAAAATAAATATTTTGTAACAATCGTGGGTACTTCGGTAGCAGTACTAATGGAGATTGAGGGGACAAAAATCTTTTCGGTAGGTTTCCAACGAGTGGCAGAAAACTCATCCTCTCTCGGAATATGTCGCTGGGATGCAGGTTAGTTTTGTTCCCGCAAACAACTAAAATTCCAAGTGTTCCGTTGAGTTCCTGATTTTTAAACGAGATTGCGCTCGTCTCGAGCGCGCCTCGCCGGCACAAGTGGAGGAACGTCCATATTGGGAACTGGGAAGGACGCGTACACTTATCTAGTTGAGACTACTTACGCCTACTTTCCGGGTCACCGAGGTTACTATATTTGTCAGTGAAGGAGCTGCAGTGTAATCGTCCAAACTGTCGAGGAGGTTGCATGTAAGCCAAATTCAACTATTCGTCTGCGTCCCATGTCCACATACTCGTATATGCACCGCGCGATGATGGAATCGCAACAGCTGATCTTGATAATGTCGCATTCTTCCCCGTCCCACTAGAGGTCTGGCTTAATAGGCTCGGCCTTAATCTCTTCGAAAAAGAACTAGAAGCGAAAGAATACTATCTTACGCAGACAGCGATGCTGTGATTGGCGTAATGGGAAAAAGAAAAGACTTCCGTTACGTTTATCTGTTACAGCATAAACTGATATGCCATTGAACAATGCACTATTATTTCCCTAAGCTGAATCGAAATTTCGGGCATGAATTTATTCATGAGAGTATTTATTGACATTTCACTAACAATTTTTGAGAACCTCATATATGTGATAAAGCATTGAGAGCTATTGGACACGTATTTTTTTACCGGCGGAAAAGCAGTTTTAAGGGGGCGAACCACCCTTCAAAGAAAGACGTGTCGAGGGGTGATTTTGCAGTTGCATCCACAAGCGGTCCACCGATCTCAATGAAGCATAACCAAAATTCTTCTAATCTAAAACTATGAAAATTCTACTATAGTAGTATTGAGAAAAAAAACCTTAAGGCAAGGAAAACACTGATTTTCTTGATTTTTTTCACAAGGAAAGATTTCTCCAGTATTTTTGAGACTTAAGATATTCTTTATTACTACTTTTTGCGGGTACATGGTATTTATTTTTATCAATCTTTAAAAATGGAGGAGCTATGGCACGATCTTCTAAACCGCATTTCCAAAACTGGCGTGACGTATAGCTACGTGTAGCTAAAAACTAATTGACCGATTCTGACGAAATTTGGTATAAATATTTCTAACCTTATTGCTTAAACATAAACTGAAATGTTATTGAATGTTGAAAAAAAGTACTTTTATTGCAATACGTAGCAATTTTTTCCGGAAAATTTCATGTTTCTATTTCTTAGCGTACCATTTAATCGATTTTCAACATTTCTCGTTTTTTCTTGGTTCATATTCTGCGTATGAGTGTTAATGAAAGAAAAACCTTAGTTGAGTTTTTTTCCAGATCAATTCCGTCAACGCTACGTGTCACGCCGTCTGACAACATCCGCAGCAACCCGTTTAGAAGACCGTGTCACACCTCTGCCATTTTTAGCGATTAACAAACAAAAAATACCATGTAACAGCCAAAGGGAGTAATAAAACAGACCCTGAGTCTCAAAAATTGTGAAAAAATCTTTCCTTTAAAAAGAAATCATGAAAATCAGCAATTTTTTCATCGCCTAAAGGTATCTCCCCCCGTAGATAATGTGCATACACGACGGAAAATCCTTAACGCGTTACCCCCACTTGTAGCGCAAAAAAGGCCTTTTTCATGAATTTTTTTAAAGAAAACTACAAAACTTTTTTAATCGATCAATATACCATCTTAAAGAACATATCTTGAAGAACTTTCAGTAATTTTTTTATTGAAAAATATTACATTGTTTAGTGGCAAATGGCCGTCAATGAAATAATGTATTTATATACACGGTTTGCGGTGACCAACATTGCGGCGAAGTGGATCATCTGAAAAAAAAATGCGGATGGATTTAGTCAAATATAAGTATAAACTAGTCTTTAATCGAAGGATTTTAAAAAATATTCATTTTTCCCAAAATGGCGGACAGTCAAAGTTAATGGTTCGATTTTAACGAGAAAAAACGGCCGTTTTTTGGCTATAAAACGGCCATTTTTTTCGAAAAAAAAAAATCGAACGATTAAAGACTACATTTTTATGTATTAAATAAGCCTGCGAAATTTGAAGAAGATCGGTTCATTAGTGTTCGAGTAATCTTGGTCACCGACTTCAGGAATGCCATTTTGAGAAAAACGCGTTTAAAGTTTCAATTTCAGTTCTTCAATTCACGGATTCTTCTCTTTCGACGCTCATATCTCAGTCAATTTTGTTCGGATCGACTTGAAATTTTCAGGATATATTCTCAGATACTTACACTTAAAAAAAATGCAATAAAAAAATCTATTTTTTCAAAATCGCAAGTGGGGGTAGCCCCTTAATGTAGATGAAAGGGAGACAAGTTACTATCCCCCGTCAAGAAATGCCGAGAAACGTTGTGCAGCTGATAAGCCATAGGCAACGAACAAATATCGCACGCTCTGAGTAGGTACCAAGTTCTCTCGTTAATTAAATACTTCGTCGGAGTAAATGTATTAACAGATGCGTTTAGTCGACGTTGTAAATACTCCCTCTTACCACCCATTAAGGATGTTGCGTCCCTACGAAACATGTTAATGTTAATTGTTCAATAAATAGCTTCTTAATCGTCATGAAATTTTTACACGACCTCCGGAATACTTCATGTAAAAACATACCAAATTTTCAGAATTCTATCGTCATCACTTCAACTCCTTAGGGGTTGAAATAAAAAATGATAAGAAAATTCTGAAAATTTGGTATGTTTTTGTATGAAGTATTTAAGAGGTCGTGTTAAAATTTCACGACGATAAGGAAGCTCGTTATTAAAAAACTAACATTTTGTTAAGAACAATTTTTAAAAGAAATGAAAAAAAAAATTTATGAATAAACTTCGTTTTGTTTCCGTTGCTTTTAGTATATTGTAGATATTACAAAATTGAGAGGTCAAAAAAAAAAAACTTATTGCAAAGTTACATCAGTTTCCATAAGACAACATTTAATTTGTGAATGTTAATTGTTCAATAACGAGCTTCCTAATTGTTGTGAAATTTTAACACGACCTCTGAAATACTTCATACAAAAGCGTACGAAATTTTCAGAATTTTATTATCATTTGCGATTTGGGACTCAACATCCTTAAGTGCGAAACTGCACGGGCGCAGGGATTGACTGACGAACGCTACCAAGGAACACTATAATTATGAGATCGTTCGAACAGTCCCCCAGTGCATCACTAATAATACTCAAGGATGCTATTAGGGGCCCATCATTCTGTAGAGGTTCAGACGCATATGTGGAATAGATTTGTAGAAATAGTTGTTCCTGCGATATCCGTTTGTTCATCAAACGATGGCGCTGAAGCTTGCATCGTTAGAGTGCAACGAAAGTTGTTAAACATTTATATTATTTCTTTATTTGCACTACAATCTATAATTTTTGAATGGACTAAGATCGTGAATCTCTTGGAAGGATAAGAAAAAACCGATTGAGTGATTTTCGTATTCTAAATCGACAAAAAGAATGTGAGCAATACTTCGGGAAAAAATTATCTTTCGTTGCATTCCAATGATGCAACGACATGATGACTTTGACATAATGTCAAAGCAACGTTCGTCCCCGTCTCTGATTTTTTAATGATTCGCGAGGTCACAGCCCACCGACAACATTTGGCAGTAACTGAAATGTTGGAAAAATATTCTAAATTTTATATTATTGTTTTTATTTCGTTGTATCAAATTTATATATAGAAATATATAGGTGTGTGCAAATGAAGATTATGATTCTAATTACAGTTATGTATTGACGTATTCATATCTATGTATACATACGATAAATCAAGAAAAATTATAAACAGATTTTAAAGTTTCTCGTCTTTTATTACTCCGTTAACTCTGTTCCGTATTTGTCTACATGTGTATCAGGTGTCCGTATCCATCTCCGTCAAAATTCCATCCGAGCTGTTGCTCGCGGATAGAAAATTGAAAAAATCGTGCACCATGAATCACGTTGGGGGATTTTGGAAAATGTAATAATGAGACATACTTTCTCCATCGCTTCGATAAGGTCCATAATGTGTCTTCGCCTGCGCCGGAAACGTGGAAGCGACGATGAATCATTATATTGATCCAAATTCAAATTATGAAGGCCTCGAGGCGAACTTGCTCATACGCACGATAGTTAAACCGTCTCGAGAGCCAGCTTAGTTCACAAAAAAGCAAGCGTGGAAGCGGGCCTGCATCGAAGTGAAACGATCATTCCAGAGACTGCTCCCCGTCTTCTCATTCTGGGTCGCGAAGTAGGTCAGTTAGATAGCATGCGGAGGAGCGGACTCCTCATTTAACATCGCATTCATGAATCGTCGTAGAATCTTTTCGTAAAACAGCTATGAATTCCTCGTGTTAAAAATATATATGTATAAATCTCAAAGTAGTCATTGTTAGGCGACACCACCATCGTCATTAAGCATCAATCTTATTATTATTTTTGCTTTCTGCCTTTTGGCAAGTTTTGGTATCGCTTAGATCTTCCAGATATTATTATTATAAATAATATTTCATAACCGATATCGTCATTGTTATAATCATCATCCAATGACATTACCGTTATTTTAATCATGATTATCGTTCGTACTATAACTACTTACTATCGTTTTATTCGATTTCCTTTTGTTGCGAGGGTTTTGGTCTCCTTATTCGCTTATTATAATTAGTATTGTAAATAATAATAATAGCTCCGATATAAATGTTACTGGCACGTACATCGAAACAAATTGTCTCATGAGATGTTTTAAATCGTATAGAGGCTTAACGACATAGCAAAGAAAAACGATTAAGTTCAAAGAAGCGTGATTAAAAAAAAGTGCAATTAGCAACCATAGGTCACGGTTACAATTTATTGTTGTTTTTAACAACCTTTGATCCGACTTTTCTGAAGTCGGGGTAAAATTCGGCAACATTAACCCTATACGTATTATACGAATGGTACTCTTTCAATTTATATTTAAAGATATTGCTTTATATGTTTTTTAACACAGTTTTTCGTAATTTTTACTACTATTTCCGCAAACTGCTACAAGGATTCTGAGAAGATTTAGAGCTAATATTTTCTTCCCTTCCGCCTGGACAGTATCGCTTTACATTTGATATCGTTTTAAGGGGGGATTGTCTTTTTTTTTCGCAAAATTTACCGCTTTTTGGGAATTTTTTTGTGAAGAAAGTATACAACGGAAAACTTGTGAAACTTGGCATATAGTTTTATTGATCTGCTTACTACATACAAAAAATTTTTTAAACAATTTCATCAAAAAATCCGCCTCCCACCCCCCTCGACGCGCGATGGTCCTTTTTTGATGGTGTGCACGATTACAGCCTTCACGTTCATCCTGCAACAAAAACCCAAAAAGCATTTTACTTTAGACACATATAGCTATCGTTCGATGAAGGGGAAAAAAAAAATTGACGATTTGGTGACGTTTTGAACTTGAAGTATCGATTTTTCGAAAAAAATTGATCGATTTTTTGTTATAAATAAAAAACTATTAAACGTATTGCTTTTTTGCTTCATCAAACGATAGCTATATGTGTCTAAAGTAAAATGCTTTTTGGGTTTTTGTTGCAGGATGAACGTGAAGGCTGTAATCGTGCACACCATCAAAAAAGGACCATCGCGCGTCGAGGGGGGTGGGAGGCGGATTTTTTGATGAAATTGTTTAAAAATTGTTTTGTATGTAGTAAACAGATCAATAAAACGATATGCCAAGTTTCACAAGTTTTCCGTTGTATACTTGCTTCACAAAAAAATTCCCAAAAAGCGGTAAATTTTGCGAAAAAAAAGACAATCCCCCCTTAATGTTAATTTACAAACTTTCTGAATGATCAGTCGGAGTGCAGTAGACGTAGTTTTTTTATCGGCTTAAGGTAGTACTAGCGGATTGACTAATCAACAGAAAATCTATAAATCGAATCTATGATCGAATCTGAAAAGAGTAAAATATTATACATTTGGGTATAATAATAAACCTGATAAGGAAAATAATTATTCGAGAAGTGTATGTAATAACTGTGTATCATATTATGAAAATAAAGTATTAAAATAGCAATCAGATTTAACTTGAGTTGTCACCGGCCGCCATTTCATAATTCTGGCAATATCCGTGGCAACGATGTTCTCAGGTACTTTCGATAAATCACAAGTGTGTGTTTGTTTACCGTATGTGTAAGCGTGTGTTTGTAGTGTGTGTGAAATGTGCAAATTTTAACTCTGGTTTCTTAAATAGATTCTGTGAAGAAGTACACACGAGTTTTACGGTTCATAATTAATTTATCGTTGTATATTAATATTAATCGTTTTTATCACTAATATTGATATTAATCGTTTTTATCACCAAATTAAGGCCGATTCTTTCAACGAAAAATTCTTTACACTCGACAGGATGCCATTTAGCGAAGAAACAATATTTTTTAATAATCGTGGGTACTTCTCTAGCAGAATCAATGTAAATGACGAAACAATTCTGTGCTAATCTACAAAAAATCCGCTTCCTCCCGCAGAGCGGGAAGGAGAGGAAGTCGGAAGCGGAAGCGGAAGAAGATTCGGAAGTCATGTCAAAGTAGTACCCAGTTCCAAAAAGAGCAGACAACATTTTTAATTATTTAAAGAAAAAGCATTGATTGCACGGTGTCTAAAAATATTCGACGCAATACTTTTGGACCGTTTATAATACAATATTATGAAGAAAAAAACATAATTTCAAATAATTACGCTTTTGCAAAGGTTCAGTTCATTTAAGAACGGATATAAGCACGTTTGCATATATTCTGATCATTATCATATAATAATCTAGTGTACGATAAAAGTAATTTGCTTCAACAAAGTTTCACAGCCCTACATGTGAGCATGTACTTCTTAAACCCACCAAGAAACCTAGAGTTTTAAACAACTACATAGTTAACGTTTCTTATCTCACAGGATGAAGTGTACTGTGTACTGAAATGGAACATTTTTCATCAGCCGTGTTGTTTTATAGGTGGGACATTTCACGCCATTTCACCTAGCACGTGACCCCGACGATTTCTTGGTTTTCCCGATTTTTTTGTAACATTGTACCCCTCATAGTAAAATCCACACGAATTTTTAGATTTTTATCTCTTCTCGTTTAGAAGTTATAATTTTCCAAAAAAATGTCGATGTGGGAAGTTTCGGAAACGTTTACACGCCGATAACTCTTGAACTAATTGAGATATCGACAAATATCACTATATATTTTTGTTTTGTTTTTGAAGCATACTTTCGTTAAAAAACATAAAAAAATTATCAACTGTCAATGTTAACGTTTTTTTTCTTCTAAAGTGAAAACTATTTTTCAAAAAGATGATTGCCTTTTTGTATTGTTTTTTCAAAAAATTTTCTAAAATAGAGTAACTCGTTCTATGATTTTAAAGACAACTCTCATTGTGGGCCCATTTTTCCTTCTATTTTTTTCGAATTAATCATATTGTTTTTGAGAAGATTTTTATCATTTTAATCTCCAATAATGCTATTAATCATTTTGTGATTTCCAATTCGGCTTTGTCAGGCCTGAAACGGTTTTTTTTTTCATTTGAACTGAATTTAACAAAAAAAATGATTTTTTGTTCCAAAGATTTTTTTTCCGTTAAATCCCGCGCGAATTAATAAAAATAAACCGTTTCAAGGTCAACGAAGCCGAATTGGAAATCACAAAATCATTAATAGCATTTTTGGAGATCAAAATGATTAATATCTTCTCAAAAAATATGATTAATTCGAACAAAATGGAAAGAACAATGGGCCCACGATGAACCTAGTCATAAAAAGCATACAATAGATCACTCTATTTAGGATATTTGTTTGAAAACATTCAAAAAAGAAGGCGATTATCCTTAACAAAAATTGTTTTCACTATAGAAGCAAAAAAAAACGTTGATATTGATAATTGATCATTTTTCATATTTTTTAACAAAAGTATACTTTAAAATAAATAAAATAAAATCGTGACATTTGTCGATAACTCAATTAGTTCAGGAGTTATCAGTGTTTAAACATCTCCAAAACTTCTCAAATCGACATTTTTTGGAAAATTATAATTCCTAAAAGAGAAAAGATAAAAATGTAAAAATTGGTGTGAATATTCCTTTCATGGCGTACAATCTTACAAAAAAGATCAGGGTAACCAAAAATGGTTGGCGTCACAGGAATGTCTCAGGTATAACCAATAAGGCTACTAAAGTTGTTCTGCTTCCCAACTCCCAAGACCAAAGTCACATGGCGATTCGAGTGCTTATTGAGCAGGCAGCCCCAAGGGTTTCCCTCCCTTTTCGGGCCAAAAAAGATACTTAACAATACTTTTCGTATTGTAGAAATCTCGTAATGTCAAAATGATAAATAATTCAGGAGCATAATTGGAAACGACAACGTTAACAACAAAAATAACAACGATGTCGAGGACCTCGAGAACACTGATAATAGTTAGAAAAGCGCGAGAAAAAAATTGTGACTGGCAACAATATAAGCAGCGAGATCAGCAGGAACATACCAAAAATACGAAAATGAAAAAGAACGACAAGAATAACGAGTAAACGAGAACAAAAACACGGAAACAAAGAAGAACAACAAGAATAATGGAAATAGCAATAGCGATTGAACCGATATGGAATACAATAATAACAATAACATCCCGACTAGAAATTTTGCTACGGGCCGGAACAAGCATGGATCCGGCATGCCGTAACCCGTACCGCGGCACTGATCAAGCTGCCGGATCAGCGCCGTAACAGGCGTGAACCGCTTTTTCGCATCCGGCCCGGATCCGGATAACGGACACGGCCCTGATCAGTAGGCCTTTTCAGGCCCTGATCCGGCCGCCGTATCAATGCCTAAAATGATAAAAAAACTAATGATGAATTTAAGGCGTTAGGCCACAGTAACGGGTATAAAATCATGTACGAATCCGGCACGGATCCGGCGTGCCGTACCATGGCGCCACCTGGCGCCATCGGCCCCGCAGGCCATGTCAAGGGACGCCGGATCCGTACCGGATCCGGCCCGGATCGGGCGTGTCCTACTACGGCATTCCGGATTGCACCCTGATAGGGGTCTGGTCAGTCTTCAAGCAGCCGGATCAAAATTTCTAGTCGGGATGAATTAACAAATTTCTGGAAAGAGTACAGCCTAAGAGTGGATGGAAAGAGTAAATTGTGGCAACGCACAATAGTGCCATTCACTAGATATAGCTAGTCACCGAACCACTGCAGAAAAGGAAGGCAGGCGGATGATCTAGGCCATTGGAAAAGGAAAGTGTGGAGCGTGTAACGTGGGTATGGCGGAGGAAGGAATTGCGCGGTGATCTCTCGGTATGAGCAACAGCAGTTAGTTGAATGAATATGCTGTCATAAAACGCATCTACAGAGGTAATACCAATCGGTATAACAGCATGATCCACCGTCGTAATTATGCCGTTGAACGCATCCTGCAATGCCCCTTATCACGTCTACGACCTGCATGTTCGTGTATATATCGTAAGCGTGCCTTTCTATTTTGCACGAATGATACATTGTAAATCTTTACGGAGGCTCAAGCCGATTTGATAAGATACTTCGCTAATCGAGCTGTTTGGCCATACAAGTTCTATTAGAAGGTCTACCGTTTCGAATGCTCATTGAAGAGGTGATCGAAATTTTCATTCTGTAATAAACTTCTACTGAAATACGGTACCTTTTATAGAAAGAACCTAATTTCTCGTGTGTCTGGTCACATCCTACCGCACGGGGAGCTTTTCCAGAATGTCTTTTCCAGAATGGAATGAGAATTGAGTTGGCATCGGTAGAATGCAATGAATTTGTTTTCATGCTCACGGCTCTTTTTTAGATTTTAACTATGAAACTCTACCGACCATTTTTCAGATGAACATTTTTCAGATCTACAATCGTAGTCGGCAAAAAAATATTTGGTATGATGGTAAGAATAAGTAAATAAAAATACAAAACAGAATTTTCGCTGCATTTTAATGATACAAACTTCGACACCGGGGAATAGGTGCAACTTATGCTTGACATGGATACGTTAATATTATTTTCATTGTATAATTTAATGTGTCAATCTCCAGATCAAGATCCAGTTCCGAATCATTCGCCGGAGCCATTTTAAGGATTTTGTATTGGTCATAGGCCCTTCGGAGGGCCAAGAAATAATAGGCTCATTGTAACTTTTTAATCTCCGTTTCATCGCATTCGTTGTATGGGGCAACGTTGTTACAATTTCAGTTTCTCAGATATACCTCGCGCATTTGTGAATAAAATGACCCAAAACACAGAACAATATTACCGAAAAAAGACAGATTGTGAAAAATATGCTTTCTAACTGGGTGATTATAGAATCGTGCAAATACTTTCGAGGTGCGAATTTAACGCGTCGCTTTTCAAATCGAGAGGTCGACGTTGCTGCATACCACTACTTTAGGTTAAGCTTCTTTAGTCCAGTAGAAAGTGACTGCGATGTCGCGGCCTGTTGCAATTTTTTGATCATCAAGATTTACTCATTTTTTTTATGTAGGACGGTTCTCGTTGTATAAGTTGGTTGGCCCCAAAAATAGAAAAACTTCAGATACGGTAGATCCCATACGGTTGAGCCTGATTACCTTCTGAAGTTTCCAGACGGTCAGGAATTTTCATCGTTATTTCTCTGAGCACGACTGTAACATTTTCGAGCTTAAGCATCGTTAATATCTGAACAGATTGGACTGTGCTCGGAGCTAACGTGGTTAGCAATTCGAAATATATGTTTCCGAACGAAATCGTTCCATTTGTGTATAACGTTGACCACCAATTGCATAATTGATAAGGGCTCCAAATATACGAATATTCACGCACCTGTAGCTTCATCATAGGGCAGATTCGAAGATCTTGAGTGTAACTTGTGAGCCAACTTTATCGATTCGCCTGCTGAGGACATGCAAAATTTACGTGATTCACGATTTACATTTCCGACCCGCAAAAAAGACAAAAACGTAATAATATGTTAAGGGGGGAAATCACAGTAGCACACAAAAAAATAGGCATATTTTCGGGAATTAATTTTGGCTGAATAAAAGTATCAATCGAAAATCTGTAAAGTAGGTTTTACAGCGATACTAAAAAAGTACAAAATGTAATTTTTTCAATAAAAAATATTTAAAAATGGCGGCTGCGCAGCATATGCCCCAAGGCGCCTATTTTTGAAAGCGTGTCGATGGCCGAAGACGTAGACTCCTTAATTTTTGACCTGGAAGAAAAAACCAAAATTTTTTAGTTTCCATATAACAACAGCTAGCGAGCTACGTAGGATTTTTTCGATATATTGATTTTTCGCAAAATGATGCATGTTTGAAAATAAAGTTAAATTTTTAACAAAAAAAACGCCATAAAATCGTCGATAAAAAAAAACTAAGCCATATAAAATAAAAAATCCTACGTAGCTCCGTGGAGAAAGATGTTTCGAAGCTACTGTCAAAATTTCAAGTCGATCAGTAAAGAATTGCTCGAGTTATGTCTTCGGCGAGCTCAAAAAAAGTGGTTTCGAGAAAAACGCGTTTAAAGTTTTAAGTACTGAGAAACCATATGAAAATTTTATATACCTCTAATCTGCAATGCCTGCACCGTACAGTCGATTTTCGTACGCAGTATTCTTCTTCGTCCCTTTTCTAACACGACTCGACGATGTGTCACTCATAATGACAATGATTTACAAATATCACTGTTTTTTACCACTATTTATGTTATATATGTATGCACGAAAGTGAAGCGTCGTGAAAAAGCGTTGTATTCAACGCAAGCAATTTGGGCACTCAGACACTTTTGCCGTATTCCATCATTTGGTGTATTATTTTTAAGACCCTAAAGCACCTTTTAAGCGAAAATTTTTTTTTTCGAAAAATTGAAAATTTTACTGTGATTTCCCCCCTTAAGGCCGTATTGTGGTGTGACCGCCCCTTTTTGAGGTAATTTTTTGGCAATTAAATTTAGAGAAACGGTTGAATGTACAGTGTTAGTATTTCACAGCAATATATTTGCATGGTTTGAAGTAACATCTTACGTTTTTTTAAAGCCTCCTATTCGAAATGGAACATGATGTTTGATGTTGCCGTTGTGATTGCGGCCGTCCTTGTCATCTGAGACAACCAATTTTTTTGCGAATCTAGTTCGTATCGTTCGACCCTCCGCCTTTTCGATTGCTTTATACCTACTATATTTGCGGGCCGCGAGAAGTGAAAATTCCATTGCAAAAATCAGAGTAATCTTTTTCAGACGCCACAATTTTGGAAATTGATCCTAAAGTTTTTTTTTATTAAGGAGCTACATTAGTAAAAAAAATTAAAAATGTCGCGACATGACATGTGCAACATCGAAATGCCGCACGTACAACTTCCAATAAAATGCTTTGAAACAATTTACGATGTTACTTCAAACATGTATAGGGGAGACCCGGGCATAGCGAACACCCCGGGCAAAGCGAATACCCTTATGCGCAAACGCTGCGCATAGTGAGGGGGGGGGGGGGTTATTCGCTTTCCCTGGGCTGTGCGCTATGCTCGCGTCTTTTCTAAATATAACTGTAAAGTACTACCATGTAGATTTAACCGTTTCTCTAAAATAAATTCCCTTAACCAAAATAGAAAAAGAAACAAGATGCGTTAATAATATTCGATCATTGATATTGAACTGTGCAATAAAATGATACATGAATTCAGCGAGGGTTGAAAAAAACCAAAAGTTGGAATAGCAATGAGAGTAACAACCAGTTGGCACTGTGATAATTACAAGGCCGGTTGCGTTGCTCACTTCGAATTCGTCCTCTTTCTTTTATGGCCTTCTTGTGTGTCGCGTATACCTATGTTTAATTTATTGTTAATTCCGTATAGCTGTAGAAACATGCGAACGATGGAAATCTTACAGTGAACGGAAGCGAAAAACCAGAAGAAATGTCGATCCGCTCGATCAGGACAAAGGAGCTCTGCGTCATACCATTGAGATGATTTGGTCGCGCGGTAAAATTTATTTGCAGTGCAGAAGGTATTATCGTACATGGAATGAAAGTTGACTGTGGCAACCACGTGGAAGCGCTACGGATGATACTCATTGTAACGCGATGGCGTCCTTGCATATAGGAATTCAGGAAGAAGCCTTCAACGTGTCAATTCACATTGCGATGATCCCAACGTCCTTACTTCGCTCCGGAATGATTCTTCATTTCGTTTAAGAAGTTAAGAAAAAAATGATTTCAATACATAGGATTGATTAAGGATGTTGAGTCCCTATGAAACATGTTAATGTTAATTGTTCAATAAATAGCTTCTTAATCGTCATGAAAGTTTAACACGACCTCCTGTATACTTCATGTAAAAACATACCAAATTTTCAGAATTCTATCATCATTACTTCAACCTCCTTAAGGGTTGAAATAAAAAATGATAAGAAAATTCTGAAAATTTGGTATGTTTTTGTATGAAGTATTTAAGAGGTCGTGTTAAAATTTCACGACGATTAGGAAGCTCGTTATTAAAAAATTAACATTTTGTTAAGAACAATTTTTAAAAGAAATAAAAAAAAAATTATCAATAAACTTCGTTTTGTTTCCGTTGCTTCTAGTATATTGTAGATATTATAAAATTGAGAGGTCAAAAAAAAAACTTGTTGCAAAGTTACATCAGTTTCCATAAAACAACATTTAATTTGTGAATGTTAATTATTCAATAACGAGCTTCCTAATTGTCGTGAAATTTTTACACGACCTCTGAAATACTTCATACAAAAACATACCAAATTTTCAGAATTTTATCATCATTTGCGATTTGGGACTCAACATTCTTAATTGCACGAAAACTAAGAAGAGGTATAGAGAAAAGCTATTGTCCAGCCCATATTAGAGTGAGATATTCTCGGTAAGCGGTGGATTGGAACATGGCAATATTCGAAATACCTACTCAGTTTCGATAATATTAAAGCTAAACTAGGATTTTTTTCCGTTACTTCGTTTTTGTTTTATAGGCAAAATAATAACTAATTTTTGGCCCAAAAATCAGTATTTATGTTCGAACGTCCGCCATTTTGTCATAAATCGATATTTTCAAAATCGGCTATGACAAGTACTAGATAATGGTGTATAGAGTAACCACAAAAAACATCAAGGCAATCGGTTCATTGGTTTTCAAGAAATTTTGGGTACCGATTTTTTTACGACGCTCCGAGGATCATACAAAATCCTTGTATATTTTTGATATTTTTAAATAAAGAAAATTAAACAAATGTTTGAATGTATATACTTTTAGATAATTAAAACCCTAATCCGAAATTTCAAATAGTTTTCCTTGAAAAAATTCACAAAAATGACCTTTTTTCTGGCTCCTAGGTGTATATCTGCCCTTAAACATTGATGCTATATTATTTATGGACCTGGGAAAAATGACAGTGTATGTAAAAGCAGTAAATGAGTTCGTCTGATTGCAACCTCCCTTTAAGGGGTAAAGCCACTCGAGGATGTTCATGTTCAATGTTTGTTTTTTGTTCTTAGTTGAAAAATACAAGGGAAGTCTTTCCGGTCGCGGAGCACTTGGCACGAGAGGTACTCTGCGGTCTTGGGCGCTGCAAAGTTGTTCAACTCAATTTTTTACTGCTTCCATTTTACTCAGTCAAAAAGTCCAAAAATTAGAATTTTTTTATGAGATGGAGTGGCTTTACCCCTTATGACTTCCTTCTCGTTATTCTCAAAAAAGTATTTTTCAAACAAGGTGATCAACATTTCTCGAAAATTCTTCAACTGATTGTATGCCAATTTTGTAGACCTTATCGAGATACGATAATGTTATCGCTACTCAACGACCTTTCAATTGATTTTACAGTTTTTTCACGAGCTGTTTTTTCATAATATACTAATATACTAAAATAGTTTACTTGTTTTTGCATTTGCCATGAATTTAGGGTATTCGCGATGAAACATTTGAAGATGCACATATTTTAAATGGCGCAAATAAAGATTTTAGCAATTTTACTGTCGTAAAATTATTTTCTTTTTAAAACGGGAGTATCCAAGGATAAATCATGTTCTCCAAATCATAAACTGCTAATTGTGAATTTCGTCATTAAATTAAAAATATATATATATCTTTTATACGATGAATTATATTTTAAGCGATAAATATTTTAGATGAAAACTAACTTACATGGTGTTAATGGTTACTTCAAACAAGGAAAATGTGACATTTTTGCTGCATTAACAAAAAAAAGGCATGGCATGTATCTACGTATGCATTTTGTCATTTTGTCCAATACATTTAAGGAGTTTTCATTTTCTATGACAAAACGAATAGGGTACTGTCGGAGCCATGTAATGCATAATGCATGTATAACAAAGAGAATCGTGAGTTTCATTCGTCCAGTAATAATTGAACATTGAATTATAGTCAACATTGTATTTCAAACATTGAAGTCAACATTAAAGTCAAACATTGAATTATAGTCAAGTAATAATTAAGCATTGAACCGTTCCCTACATTTAACAATAAGTGTTGACTCTGTGTTCGTGCATTAATTTTCATCATGGGCATTCATACTTACATAAAAATGCGGTAAAGACATACTCCGAGAGCGAGGGATGCTGAGCTTATGCATACCGCAATATCCGATTACAAACAGACCTTGCCAAGTTATCATGTAAAAAATTCTTTTCTTTTACTTTCTTTAGTTGAGATACATGGGTAAACGATTAAGTTATTATTGTCCAAAGTGGTCAGGCTACCAAAGTAGCCATGCTGCATGACTACTTTGGTGTAGTTATTTCTGGGAACGAGGTTGATCTGCACTGAAAAATAGTACTTTCAGTACAATAATAAATGTTTCGTACGACCTGACGCTTTTTAAATTACGGAAATGGCAAGCTGTAAAAACAAGTGCCGTTTGCAGCACTTAAAACCACTATAAGCATTCTTATTTACAAATGGATAAACATGTAAAAACCATCCGATCATACGATAGAACGTGCAATAAACTGTGCTCTGTTCGAATTGAAATTGAATCGGATGAATAGATTTTGTGATGCGATGTACACCGGATCATAAAATATACCTTTGAGAAAAACACAAAAGAAAATAAGGGTGAACTGCAGTAGGGTGGTTCACTATAGCGCAGTAGATCTGACGCTTCACGAAAATCGTCATAACTTGGTTTTTTTTTATTTTTACGAAATCCTAGTTGCTAATTGAACTTAAGACCTGAAGCTATAAACCTGTGCGATAAGAAACATAGTATTTTGGAAACCGCAAGCCAATGCAGAGACCCCCTTAAATACTGCAAAAGTAACGACCTGCAGAGGATCGATGGCTGCATGTATATTTATATATGGGGTGTCCGATTTTAAACGCGCACCCTAAATAAAATTCGGACATTTTTAAAAGAATCGTAGACAAATTTATCGTATCTCGCCGCAAATTATTTTAAGTACGATCATATAGTTGAGGTTAACATATCGTTTCCATTAGCATTTAAGATAGCAAGTTTCAAAATGAATATGACTAAAAATCACTTTTTTGCCTGAAGAACACGAAAGTTATTGGACTTTGGAATTTTTAGTATTTTGTAAAATTCGGTGCATGACTTTATGAATGAATACGATACACGGCTGCACTATATTCATCCACCATATTTCACCATGTAGCCTAGCATTGCCGAGTAATAATGTATGCACCATATTCTATCATCTTGTGGAATATGGTGCATACAAAATGAAATATCTGGTCTGTGATGAAGTGCGAAAAATAGCAATTTTTCAAACATTCCATTGGATTATATTTCTGCCATACAGAATAGTTTTTCCATGAAGAGAGAGAGGGAGGACGAGAGAGTGATTGCAAATACCTATATTGCTATATTTGATCACACGAGAAACTAGAAAAACTATATTTTTTTCAAATTTTTCATTTTTCTATGCCACTTGACTACTTTTTGCCGAGTGAATCGCAGAAATCATTCCACCTTAAAGAGATGAGAAAGAAAGAGCGGATTCCTAAGTACTTGTACATTTTCCTTTAGTTAAAACTACAAAAACTGAGCTGTTCAACATGAAAATATTCGTTGCAGCATTTTTACATCAGCGTTACCACAAATACGGCAGCCGACCTGGCCGAAACTGCTTCTTCAGTACTTTGCTACATATGCACCCTCCGTACCTTATTTCCCGTGTTTGAAAAACAACTGTTTACCGTTATAAAATTCGAGTGGCGTTTTGGACAGTTTTGAAAAATAAACCGATAGTGCGACACATTTTGACGGCTTTCGAAAACAAATTGTATGAGAAATTGCCGGATTACCTGAGTTACGAGTGCTCCAAAGATGTTTTTTCTACAGCAGGTGTCTTCGATGGGCCAGGGCGTGCCAAAATATTTTCTTTTGTCCATCATTCCCAAATGTTTGATACGCAAAAATAATGTTGGTTAACTAGAGCAGATGGATTTCAGGCCGAAAAAAATCAAAAGACGATATGTTGATGTGGGTTCTCTCTTATCAAAAATATTTTCAGCGATTGTTAACTATATCATTTCTTATATCCATTTAATACCCAACAAACCGAAGCAAGACGAAACATTGTCTCTTTTTTCGCGCAATGCTTATTTATATATTCGCCTACTTATTTTGCGAAGACCTTTCGAAGACGGTGAGCTACGAATCGGAATGAAAAATTGCTGCAACTTTTTTCCTCAACGGGAAGTGTCGATTTTTTTATTTGGGAATCATGCAGGACATAAGGATACGGCGAAAACCGGGATTTAATCGTTTTTTTCCGTGATACCAGTCTTCGACAGTGTTACCAAAATAATACATTTTGTAACAGTGTTACCAAAATAATACATACACGTAGATGGACATTTATGTAAAGCTATTAAGTATAACTGATTCCTTCACGAGGGTTGTCAAACGACAACACGATGTTAAGGGGGGATTGTCTTTTTTTTTCGCAAAATTTACCGCTTTTTGGGAATTTTTTTGTGAAGAAAGTATACAACGGAAAACTTGTGAAACTTGGCATATAGTTTTATTGATCTGTTTACTACATACAAAAAAAAATTTAAACAATTTCATCAAAAAATCCGCTTCTCACCCCCCTTGACGCGCGATGGTCCTTTTTTGATGGTGTGCACGATTACAGCCTTCACGTTCATCCTGCAACAAAAACCCAAAAAGCATTTTACTTTAGACACATATAGCTATCGTTCGATGAAGGGAAAAAAACATTGACGATTTGGTGACGTTTTGAACTTGAAGTATCGATTTTTCGAAAAAAATTGATCGATTTTTTGTTATAAATAAAAAACTATTAAACGTATTGCTTTTTTGCTTCATCAAACGATAGCTATATGTGTCTAAAGTAAAATTCTTTTTGGGTTTTTGTTGCAGGATGAACGTGAAGGCTGTAATCGTGCACACCATCAAAAAAGGACCATCGCGCGTCGAGGGGGGTGGGAGGCGGATTTTTTGATGAAATTGTTTAAAAATTTTTTTGTATGTAGTAAACAGATCAATAAAACTATATGCCAAGTTTCACAAGTTTTCCGTTGTATACTTTCATCACAAAAAAATTCCCAAAAAGCGGTAAATTTTGCGAAAAAAAGACAATCCCCCCTTAATGGCGAAAACGTAGGTTCCTCCAAGGCAACGGAAAAAACATCAATTGTAGGCATCCAGCGATATTCCGTATAAGGGTAAGAGAATTCCTACTGGAGAATCTCGATTTTTCCATGTGTGAACCGGCAATGGCACGCAGGTACGACATAGAAATGTTAGTATTAGCGCGGTCGTTGTGTCGGAGCAGTGGTAACAGCCAGGGGGCTGTGCGCTAGTAGTAGTAGACGTAGTAGTGCGGCCGGTCCGGCTTTCTCGGCGAGAAGTGTACCTTGGCACACTTAGAAGCAACCCCACGCTAGAGTGCTGTGGAGCTGTGAGCCAAGCCAGATGACGACGCCAAGACAGGCCGTTCGACTCTCTTCGGGTACCACTCTAGTCTCGCTGAAACCTCACAGAGACCAGAGTCGTCCTCTCCAATCGCCAAGTTCCCAACGCAGTCTAGAGTTTAACGATTATCCATATAGACGAAACTGCTTGTGATCCACACCCCTCTATTCCGAGCTCTACCTCGGTGTACAATTTGCAATGTCCAGCCAAAACAGCATCGATTTATTTGGTTACATTCACAAACCGGAATTACCCACTAGTCTTTCGACGAAATGGTACATTGTACCATTTAACGTAAACAGGAATTTGGAACTTCTCAATGATTTACATTTCTCTTGATCCAGTGCTTTGATTGGACGAACTCTCGTATCTTTGATTTTAACTAACCATAACGATAATGAAAATAATTAACTAATAATATATTTTTAAAACCAATTGTAGCAATAAACTGATAGAATCAGTGAAACTGGGAACCAAATACTAATTGATGACAGCATGACAGCCATGACAATCACAGTAGCAATCTGAACTTCCGAATACACCAATACGTCAAAATGTCCTTGTGTTTTTTTCTTACCTTCGTCTTATCTTTCATTTTACTTTCAAAATACTTGCTCAAAAATCTTGCTCAATTCGATTACATTTGGCTAGTTGTTGTGATACTACTACTTCTTTTCGGATTAAACATTATTGCTTGATCATATGAACAAGCTTTCATCTTCACTGCCTTGCCATCGATCGACCTCGATGTTATTTGTTAGAGGTTTATTGCACACTTCCAAATGTTTACGCGGTGTTTTCCGCGATTCAAATCTTTTTTATCGTCTAAAAGAATGCTTCAATTGAATGAAATCAATGAGCCCACACCTCTCGACCGCCGTACCTAATCACACGTTTGTTCTATTTATAGAAGTTGCGATTAGTGACACTCAACTTATCTACTTCTACTGCCGACGTCCTTCGTGTAAACGGTTATTTCTTCGCGTTTCGGTGATTTCACGTAATGTTTGCTGATTTGTTTCGTGTTTCCGCAGCGAGCACAAGAAATATTGCAATTTTTCAAATTTCATTACGGATCACGGTATACCGGAAATAAGTAACGAAGGTACCTCGAAAATTTGTTTGTGCTACAATTGTAAAGGAAAAAATCCTTCTAAGTGAAAAATACTTGCACAAGTTCCGCGAACACGAGTAAAAAGAGTAGCGAGGGTATTACTATCGTTGGTATTACTATCATTGTTTATGATTGTCTTTGCATTGAATTATCGCTGAATTCATTATTTTTCGGTATGAGTGGAAAACACTCTCTTGTGCGCATACAACCAGGGTCATATTGGACATGAGTCCGATAACTTATCTATAGAGCTATTATTAGACCTCCAAAGCGCTACGTATCATTAAAGTTAACAAGACGACAATAATTACAATTGTTACCAGCTTGCAGACGTGTATACGTCAAACGATAATTTGAAATTCGGCTAATTAAAATCCTCCACGTATGCACTACACCATGGAATCCGTTGCCGAAACGATATTCATTAAAAAAAAGCTCCCTGAGAGTGTCGTACCAAGGAAAATTTAGGGATACGATAAAAAAAGAAATGGATTCCAATCGAGAGGCTTTATTGGCTCGTTTAAATGCAAATGGAAATTTCTACTAGTAAAATAGTGTAGAGAAAAGAAAATTCATCCCAATAAGTTTCGTAAGTTTAATTATAAATCGCATAACTTACGATAGTTATACACCATACAATATATGATTACTGTTGTATGGTATACAATTTTCGATACTTGTGCACTAAACAATATATCGTTACGTTAGTATGGCCCAGAGCTCACGATAGTTGTATACTACACAACGTACTGCTGTAACAGTATGATGAGCAACTTACCGTAGTAGTTTACCATATGATATTCCGTTACTACAGGATGGTGAGCACCTTACTGTTGTTGTATACAATACGATATAGCGTTGGGAGAGTGTGCGGTGTTTCGTTAAGAACCAACTTGTATGCCAGAAATGATGGCATGGCCAATCAGAGTTTTCTTGGTTACGGATGTGTGTGTGTGTGTGTGTGTGTGTGTGTGTTTGTGTGTGTGTGTGTGTGTGTGTGTGTGTGTGTGTGTGTGTGTGTGTGTGTGTGTGTGTGTGTGTGTGTGTGTGTGTGTGTGTGTGTGTGTGTGTGTGTGTGTGTGTGTGTGTGTGTGTGTGTGTGTGTGTGTGTGTGTGTGTGTGTGTGTGTGTGTGTGTGTGTGTGTGTGTGTGTGTGTGTGTGTGTGTGTGTGTGTGTGTGTGTGTGTGTGTGTGTGTGTGTGTGTGTGTGTGTGTGTGTGTGTGTGTGTGTGTGTGTGTGTGTGTGTGTGTGTGTGTGTGTGTGTGTGTGTGTGTGTGTGTGTGTGTGTGTGTGTGTGTGTGTGTGTGTGTGTGTGTGTGTGTGTGTGTGTGTGTGTGTGTGTGTGTGTGTGTGTGTGTGTGTGTGTGTGTGTGTGTGTGTGTGTGTGTGTGTGTGTGTGTGTGTGTGTGTGTGTGTGTGTGTGTGTGTGTGTGTGTGTGTGTGTGTGTGTGTGTGTGTGTGTGTGTGTGTGTGTGTGTGTGTGTGTGTGTGTGTGTGTGTGTGTGTGTGTGTGTGTGTGTGTGTGTGTGTGTGTGTGTGTGTGTGTGTGTGTGTGTGTGTGTGTGTGTGTGTGTGTGTGTGTGTGTGTGTGTGTGTGTGTGTGTGTGTGTGTGTGTGTGTGTGTGTGTGTGTGTGTGTGTGTGTGTGTGTGTGTGTGTGTGTGTGTGTGTGTGTGTGTGTGTGTGTGTGTGTGTGTGTGTGTGTGTGTGTGTGTGTGTGTGTGTGTGTGTGTGTGTGTGTGTGTGTGTGTGTGTGTGTGTGTGTGTGTGTGTGTGTGTGTGTGTGTGTGTGTGTGTGTGTGTGTGTGTGTGTGTGTGTGTGTGTGTGTGTGTGTGTGTGTGTGTGTGTGTGTGTGTGTGTGTGTGTGTGTGTGTGTGTGTGTGTGTGTGTGTGTGTGTGTGTGTGTGTGTGTGTGTGTGTGTGTGTGTGTGTGTGTGTGTGTGTGTGTGTGTGTGTGTGTGTGTGTGTGTGTGTGTGTGTGTGTGTGTGTGTGTGTGTGTGTGTGTGTGTGTGTGTGTGTGTGTGTGTGTGTGTGTGTGTGTGTGTGTGTGTGTGTGTGTGTGTGTGTGTGTGTGTGTGTGTGTGTGTGTGTGTGTGTGTGTGTGTGTGTGTGTGTGTGTGTGTGTGTGTGTGTGTGTGTGTGTGTGTGTGTGTGTGTGTGTGTGTGTGTGTGTGTGTGTGTGTGTGTGTGTGTGTGTGTGTGTGTGTGTGTGTGTGTGTGTGTGTGTGTGTGTGTGTGTGTGTGTGTGTGTGTGTGTGTGTGTGTGTGTGTGTGTGTGTGTGTGTGTGTGTGTGTGTGTGTGTGTGTGTGTGTGTGTGTGTGTGTGTGTGTGTGTGTGTGTGTGTGTGTGTGTGTGTGTGTGTGTGTGTGTGTGTGTGTGTGTGTGTGTGTGTGTGTGTGTGTGTGTGTGTGTGTGTGTGTGTGTGTGTGTGTGTGTGTGTGTGTGTGTGTGTGTGTGTGTGTGTGTGTGTGTGTGTGTGTGTGTGTGTGTGTGTGTGTGTGTGTGTGTGTGTGTGTGTGTGTGTGTGTGTGTGTGTGTGTGTGTGTGTGTGTGTGTGTGTGTGTGTGTGTGTGTGTGTGTGTGTGTGTGTGTGTGTGTGTGTGTGTGTGTTTACTAGGAGATAATCTGGGATAGTATGGTGGTCCGTTGGAACCACTCTCTTCTCGGTCGCGAGAGCTTCACGCGATTCGATCGTTCGGCTCCGTTGATGCCGGCTCACCATCTTTCAGCAACGAGAATTATTGCATGTTACATAACGGCCCAAGAGGTAGGAGAACGCTTGAGAGGCGGGGAGAGGTGCATGCGCCTGTACTTATTCGACTGTGCAACTTTTGCCTCACCTTATCATTTACCTTGCTCCTTTCTCTCTCTGCGCCCCCCCCCCTCCCTCTCTCCCTCCCTCTTTCTCTTTCGCTCCGTTTCTTCTGTCTATCTCTCTCACTCACTCTCGCTTTTTCACATTCACTCTTTCCGTCTCTCTTCTTCGTGATCTGGCTCACCGGTATTACCGCATACTGCACACAAGTAGTACACACTCCAGGAGTACTTACACGTTTCTCGAGACCTTAGCTTGCTCGTCACGGAGCTGCTACTTTGTCACCGGGCTTGACACACAATGAAGCTCCTCAAATTAAGTTGCTTCTCCCTTCGACACAATTTATTCTTACCGTCGGATGTGGATCGATCGCTTTCACGGACCACACGAATGAATCCATTAATCATTACTTGTTATCGCGCATTTTGCATTTCGGCTTTCGGTGGTAAAACTACAATTTGCTCACACGGCTTGTGCGATCCATATCCCAGTCGGTAAGAAGCATGACATCTTCTCGAAGCGACAATTCTGGCATTTTCGAATGTTCTTGGTTACGATTTTATCAATTTGCTGCCTTTTACAAAATGCTAAAGGAATAATGCTCTCACGAGAAAAAGGTTAGGTGGCAATTTTCTGTTCGGTGTTGGTATGGCTTTAGAGTTTGGTTTTCTTTTAGTAGAAAGAAGTCATACGCGACTTAACGCCTCAGTTAAGGAAATTTCATACGGTAATTGTTGTTGCAGCAGGATTTTTTTGATATTGAAATTCAGATATTTAATGATGTATGTATGTGGACTTACGGATCAACGAGAATTCTCGAAAAATGCCGGTACTCTGAAATGCACGGCAATGGAAAGCCACTGCGACACTTGTTTCATTCCGATGATGGTTATTGATTTTATCGAATGTACATGCAGTCATTTTCAAAAAATACTTTTGGTTCTCAAGATTTTATATCGACAGTCGATAAAAAATGACTTATTACTTTTTTTATCAGTCGATATTGTTTTCTTTTTATTTAGTTATGAATCTAAAAAATAAAAAACGAAAAGCCGGGAATTCTGCAACTCCAAACATTCGTTCAGAAAGCTGAAGCAATTGAATTGATGATGACAGAAAGAAAAATATAGGTGCAATTCGATAATTACATTCTTCATACCAGGTGAACGCCACATAATGATAATTTTTTAATAAAATAATTGAAGTAGTTGAAGTTCCGTTGTTTAAACATTTTAAACTCGGGAGAACCACCTTCCGTTCAGCAATTAGCATGGAGGAAAGACTGCGTCTAAGCGCTCGCCGATTTAAGTATTAACCCGAGTCGCGGGTGTTTGATATGGAAGATCGCCGAAAGCACACATCGACCGTGCGCCCACTACTATCGGCCGATTTACTACTAATACAATATTAGTGAAATATTTTGAGGACTTATTTGCTTTTCTATCATACTTAGTTTCGTTTTCTTGTACACTAACAATGAGAGAAAAGTGTATAGTATTTGCAAAAAACGCGCATGGTTAACACAACTATAAGCGAAAAATATATCTAAACATGCAACTTTGGTGCCGTGCTCGACTATCTATTATCCCCGAAACAAAAACTGTTGTAAAAATATTAACTGAATTAACTATATCGATATTGTAACGTCTTCCACAGTAGTTAATAGTTATTTCGGGAATACTGGATAAAAAAACACACTACCAAAACGGCATGATAAGATAGACGCTTATAGTTGGGTTAACCATATTATGATTGCGGTAGCAATAAGCTATATGAATTTCACTATGCCCACTTTTACCATGGGAGTTTTTTTTAAATAAATACTATGGGCATTTTTCTCAGTGTAAGTTTGTACTATTTATATGGTTAACATTAACACTTCTTGAGTATAAACTGTTCCAAGATCTTACGAAAACTGACTATACGAACAACATTATGGTAATCTTATAGTGAAGACGTAAGTCATTTGTGGATCGTGTCAATAAAGTAGAGACAGTGGTGGCACGCTATGATCGATATAGACATATTAGCGCATTCATTTATCAGTTTTTAGAATTCGATATTTCGAAATCTATTGGGCTGCGCCAAAAATCCATTTGCAGTGACATATATTATCGAAAAGGCGATCTGGGAAAAATGCCACCCATATCAGAGGTAACAGCTATTCGGAATTGCAGCTGGAATTACTGTTATCCGTTATGCCAAATCTACGATCGAAATAACATAAGTAGCCGGTAGCATAGTGGCAGCGTGCTTGAAAAAAGATAGGTAGGTCATAGGATCGAATCTCCGTGTAGGTGACATATTTTCTTCGATACGAATCATTTCAGGAGGTCAGGGAATAACAAATCATGATGAACAATCGTACAGGTAGTACTCTCAATTGAACATTTTTGAATTTTTGAATTTATGAGTTATCATATACAATTAGTAGACATACCATTCAATATGGTAAAACCACTATTTTTGATAGTGTAAGGAATCATCCATTTCATGAAAACCTACTATATTATATAGCATTGACAATCAACGTATGCTTAAAAGATTGTTGGTTGCGGTTAACATATGATCATAGTTAAGACAACTGCTCAGCTTTCGCGTCAAACATTAAAAAATGTGTGTGAGAAACTTAAGCAAACCGGTAGTTTAAGCGTCCGTAGTAGTGTACGCGAGAAACGTAGTGATTTTATTTACTACCGAAACTGTACGTATGATTGCCTTTCTGTACTTTCTATGACCTTCAATGACTTTATGTTATAGGTCGTTGAACTCATTTTAAGCTCCTCTTTCATGATACAGAAAAAAATCATACTGATCCATTAAAAAAAATGGAGTTGACCTTCAAACGTCCGAAGTACCTCCACCTGCAAAAAAACTATTATCGCTATCGGATGGCCCCTTTCGTACTGTGCAATTTCATTTCAGCAAATATTTCTGTGAACTTTACAGTTTCGAAGATATCCAAGGTGCTAATAGTTATTGATCCACCGTGTATGCTTGTCCTATAGGTAAATATGTTCAATTATTTATAGTTACTAATAATCGAATCATGACGAACTAAATTTTACCGCCAATATAATATAAATACGTAGTTTACTATTTATTAAAGGAACCTAACTCGTGAGGCAACATCGAATTCGTGACGATTATAGTTCAATGAACCATAGGAAACATTCTGGCACATGCACAGATGTTTTTACCACGTTTTTATTAACCTGCTTTCTTGGTTGCTGTTTGTCTGTTCAGTACAAATTTTGCAATCGATTTTAAACTAACTTCCAGATGAGCTAGAGACGTGAAACTTTGAATGTAGCTCAGATCTGGATGACAGACAAATAAACAGACAGGAAAGTCTGTCACAGAGTGAGAAAAGGAGAAAAAAAATCTCCAATGGTCAAGGAGACAGCCTAGAGAAGGAGAAGCAAAATTTTACACGAAAGACTAAAAAGCAGAAAATAATATTAATTAAATAAATAAATAAAATTTTACCACATTTTTATAGTATAATTTCTCCTAGCCCCATACAGATTTGTAACTCAATACATTTTCCTAACCTCATACAGATTGTCCTGAAAATGTGTGATTGTGATTTTTTAATAGCTACGAAAATACTTGTAAGCTTTAAACCGAAAAATGTGGGTGGCATGCAATAGATGGAGTGTAGGTATAGGAGTGTAGGGAGTAATTGGCGATGAGAAAACTCACAAAACAGTTCATATCGTTTGCGGTGCAATAAAACTGTTAGTGAGTGAGGTGAACTATTCATGCATCAACTATCTATTGCATGCGCCCCACGTGTTTCGTTTTATACCGTACAATTATTTTTATCGATATTCAAAATTCCCAATCACAAATTTTCAGGACAATCTGTATGGGGCTAGGAATCTATATTACGTTATACATCTGTATAAGGCTAGGAAAAATTAATTTATAGTTTTTAGTCCGTTATAAAAACGTGGCATAAACATTTTTTTTTAATTTAAATACTTCGTGTTCTGGTTTGAGCTTAAAAAAGTTGGTAATTTCAAGATGAAATTGAACACGATTAATTATTCTCGTTATCTCGCTTCTGTTCTTACCTAGTCAGAATATTAAGTAATACCAACAATCCAAAATTATGTGTTAGAAATATAGAAATATAAAATACAAAGATTTTCGAGGTAAAGCGTATTTTGTCAATTTCAATTATTCGGAGCCGAAATTTGTTTTGGAGGCTAGGAAAGAATTAAACGTCAAAAAGTCACTACTCCAACCGTTTATTTCAAAATACACGAATAACAAATATGATGTATTTTGTTTTCGACGTTAATTATAGCAACGTACTTATTACCATGAGCTCTATGAGATTTGAAAATCTCTTATACGGATATGGGATAAAAATTGCCACTTGTCGGTGTCTGTAATGAAATCTTCATGCAATTTGAGTTCCGAAGAGCCAAATTGCTCGTAATAAGTCCGCACTAGGTGGCTCTCTTCGAAACTGACATTAACCAAAAGTCCACGAAGGACCCCTCGCGTTATTTTTTTCCGACTGGTCATCACGACGAAAGATGGATGCAATTTCAGTCTCGTGGAATTTGGGTTAATAGTGAATGCGATCAGATCACAAAAATTATACTCGTGATTATTTAAAATGACCTTACCGAATTCGGTACTCAATAGTCACCTTTGCAATTCCCGTGGCTAAAAACTTTCCGGAAGACACCTCGAACAGAAAGCAGCTATTTTCGAGTAGATCTCCAGAACGTCTTCACCAGAAAAAAGCTCCCTTGAGAGAATTGCCTCAAAGAACGAATCAACCGCACAACCTCTACCGAAATCAAGGTCTCTACCGAATAAAACGGTTGTGAAATCACAACGTTATCACGTATCAGCGACGACAGATGTCTCCACCACAAGACATCATTAGCAAAAAAACAAGCATCCGAAAACAACTCTAATAGAGAATTCCCTGGAATGTCAGAGCACGCTGCCATGTTTTGGGGAATTGTCTGGAGAGACGGTTTTTGTGTACCTGTCACTTCGAAGAGATGTCCACTAGGAGATTTCTTTGATGGTAGAGTTATTCGCGGAGGTCTGTTCTTCGGTAGGAATATTTGCCGTTTAGCATGCATGGTAGACTCGTTATACCGTTCTTGGTGAGGTAGAGTTATGATTACTATTTCCTGACGGCATTATTTTTCGGAAGTGCTATTTTTTGGTGAGATTTGTTTGTCGGAAAGTTTTATTTGAGAGTATTGTAAATGTACCACTCGATGCTTTAGCACTTTAGCAGAAATTTTTCTCTCAAATATAACTACATTTCCTAAGCATTTTTTTAATATTTGATTCAACATACGACATCCAACCGAGTATCGATCTTGCAACGCATTTGATCCCGTTGCGAATATTTGACTTCAGTCATTTTCAAATGTAGACGACGACAAATTGAAATGTTTAATTACCACCTTTCTATATTCACACAGCCAATCGCGGATGTTCTTCGTTCAAAGTGCATTAAACTTTTGAAAGCGAGGAAAGAAAATTCCGGTTGCCGGATCTCCGTATAAGAAAGCTCCTAAATTGTTCTTTGATAGGATACGCAACGTGATCTAAACGCGAACGGCGTCACTAATTTGAACGCGAGATGATAGTAGAGTACAAGGCTCGTGACCCCGGGGAGTGACGCGAAACGTTCGTAAATTGTTTCACCCGTGACACGCGCATTCATTCGTGCTGGTCTGTCTGCTAGTGGTACAATTATTTTACGCTGATAAATAAAAGCACCGCGTTTACAAAGACCACTTGGAATTTTTACACGATTAACGCGGAGTAATCCTTGGGTCAACATCAATCACGTAATTACAAATTCATACGCATTCACATTACTCTCGGATACCCAAAGTCACGAATTGACGTTTTCGTAAACTTGATTTGGATACTGAACTGACCCCCTCCCCTTGCCAACGGGCGTTTATCTCATGTCATGATTTTTGGAGCATCGTTATATGTGATTCTTTCTAGACAAAACTTTGTTTTGATTAATCGCCAGGATGTGTTACTATACGGACTTCTATTGTACACGATACAAATTCAGGAAATGTGAAGGTCACGGGATGAAGTTTTTCACACACGAAGAGTGCTACAGAGGGGGGCTTGTTTTTCAATTTGGTAAGCATCAGTGAAATGTTTTAGATTTGATGACATATTGAATTTTTCGAAATAACTGAGTAAGCGCTTTAACTTACAAAAACTTTAAAACATCAAGATAATGTTTTTGTTCCACGTAAAGGACATCATTGGAAGATGGCGATTAAATATACCGATTATGAAATTTTGAATTAAAAAAAAATTCTCTATTCGCAATTGTTTATTGAAATTTTGAGATGTTGAACTCAATTTTCCTACAGTTATAGAATTGTATTTAAATATAATTAATATTGAATTTGACAACAATCAGCAATAAGGATCCAAGTTTACGAGATGTGGAAGTATTCCAGGAAGTTTTGCGGCTCCGGTTGTTTTTCGTTCGCAGATTCAGTGTTAATATGGGACGGTTGGGATCCAAATGGGTCTAAAGTACTTGAAGTGTTTTCATTTCATGCGATTTTCAATTTTTCAACAGATGTAGGCGAGGGAAATGTATTATTTATTCAGAAATGAGAAATAAACGTCTATATTTTGTCGGCCAGCCCTCTTGTTTGTGACAGCTAGGATTAAACAATTTGTCGTAGAAGAAGCTTAGAAAATAAAATAATATAAAATGCAATAATGAACGAATTGAGCCTCCGTGTAATCAAAGTTTGCGAGTTAAAAATGGTTTCCGAGTCTACGGCACGTCAGTTGAAGAAGTTTTACGAATGGATACATGTGTTTTGACGTTGAGAAGCTAGTTGAAACAAAGATTTCTCCAACGGAGCTCGATTCAAATGTTTCATTCATCGTTGTATTTATAATTATGTATAAATCTATCTAAAAACTACTACGCTCGTAAAAAAATGGACCACCCTGTCTATATTAACGTTTAACCGAGTCTGTATTTTTGTGTCACGTGTTAAATCTTGAAACTTGATATGCCGTTCTATTAGGTATGTGTTGTTTCGACCTACACAGGCTTCCAGAGAAAGCTTCGTCTTTGAGAAGTACACTTTAACTTACGGAGGTGAGAAAAATATTGGCTGATTGCACGTGGAAGCGGCTACTGGCATTAGATGGCGTTAAGTACACTATTTTCTTGAATTAAAACTGGGCAATACATATGATGATACGTCAATAAAGTGACGCAAAAACGCCATAGGTGAAATTTGTGCGAGACTTTAATATAATATATTTTTATTGGGCTTACAATAGCAAGTTCTTGTCCAAATAAGTGAGATTTGCGGTAAATTATGCTCCATTATTTCGTGGCAAAAGTCGGCCGCGGAAACGCATTGTTTGCTGAAGGAAATGCATGGCGCACTTGCTCTATGGAGTCCATCGGGCAAAGAGTGATTGTTCTGCTTCCAAAGTAGTGATTTCTCTATGGGCAACAAGGAACTCGAGAACACCCCCAGCGCATACCCTTTCTTTGCTAGCTAACTTTTGATCCTGCTCACAAGATGATGCAGGGCAGTGTCGGTTGACCTGCCCTCCCTATAGGCATACTGAGAGTCGTCCAGCGGGTATACGCTCAGCGATCCGCTCTTCAGGTATCTATCTACCAAACGTTCCAGTGTTTTTAGCACAAAGGATGTGAGGCTAATAGGTTTGGAATATTTTTCTAGGGCGTGCCCGTTTTTGCCTGGCTTGGGAATAGGGACTATACTCGTCCCCCTCCATGCGACCGAGACATGCCTATGGGCTATGCTTGCTCTGAGAATTTTTGTTAGGGGTCCTGTGATTTGTCCTAGGCCCTCTTGACGGCGTACGGGGAAGATGCCGTCAGGTCCTAGCGATTTGAAAGGTTGGAAGGACTTAACAGCCCAGTCCACTCTCCTGGGATGCATGACCTGTACCGCCAGGGACTATTCGCGAGGTGCGTATTCGTCCCTTCCACCTGCTCCCGGCGAGCTCATTTCGCGCTCCCTAGCGAGACTATTTCCCTGCTATACCTGCATTGGAGGGCTCTAAAAGCCCCCCCCCCATCGCTCAGGCTTTTCAGTTATTTTTGCTTTCCTAAAGGCTTTTCTTACCTCTGTTCTGAGTTTCGTCAGAGCCTCGTCCCACCATGGTGCTGTGGCCTGGTCTCGTCTGAGCCTTAAGGCGGGATTCTACTTTGAAACTTTGAAAAGGCTAAATTGGATGAAAACACCCACCAGGAACACGTCGAAGGCATATTATATGGCCCAGGCATCGCTGATTGAGGGTAAGATAATTTTTTCTACGATTTATCACTCACCAAAACTTTAAACGCGTTTTTCTCGAAACGACATTTTCAAGTACCGTGGTCGTGATAACTCAAAAAGTACTGAACCGATCCTTATGAAATTTGGAACACATATTCTATATGTGTGTACCAACCGACCTAACTACAATCAACTTAAAATTTTGATTAGAACTATTTTTTTATTGCAAAAAAAGACCCAAAAAAACGCATATTTTTTTTTTCGTATTTTAGCCGCCATTTTGTTAATTTTGCACGTATATAAAATATTCTAGTTAGGTCGGTTCCTGAAGACATACTGAACATGAAACTATTTGATTTTTTTGTTTCAGACCATCCGTCGGGAAGATTTCACGACCACGGCAACGGTACCTGCTTTTCGAGGCGTTGGCTTTAAACATATTTTACGTGTACAAAAAATGAATAAAATACATTAAAAATTTTTTTTTCATGTACTTAAAGAGTGTATTTATTGAACAGTTTAAACCTCATATAGATATCTTTAATAGTATTCTCAGAAAAAATTCACGAAAATAGCGTTTTTTTCATGGTTTCAAAGTAGAATCCTGCCTTAAAGGAATCTGACATCTAAGTCTCGTGCTTATCGTAGCTTAATGAAGTGACTGTTACCTCATTTATTGCCCGAAGAGGAGTGGGTTGATTGAAATAAATATAGCGACATGGAAATATAGTATGTTGGAATATCGAAGCTAATAGCACGAAGAATTATTCCGCTATACGTAGATTAGACGAAGGTGAAAAAAACCCGCGGCTCAATCGTGTCGATCGATTAATATGTGAGTGTATTTCACCAACGAGCAAGAATCAAGACGCGTGCCGCCGATACGTTGGCGCCCCCGCATTTTCGACTTGCGATGTAGCGAAAGATAAAGCAAGGCTTTGCTATCTTATCGTGTACTCGAAGTCGAAGCAGCCTATACCGCGCTGCGGGAAAACTGGTCCCAACGCAAATTGAACGTTTTATGGACAAAAGTATCTCTTTCTCACTCTCTCTTCCTGCTCTTTGACAGAGCATTGCAAGGAACTCCACATCTACGCGTCAGATATCAATGACACAGTGATTTATACTCCAGAATGTTTGTAGCAACAGTATCACGACGTATTACATTGATGCTGATTTTCTTCGTGTAATTATCCGAGGCGATAAGATGAAAGTAACTTCTGCCCGATATTCTGAAAAAATCTTTTCTGCGCCTTTTGCAGTCGCGATACTGATCATAATTCTAGGAATAGATTGTATATGCGAAAAATATTGTATATAGCTAAGACTCGGTTATATTAATAAGTCAAATAATTACTATAGATATGGGAGTCATAGGTCGACCATTATAAATAATGAGGATTATAGTGTGATAAATAGTGTCGAGATAAATAATAATAAAAGATAGCTGAGGTGTGGATGCAATATATAATAAATAGTTCCGTGGACACTTCGTGCACTTGTAGAAAATGCTGTCTATTCACTTGAGTTCTCCTGCGGAAAAGGATAATAGGAAAATGTATTCTTTTTTTTAGTTCCATATGACTATCTGTTGATTCGGTATTATGAACAGAGTAAATTGTTAATCACATATTCTGCAGTTCTTACAGTGAATAAATAGCATACTTTGGCATAATGAAATATTAATTAGCAGATCCTTTTTTCTTTTTAAAGACTGCCTACATACAGTTGAATAGTGTAATTTCTCGTACAACTTGTGGAATGCGATAATGTTCATATTTAATTTTGACGTGCAAGTTGTTACGTCAAATTTATAATCTGCTTTTTTAATTTTCGAATTCGGATCAGAACTATAGATATACCGATGCAAATAATCCACGTATGTTTTGTTCTATACTATTCTACTACCTGTAAGATGGCGCTTCGCTCGGTACAGGCGCATCTTCGATATTCTTCGCTTCACTGCTTTGCAAATCGTTTTTTTTTTCGTTCGAAGGGTTAATCTGCAACTTTGATACATACTATTGTTACTAAATTATTCGTAGAAATAAATTCGTTTATACACTTACCCAAATGTCTTTTACAAAAGTCTTTTACAAATGTCTTTTACAATCTAGCTCGATAAATTTTCTTGTACTTATCTACATATGAAATCCGGAGATCGCCCGTTTTAATTGGAAATTCTAAATCACGCTGTATAATGTAGTCCGTTCAAAAAACGTCGCAGACGCGACGGCGATGAAAAGCGTCACGGTAAACAATAATCAATGCATTTTTTTACATGTGTTGAACACTATGTAAAACATGCATACCTTTCATAAATGCAAGTGATACGATCGTAACTGGGAGTTACACTGAATCAAATAGTGTCAGCATGATTGAGGCGCGAAGTCCCTAGGATGAGCTTTCCACGTCATATTTTCGTTAACACAGACACAGTATATTTTACAAAAATGCAATTTTTCGAATGATCATATCATTTCTGTACCCAAGAAGCAATACTACATTGTTGGCCACGCTAGGAAACACCGTTCTTTTATCGGGGTATAGTAGAATTTGTTCAAATTTTTCAACATGCATTCAAAACTTTTTGTAATGCGCTGAAATCGACGCCTTTTAAGCAGAAACTTGTTTCAGCATTTCAACAACTGATATGACGATCTCTTTGCATTAATGACTGATTTTCTGAACTGAAAAAAAAACATTCTGATAAGATGTTAATTTATCATCATATGGGAAAGACTACTTTAAAGAAACGTGAATATGCTGGAAAGAGAATCTTTCAACACTTATTTTCGAATAATCAGGTTTCTGAGTGAACTTATCGAAGACGCATTTTCACAATGTAATTCGGACGGAAATGTTCTCACTCGCGGAATTACGATTGGATTCGTTCAACCCTGTAATCTGCAGGCTGCCGGTTGTGCATGCCCATTCGGCTACTTCTATTGGTTCGACGTCAGCAATGGATCACCAGCTGTCAACTGTCAGTTTTCAGTTGTAGGCATTATTAGCTGTTACGTGTGTATATTTGCAGACATTGAAATTGAAAGGTGTACGCTCCGCATTTTTTAAAGTCGTACTGAATCAGATAACTTGGAATTTGCTTCAACACAGCAAAGCTTGGTGAATATACGAAAGTATCGACTCGTTTGCCGGACATTCAACGTTGAAATGGCGTGATATGGCTTTCAGGGTTGACACATTTTCACCCGCATTCATAGACGTGCCTTCAGAAATAAGGATTCTCTGTTTTTCTTTCTGAATGAACAATAAGGAATCCTCACACTTGAAAAAACGACTATGAATACAGGAAATAAGGCATATAGGGAAAAAACGGTGAGCGTTAATGTAAAAAAAAACAAGCCCCGTCAAGAAAAATAGTTCTTCTGTCGCTTCAATGATAGAAAAAAAGATTTAATATAAATTAAAAAAGCTGCTGCACAAACTGTACGCATGCAATTTTCGAGTACCCCCAATACGATAACATTTTGAAAAATGAACCATATGAAGGATGCTAAGCAATATTTTCTAATAATGATAATAACAATATAAAACATGTATTAGTAAATCATGCAAAACATATATTAACAAGTACCTGAAAAAGTTGTTCTTTGCACATATGAAATTAATTGTTTTATTTTTCTGAGTGAATATAATTTTTTGTCGGTATCATCTCGATGTTGTCCATTTTATTTGAAGCTGTGTTCACGAAACTATTCGTTCGATAGCTCGGAAACTCCGTAAAGTGTAATACGGGACCTATCTTTGGGAAAATGAAGAATTTACGTTTTTCGTGTATTTTTTTAATTTGCGAATTATTATTTTGAAAATATTTAGATATTCGAAACATAATCACAGGTATTCGGAAAAATCAAAAATTTTATTTATACTGCTGAGAAATTAATTTTTCTCGGCTGTTTGGTAGATGTTAATTATGTATTGTATTGTTCCAAAAAATCGACAGTTTTAACATATTAAATATTTTTTTTTTCATCAGACTTTTGTCGCATCGCCAAGCATATTAAAGATGCCATAGAATTAAAATTCTGGCATAAATTTTACTTACAATACACAAATAATACGAGTTATAAGTAATCTGATGGATAGGAACTAGAAATCAAGAGTTTTTCTGTCAGAAAAATAGATTTTTAGTGATAACAGCTCTCATCTAAAGAGATAAAATGATTGAAGCAAAAAGTTCCTTTATCATCGGTTACTTTTCTAAAGTCGAATTGAATCATTACAAATTCCGTATACTGGAAGTACATAAACTGAAGTCGATTAAAAAAAGACTGTTTTTTAATTGACTGTAATTGAGGGGTTATGTTTAAATGTAATGGTCAAAAAATCACTTCTCCCATTATATTTTGACATTATGTCATCTTATAAATGTTCCCGGAAAATTTCAAGGTGGTTGAATGAAAATTGACAGATTAATAGGCTGTTGTGATGATGCCCGTCGGAACGTTCGGAACGTGGTTCCAAGCTTTAAACGCTATTTTTCTCGAAAGTACGTTATCAAAACGACTGCATCGATTTCTCTTAAATTTTAATGGCTTTCTCTAGATGTAAAAATATAGTATTTGATCGAGGGATTCTTTTTCCGCTGTGTACACGCGATATGATGAACGAAAAAGCCCTTTTCGCAAAAATCAAGACTCGCTTTGAACACGTGCTGGTTTTTTATTTTGATATTTCGGAAATTCCTCCGATTAATCATAGGATAAATTAATATACTAAAGAAATCTATTTGATTTTTTATATTTGGTAACCTGGTTCAGAAGGGTATTGGTCACCGTCAAAGACGTTTTCGATAGGTGCTTCCCGGACATCAGCTGTAAATCGATTATTAATAAATATTGGTACTCGAAAAGATTATGCAGGTTCGATGTTGTGAGAAAGCGTCGACAACAAATTGGTATCTCATTTTGATAATGCTTACACGATGTTTGGGAACAAGACACTTATTCCGTTAATTGTTTTGTAAAACTTCGATCACTCGGTCCGAGAAAACGGCTCGATGGATCAATTTGGCAATTTACAGGGCTATTGGGGGTGCATCAAGCTGAAAAAACCTGGCAACTTTCATTCATCTTTCCATCAATATTTGTCAAGCATTGGTAGATTTACTGATAAACCATAAAAAGTCATTTTTTGTACTTTTTTCAAATCAATGTTACGTGTGAAAAGAAGTTTCTAAAAATCAATGAAAGAGTCTTGTAGGAAATTTATTGACGTTTTCAAAGCTGCCCTTTAATTCCTGGTACGATCATTGGTTGCTGAGATATCGATGATCAAAGAGAAGGGGTCTTTTTTCATTCAAAGTCTGATATCGCAGCAAAAAATCGACATAGAAAGAGCAAAAAACCAAATTGAAGCGAAATATACAAGCTAACTAACCTATGCATTAATTAAACTGAAATTTCCCGGGTCCGTGGAAGGTTGAAAATGAAGCAAAAAAAACATGTTATCGCGCTGTTTTTTATAATTGCGCAATAACCGCAGCTCACAAAAATTGTTTGCTAAAAGATATCAAAATTGGAAATTTGAAGCTTCTAAATGGTTTATTTCATCTCTTACAGCGCTTCAAAAAACACTAAAGAACTTTAAGAAATGTTCTGTTCCTTCAATTTTTTGGAGGCGTGTATGTAGAATGCGATTATGAATAGTATATATAGAGAATGCAATCTCCATTGCATTCTAACGATGTAGATGTCGTGAAAGTTTTCTCTTATCAGTGGAATTTCATTTATTATAATTATATTTCTACGGTTAAAAATTCCTCCAAGAAATATATTCCCAAGGGAATGTTTTTCTATTATAATATTTTTACATTTTGTAGCAAGTTGTTGCTGAAGTTTACTTTCTTCTGAGGAAATTGTATTCGGCTCATTTTCCAACGTATAAAATTGAAGTATTATACGATTAAACGAACTTACTTAAGTGAAGTTCGATCGTAATTGTATGAAGCGCCTCTTCCGATAGATCACGCAGTAGTTCCCTTTTCCATCACGGAAATTCCACACATCTTTAAAGTCCGTGTAGAGACTTTTTTGTTTGTTACGCATGGCAACCCGGCCCTGCGAACTCATTATTTCAAAGTATTGCCGTATTTAAGGGTAATACTTCTCTGAAGTATTGGGAGATAGGTAAATACAAATGTTTAACAATATTTAACTTTATCAGGGGGGGATGTGATCTATCGGAAGAGGCGCTTCATACAATTACGATCTAACTTCACTTAAGTAAGTTCGTTTAATCGTATAATTGTATTTTGCGCCTCTTCCGATAGATCACGCAGTAGATGTTTAAAGTTCAAAATACGGCAAAGGTATGATGTAAAATTTATTTTAACACAAACAGTTGCAACTCCAAGATAACAACGGGTTATCAGCCAACAAAACATACAAAATAGCGATAACATTACAGACAACTTTTATTTTATTTTATTTTATTTTTATTTTTATTTTTATTTTTTTATTTTTTCTTATTTTTATTTTATTCTAATATCGCCTTCGCATATCCCGAACTATTTGTGGATACAGGGAGATTATAAAACCGTGCGAATGTTTGAGAATCTTTTGACCATCCGGCCGACTTTCTTATGATATCTAAATCTAAACCTTTTCGCTTTGCGGCTGACGTAGATGCGTGTCGCGTACTGTACGCCGAAAAGATATTAGTATCGATTCTCCACTGTTTAACAGTACTTTTTTAATCCATCGGGAAAGTGTTTGAGTACAGACTTTACGAAATGGTTTTTTCAGGGCGAGGAACAGCGAATCTTCGTTTCCTCGCAACAAACTAGTTCGCTCGACATATGATTTGAGGGTGGAAACTACACAAATGTTCCCTCGATCTTTGAATGCTGAAAAAACCAGTAGAGGTTGAGTGCGACCGCGGCCGGATGTCTTTATCGTATCCGAAATCTTTATTTCGATAGAATCACCTCTTTTGATTATATTACTGAGTTTAATCAGCGATAGTGTCTGTATGCGCTGGCCTGTCACAAGGGCAAGAAGAGTAACGAGCTTTCCGGTCAACATTTCCAGGGATAACTTGTTATTTTCGCCAAGTTTCTCTAAATAATCTAATACTACCTTAGGGTCCCATGTAAATTCATATTTACGTCTCGATGGCCGGCATTCAACAACTCCTTTGAAAAAACGCTTGACCCTTGAATCCTGGCCTACATGGGGGCCTGAGATCAGTGAGATTGCCGACCTTAAAGAGTTTAAGGATCCGTGCGATGCGCCTTGTCGAAATTCTGTACCAAGAGCAGTCAGAATATCTTCGATCGAAGGCTTGTAGAAATTGACGTTATTTTCCTTGCAAAATTTCCACCATTTTCGTAACGCACAATCATATTGTTTTAACGACCCAGTGCGCAGAGAAGCGGTCATTAAATCCAACGCCACTTCTGGAACATGATTCAGTTCGAACGCTCTCCTGATAACAACCCCGCCGCCAGGGTAAGGTCCCTCCAGAGTGGGTGCGGCTGGTTGCTAGGAGACAATAATAAATTTTTGTCGGGCGGAAAAATAATAGGCGCTTTACATAATAACGCTTGAAAGAGAGGATACCAGGGTTGAGTAGGCCACTGAGGCACTATCAGGATAATTTTTGCCTTCTCTTCTCTAATTTTTCGTAGAACTCTCAGAATTACCGAAAATGGGGGAAAAGCATAAGCCAGAGAAAAAACCCCCCATTGAATAGTGAAAGCATCTACAGCGGCACTGTCTGGATCGCGAAACCAGGAAACGAAGTGTTCGCACTTCTTGTTAATGCGCGAAGCAAATAAATCAATTTTCGGATTTCCAAACGATCTCAAAATATCCTGAAATGCATAATCTGCCAGAGAATATTCTGTCTCTTTGTGAAGTCTCCTTGATTCAAAATCAGCCCCTGCGTTTTCTTTCGTACCTATGAACGAAGCCGCGATCCTAATACTTCGCCCTTCACACCAATCCCAAATTGATTTTGCTTCGTCATTTAATTTTTTAAAACGTGTACCACCCATCCGGTTTATATAAGCGATTGCGGTGGTGTTGTCCATTCGTAACAAAATATCGACGTTTTTCAGCTCATCAGCGAAACATTTCAAACCTAAAAAGGCCGCTTTCAATTCTAAAATGTTAATATGATCTTGACTCTCTTTTTCGTTCCAGAAACCGTGTGAACGCTTTTTTCCACAGACTGCGCCCCAGCCAGACAACGAAGCGTCACTAAAAATTTCCATAGCGAATTTCAGAGGTTTAATTGAATTACTCGGAGTCTTAATAGCTGAAAGCCACCAGACAAATTCAGCCTGAAGCTCGCGACCCAGCGTCATGTTCGCATCGAAACAGTTTCCAGAATCTAAAAGAGCCAAATGACGCGCTCTCTCAAACAATTTCGTATGAGCAAACCCATAAGGGACCGCCGGACAACTTGCCACTACAGAACCCAGAAAACGAGCGAAATCGCGAATTTTGCAGTGATTCGTACGATGGAATTTTTTAATCAAACCCTCTATCTTGATTCTCTTATCTTCTGGGAGTTGTAGACGCATTTTTATTGAGTCAAACAAAAAACCAAGGTATTTACACCTCTTTGACGGTGTAGTTTGGGATTTTTCCTCATTGATCACAAAACCTAAGGACTCGATGAATTTCCTGGTTTTCAAAAGATTATTTTTGCATTCTTCATAGGATTTCCCTACTAAAAGAATATCATCCAGATAGATAACAGAAAGCACGCCTCTACTGCGCAATTTTGCCATAACTGGTTTAAGTATCTTTGTAAACACGAATGGGGCTGTCGCCAACCCAAACGGTAAACAAGTAAATTCATAAAGAGACCCGTCGAATCTGAATCTTAGTAATTTTCTATGCTTTTTTGCTATGGAGACCGCGTAATATGCGTCCTTCAAGTCGATTGTTGCGAGAAAGCAGTCCTCACTGATGAGGTTAACTGCCGTTCTACGATCTTCGAGCTTGAAATGCGAAGTAGGAACGAATTTGTTCAGCTGCTTTAAGTTCAAAACTAAACGAAAACCTCCTCCCGACTTCGGAACTGCGAACACGTCTGAGAGAAATTGACCTTGATCATCCTGAGAGGATTCTATCGCTCCTTTTTCTAACAGGACCGATACCAGGTCTTTAATTATTGCAGCTTCTTTACCAGCATTTGATCTATCCTTTGGGACAGAGTGTTGTATCGGTATCGAGGAAAAAGGAATCTCATATCCGGCTATCCAAGATAGAATACGCTTATCGGTGGTATGTCGTTTCCACTCCTCATTGAATAAGCGCAACCTACCGGCTATGGTACTCACTGGCAAATTTAGCGCCTGCGTGTTGGAGGCTGGCCTAACCTCCGCCTCGGTGAATCTCGGCGACGGGGGCTTTTCTGCTTTGGAAAGAAGCTGCGATTCTTTGCAGATGATGTCGTCTTCCTCCCGCCTAAGCCCGTTAATCCCTGACGAAAACTGCCTGAGAAGCGCCGAGGCGGGAACTTCAAGTTTTTTGACGGTTTCGTTGATGAATCCGTCCGGCGTGAACATAGATCGCGACTGGTACTTTCAAGCGCTTTTGCTGCTTTAACTCTTTCGTCGAGTTGTTTTCCGAACAAAAAACCATCCGATGTTGAAGAATTCAGCACTTCCTTGAATGAAGGACCCATGTTCGCTAGGACGAGACTTCTTCTTACCGTTGACTCGTCATGCAGAAGATCCGCCAGTAACCTTCCTGTATCACTTAAACGTTCGAGAAGAGAAAGCCTCTCTTGCGTATTGTTTAAGGCTCCAAGAAACATTTTACCAATTGCGGCAATGCAAGTTGCCACTTTTGTTTGTTTGGCCGCAATTCGCTCGTCCCTTTTAATTGCCGTTTCCGGGAGAATAGCTCTGACCTCAGGGTTTAATGCTGGCGGATCGATATATATTGCATTTTTCGGAGGCGGATATTTTTTAATCAAAAGAGATTTATCCTCTGTAGGCAAACCGTTTTTGAGGATTTCTTCCCAACGGATTGTCAGCTCCGATGGGATATCCTCATCTAGCATCCGTTCTTCCAGGATCCTTTTCCCCAACACCTCTACAATCTCAGGGTCAAGGATTGTGTCATCTGGTGAGCCCAACACCGCAGGGACAGAATTTGTACCGTTTTCAGGTAAAAACGGACAAGGCCTTACGACATCGTTGGCCTGAGATTGAGTCGGCTTCAAAGGAGCGATTTGCGAAATCTGCGCGGAACCATTCCCCGTAACATCCAAGATCGAGATCAGATCCACTGAGTTTTCTTTCTCAGCTCTATCTGATGACGAGAATCTCGATCGTCTGCGATCCGCTCTCCTTCGCCTTTTCCTTCCTTCATCCGAAGAGTCCGACTCATAACGACGTCCTGATGACAAACGATACACAATGTATCCATGGTAACCAGATTTGTGTCCCGGTACGTCAAACGAACCAGTTAAACAGGTTAAACCTGGTTTAACTTCTTTTAGAAATTATAGCCCGAGTAATAACTCTGCCTCGTATGGGTTAGAGCCCACACGAGGGGCTTGCGACGATAAACTCGCAATCCAGCGGCGGTGAGATGGATCTAAACAAACCCAAACACACTAATCTTTAAGACAATACTTACGCTTGTGCTTTCTCCGATGTCTTTTCTCGACCAAACTCTCGAGTTTCCGTATTCTTTCTTCTAGTGCCATTTTCCCATCCGTAGAGCAACTTCGAGAACTCCGAACCCTCATTCTTGAATTTTCCCGAATATGATATTACGTTGCAACGTGTGGATCTTCCGACACACGAAAGAAGAATGAGTTCGCAGGGCCGGGTTGCCATGCGTAACAAACAAAAAAGTCTCTACACGGACTTTAAAGATGTGTGGAATTTCCGTGATGGAAAAGGGAACTACTGCGTGATCTATCGGAAGAGGCGCAAAATACAATTTACCTACGCAGAACAAACCTGCAAATGTCTTTGGCACACAGTGCTCCGTGGTACAATATGCCCCGCTCTTCCCTTGGGCCGTTATTGCAAAAATTGCTGACAGGTCAAGTACTCTGCAAATCAGAAAACTTTGACTTGGTTTTCGTAAGCCAACTGTTTTAAATTCGCTTGTCAAAAGGATTATTATAGGTACATCAATTTAATCGATAAATTTGGAAGTCATTAATGTACATTTTAAGGTTGTTAATTGAAAAAACTATACAGTATATTATGGACACTACTACCTGGTGTCTTAAAATAACCTGGCATTTAAATTGATCCATAAAACTTATTCTTCATTTGAAAGACACGTATATTTTTATTTTCACATAAGATATACACATGGAGGTTATGTGTGGAACGCAATACCTGATAAATGGTCGCCCCGTCTCTGTTTGCAAACGTTCACTCTTTCGACGAAATTTTCAATAACATCTGGAATAATTGTGAGCTACTTCGCGAGATAACACGACCATGAAACTTCGTTTGCAATAACAGCATTGTTGCGCCTGCAGTGTGGCAGGTTGCGCCACCGTGTTGAAAGAATATGTCTTCCAAATTCATGCCGTTTATGCCATTTATCGGATATTGTGTTCTACGTATAACCTGCATGTTTGTACCTTATATTGAAATTAAAAGATCCGTACTTTCAAAATAAATAATACGTTTTATTGATAAATTTAAATGTCAGGTCATTTTGAAACACCCTTGATGTGATGCTTGACTACGTGAAATTCGGTTTATTTGCAGCTGAGCGTAGAGCTACTTAACAAATCACGTTGCTGCAAATAAATGCTTTCAATCTGATCAATACAAATATGTTTACCCAATACATACAAGTGACGGTCTTTTGACGTCTTTGTCGTATGACAATACGACAATTAGACAATCCGACCCACTCTAGCCGGCCGAAAGTGACATGCTTACAGTGTGCGCTGATACGTTTTCTTTTCTACTGTACAGCTCTCCGTTTCACTTCTCGAGCGGTACCCCGTTCTATAAGCATAAGCTAGACTGTATATATTGAATTCGGTTGATGATTTTATTTGGGTCCTTCTTTTCTCCCAATCGTTCTAGAATACGTGTTACATGAACGCATTGGGAAATATATGATAATGCTTTCAACTGAATATTTAAGGAGTTACCCCCACTTGTAGCGCAAAAAAAGGCCTTTTTCATGAATTTTTTTAAAGAAAACTACAAAACTTTTTTAAACGATGAATATACCATCTTAAAGAACACATCTTGAAGAACTTTCAGTAATTTTTTTATTGAAAAATATTACATTGTTTAGTGGCAAATGGCCGTCAATGAAATAATGTTTTTATATGCACGGTTTGCGGTGACCAACATTGCGGCGAAGTGGATCATCTGAAAAAAAAAGGCGGATGGATTTAGTCAAATATAAATATAAACTAGTCTTTAATCGAAGGATTTTGAAAAATATTCATTTTTCACAAAATGGCGGACAGTCAAAGTTAATGGTTCGATTTTAACGAAAAAAACGGCCGATTTTTGGGTATAAAACGGCCATTTTTTTTTAGAAAAAAAAAATCGAACGATTAAAGACTACATTTTTATGTATTAAATAAGCCTGCAAAATTTCAAGAAGATCGGTTCATTAGTGTTCGAGTAATCTTGGTCACCGACTTCAGGAATGCCATTTTGAGAAAAACGCGTTTAAAGGCAGACTAGCCGGTCGTTTACACAACGGATTCTTCTCTTTCAACGCTTATATCTCAGTCAATTTTGTTCGGATCGACTTGAAATTTTCAGGACATATTCTCAGATACTTATACTTCAAAAAAATGCAATAAAAAAATCGATTTTTTCAAAATCGCAAGTGGGGGTAACCCCTTAACGTCATGGTGCTACGTAGGTTCCCTGACCGATATGGATCCGGATCTTGGGAATAATTTAGCCTGCGCGGGTTGTACTTTATCCTTAGAACCCAATTCGATTTTGAAACAGAGTCAGACTGACAAACTTGACTCCCAGTAAGAATCAACTGTATCAATGGGAAAATGTCTACGTGGTATCCAAAACCCCTGAAAGTCAACGCAATGTGTCCCAAGTAGTCTTCCACCGTCATTGGTGCGGATTCCATTAGCCGAGGTTAAAATTGCTGATGTTCATGATTTTTTTTAGATAGAAAGATTTGTTCGTAATTTTTTAGACTGAGGATACGTTTTATCACTTTTTTTGGCCGTTGGACGGCATTTAAAAAAAATAATGTCTCAAAATAGCGGGGGTATGGTACGGTCCTTTAAACGTGTTGCAGCGGATGTTGTCGGACGGCGTGACACGTAACGCCGGCGGGCTCGATCTGAAAAAAACCAACGAAGATTTATTGTCATTTCCTTCGTTAACCTTCATCACTTTCATTAACACTCACACGCAGAGTATGAATCAAGAAAAAGTGAGAAGTATTGAAAATCGATGAACTGGTACGCTCTGAAACAAAAGAATAACATTTTTCAAAAAATTGCTACATGTTGCAATGGAAAAATACTTTTTAAAAATTTTCAAAAGCATTTAGGGTTATGTTTTAGACACTAAGGGTAGAAAGGTTTATATCAAATTTCGTCAGAATCGGCCAGTTAGTTTTTCAGTTACGATACGTGACTGAAAGTTATGAAAATGCATAATTTCAACTGAGTTATGGAAATGCATTTTAGAAGACCGTGCCATACCTCCATAATTTTAAAGATTTTTTTTTCAATTCCATCTAACAGCCAAATTTAATAATAAAGCATACACTAAGTCTCACAAATGGTAAAAAAAACTTTCCTTGAAAAACAATGAAAATCAGTAAATTCTTTCCTCGCCTAAAGGTGTTTCCCCCCTTAAGTGCCCTTTGACCTCATCAGACACGTCCGTAAGGAAAGAACGCAAAATGTTCAAAAACTTTTTTTTCCTCCGTTACGCCGTTGCGACCAGACAATCTTATTACAATTAAAAACTAGACGTCCGCCCGTTCCGTGTCGATGAAAATTTGAGAAACAATAGAGTCAAAGCGAAGCGGAGAGTGGATCGTCAGCTCGTATCGGGTTACAAGTTCTTTCGGGTCACCAAATAACAATCTGATTATCATCGGAGTGGCTGAGTGTCGGGCCAGCACGTGCCGAACGGACATGTAACACACGTACTGCGTACGTAGGTACGGGATGCCCAAAACCGAGAGTTTCCTCGCTGGTGAAAGCGAGAACACAAAGCCCACCTACACTCAACGTCCCTTTTGGTCTACAGGCCATAACGGTTCGCGTCGAAAGTGGTAAAGGCCGGTAATGTTCAAGGTGATACCGAACAAGTGCTCGTTGAAATCCTTTTAAGGGCTTGGCCAAACAGTACATTCGCCTTTTTGGACTCTGGCTCCTTTCTAAAAATACTTGGCTTGTTCTCACTCTACCCTCATGTCTCAACGCTCCCTCGCCAGTATCTACCTCCCTCCCTCCCCCGCCTCATTGTATTTATCTCTTTCTTCGCATCCGATGTCGTAGCTACTTTTGTCCTTTCGGTCTTGTCTCTTGGTCAGCCCGCGTGCTTCGCCTCTTTGTCCAATAGCGATTTTCCTGCTTGCACACCACGCTGCGCCCTTGCTGTTCGTCTTCGAACCTTTTTTTTTTTCGAATTCCAGATTTTATCGGCATGGACGTATTTTCGATTTTTGGCCAAAAATAAATCTCCAAACGAATGGCCTAATATTTATTATCGTTGAAATAGTGCAGCAAAAATATTGCCGGGTAATGGGATGGCACCTCTGAAATTGAAGATCAATTGTTAATGTGATTTTCCAGCGGAGAGTTGTCTATTGTGCAATGCCAAAACACAGCCGAGCGCACACGCACGTGCGGACGTTTACGTACAACAAGTAATTAGCGACCAACGGAACGTGTCGATAGACATTTAAAGGATCGATGAACTTTGAAAAAAAAAAGCTAAAAAAAGGAAAATTGCGCCCGGCTTGAAAAGCTCGAAGTCCATTTTCCTTCAGCCTCTACTTCCGCTTTTCATTTAATACCGTCGAGACCTAGATACGTGAATGTTTTTCTACGATGGGCTCCCGTGCTCGAATCAAGGGCTAAAAATTTTCTCGCAACTACTATTTATAGAGAGATGCCCCCAATACGTAGGATCTGTAGACGCGTGTGCAGGCGTCGATATATATATATATATAGATATATATATATGTGTGTGTGTGTGTGTGTCTGCGTGTGAGCTTTCAGAGCGTGTACTAATTATATTTTCATCAGAAAAGTATTATGATTCAAGAGCTTCCGAGCCGAAAAAAAATCGACAATAATTCGATAAGTGAATTAAGCAGTGCAATTCTGAGCGACATCATATTTAAATTTTGACATTCGAACATTGCACTCTAGCTGAACAAAAAATATTAATTTTTAGCCTTCTGAAATTGTATTTCCATTATTTTTTCATCGTGGTCGGTAGCGAAATTCGCCCTTTAAATTAATCGGAAACAAAAACAACGCTTGAACAGGTTATTCTTTTCTGAGTGTTTACTTATTAATATAGGAATAGTGTAGAAGCCTGTTAAAAATCATGCCGGTGATAATAAGGTTACATATGACTATGAGATTAACAGTCGGCTTCATTTTTGTTCGGGTATTGCCCTTTCAAATTAAGCATTAATGATCCGTACTTTTTTCACACGATATAACAAATGTTCAGTTTCCGTTCTGTCTGTATTACTTACAACGAGTACTAACGTGTCATTAAGTATAAATAAACATGTAATATATTTGCTTTATTGTATATTTGACATGCTAATCTTTTTTAGTTTATCTTATGAACTTATTATAATAGTTGATTTGCAATTGTAAGAATATAATATTATATTGATATACTGACAAAAAAACATGGAAATACTGATTGCAAGTCAAATATATCAAAATATCACAGTTTTCAGCTTATTAGAAAACCTTGGAAGTTTTATAATCGAATGTGAATACGAATATTTATACAAGTAACATTTCTTCTCCTATATTAACGACTTACACTCACAGCTGATGGCTGAAAAAAAAACATATTTTCGTGATTTTTTTTTCTGGGAAAACGAGTTTTCATGTTTTATATATATTTTTACGATTAAAGAGTCAATTTTAAGTATCTTTTGCAATTTTCGTATTCAATTATATTCATAAATGTAATAGATACAACGGTTTAGGTAGCTGCTCGAAAACAAACCACCCGAAGTAAAAAAATCAAACGTATTTACTTTTTGCGTGACATTTTCTAGTGCGTGGATAAAGAGTTTAATAAAATATTGATTTTTGCAAAAACGGTCGCACTCCAAACTGAAAGTATCGAGTTTCGATGAGCGGAACGCTCTATTTCTGGTGATAAAAAACTGTGCATCGGAAAAAGAATCATTCGTTTGAGCTCTGCCTTCTGATATGTAAAAGAAGCCTGTACAATTTGGAGTTGATCGATACAGTCATTTTTTTACATATCGTGATCACCAATTTAAAAAAAGTTGTTTTGAGAAAAACGCGTTTAAAGTTCGCCGGTTCGCGAAACCGACCTCCAAACAGCCATAACTCCTTCAATTATGAACGAAGCGACATGAAATTTTCGGAGAATATTTCTGAAATATTATGGAACTTCGTCAAAAACCACAAATCGGTATTTTTCAAAATTTCGACTAGGTGTAAGCCTTGAGAAATATTTTTGCGCAAATTAAAAAATAAATTTTGGGCTCAATTCTCTTCAAAACGTGAAAACGAAAATTCAAAATGTGTTGATAAATATTTTTTCTATAAATATGTTTATTTAGATGGTGACGGAAATTCAAAATTACTGTGAATTCACCATTTTTACAATGTTCCCAAAATATGAAAGTTCAGAAAGTAAGTAGCCAAATACGAAAATAATGCGTTCATGAAAAGAATCACCAAAAAATCCGGAAAAATTGTAGACAAACCTATTAAATTGTTCCTTACATTTGTAAAATTGAGTAATTCCCAAATAATAATAGCATCTACTGTGATGGAATGATTTTTTAAGTATTTGTTGTCGGTACTAATACTTTTAATTTTCAGTGTTCATCTCAAGTTACCTGCAGCGTTTTGTGCTGCTCGAGATGAACATGAAAAGTTGATACGAAGTAAGCGACGGCTCTGCCACTTTCGTATCCCAGTCGTTATCGTCAGCTGCAAATATTTTTTTTTTTTATTATAATGACAACAATTATTATTATGGCTCATTCTGAATTGGTGAATTATTTTACTTATATTTTTATATCTGTCCCTAATAATTTTATCATACCTTACGAACGATTTACGTAAGGAGTTTAGATGGTATCAACATTATTAATCCTTTTTGTTTTCGGCAATTCTGCAGCTTTGATGAACAATTCGGCTGCATCAGAACGGAACGAAATTTGAGGGCTCACATTGTGACCGAATAAATGCAGGGGGATGACTTCAAGAGGGTAGAGTGTGGTAGTAGTAGTATCCGGTAATAGTGCGGGCCAAGGGGCCTCGGCTATTCATAGCCGTACTAGAACTACATTCGGTGTGCTGCGACTTTGATCCAAAGCCTCGTTTCGCCTGACGACCGCTCACATCACACACAGGCTCAGTTAGACGACGAGCTAAACGAGAAACGTGGCTTCCCGTTTTCACAGCTGACGGACCAATGCACTCGAGTCCCTGTTGATCAGGAAAATCGATTTTTCTCTCTCGAGTCAATAACACTAAAACCTCGGTATCTTGAAACTCTTCGGACCGAAAACTTCTCTAGGGCAAAAGCCTCGCACGTTCTCCTCCGTTTCGAAGCCGAAATCTCTGTAATTGAAAAAATAAACCTCCCTCGAATAGATTTTTTTGACGCTCATACGGCTGCATTTTGACCTCTATAATTCGGATATATTTTTGTCTGACCTCCATAACGCGAAGTCGAAATTTTCTCAGATAGCCTCTGTAGCTCGGAATCATAAATATATTTATTCGTACATCCATGTATTTAATTGGTCTATGCATTTACAAGTATAATAATTCATCTTGTTATCTCCATTTTATGTATACGAACTTTTCAAATTTTGTAACTATTTCGTTTAACCAGCCTATGTTATTTAAAAAAATCGATAGCGCGAGAATTTTATAACGCGGATTTTACAACCATCTCTTTTTACCCAAGGTACCAAGATTTTATGTATCTACGTTAAAAAAGTAAGAGGATAATGATATGGAGATGTATAGATAAATAATTATATACATACCCCAAGGATGAATCAGAATTAATCTATATCAAAGCAAAACAAATTCAGAAAACAATTAATACTGTGAATATACTTTATGAAAGTTTTACTTTATCTTAGTTTATCGACAATTTCATAGAAATATCTGACAGAGCTTTTTTCCTATAAGTCTTTCATCTTTATTAAAATACATGGAATTATGGTAAGTGGGAGAAAAGAAATCCAGAGACACTTGCTCTATGACATTGATGTTGTTATTTTTATATTTTGGGAGAATTATCCGTTAGTCATTGATCTTAAAACTGTGCTACTTTTCGAATAGCATATCCAAACTTCAAGGTAGCCTCGCAATTGGATTTTATCCACAAAAACGCTAATCCCAATATTCTGCCAAATTTCGTTTCTTCGAATACCAGAATATTTGAGAATTTGTGAAGAAAATATAGTTAGTTTCATTTTTAAATTACATTCATAAAATAAACTTGAGTATAAATAATGATACCGACAAAAAATGAATTAGAATCGATATGTATTAATAAAAATAAATTATAAAAGTATAATAACATTAACCGAATAAGTAAATGGTCCTTGACATACCATATTGTGCTTTGATCTGTATAGCGAACACTCGAAAAAAGTGTCCCAAATTTACGATGCGGAGCTCCATTAGTAGCGAAGATGTTTCGCGTGTCCGCCGAAAAGGTCAGCGATGAAAAAAGAACAAAAGAAGTATTTTTCCACATCTCCCGAAGTGATCCGGCGGCCACAGAGATCCGACACGCAGAATAATAACAGTAATTCACTTTCCTGTCCTTCGACCTACTCCCCACATAAGTGTTTTCAGTTCCGGCTACCGGCCCTGCATCTCCCTCCTTCTTTCTTCGTCCCTCTTTTCTCCCTCTACCTTTTTCCTCTCACTCTCACTCGTTTTCCTTTCGTTTCTTTCCGTTCTCCTTCTTTGGTCCCCGATGACGAGCAGATCTTGTCCCAAGCAGCAAGCGCCCGATCACGTGTAGGCACAGCACCGTTGTATATATAGATATATCATACGGCGTGCTCTTTCAAAGTAGGTCACACGTTGCATAAAGAACTAGCATTTCTTCCGACTTTTTCTCACGTCATTTTTTGTCGACCGTAGTGTTAAAGGGATTGTATTGTTGAAAAAAAACAATATTGTTTAAAAAAAGTATTGTTTAAAAAAAACATATTATGATGCCAGTAAAACTGTACAAGCAAAATTCAACGATTAACACCATAACAAATCGCTCGTACGTAACGAGAAGTTAACATCCGATTAACGAAATATTGGTTTCTGAATTGTTACGGCATATATCTGGCGTGGTGTATCCAATATGTCGCGTTTCTCAAAATTAATTGTTTTTCGAATTATTTTTTGTAGTCTGGTAAAAGATTTTTAATTTATTAAATGGATATAACGTAATAATTAATTTCATTAATGAAATCAAAACGATTGTTCGTCGATTGAAAAGTGTTATTAATTAATAAAAATAATGTAAATTAAATGAAAATGTAATTATTAGTAAATGGCGATGAGTTCGTTTCTTCGTTCCCGTTGTCACAGCAAGAAAATGATGTCGATTCGTCAGTGACACATCGAATTCACCGTACTTCCCGCTTTCTCGATATTCTTAGAACACTGTGCAGGATGACTGCTAATTAGATTGTACCGCTGCTAACCACACGGGAGCGTCAGAGATTTTCCGGAATAAAAATAATTCAACGCGTAATACCGGACGCCTTATCGTGGACAGCACGATTACATTTTACCTTGTTTTTTTTTGTTATAGGAAGGAATCTTTAGGATCGAACGATCACGAAACTGGCAATCTTATTTGAGGCTGATAACAAAGGTAGACGATATGGTACCATGGAACTATCGATGGAGATAGTACATTGATAAGTGGAAGCAAAATACGTTTGACATTTGTCAAAAAAAAAAAATGATAAATAGAGTTGACAGGCATATCTGAAGTAAAAGAGAATAGCAAAACTTGCTCACTATTCGCTACGCAATTTTTCTTTAACCGATTCGGCCATAGCTTCCCAATACTATTATAGTTGTTATTGAGAACTAATGTCTTTTATCATGGTTCATGCACACGATCTTATTCAGACATTTTTAGACGAGTACAAAATCACTGAGGAAAAATATCATGGAACTCTTCAAGGCAGTCGTACATGCGCATCAGATAATTCAAACAGTCGAGCAATGTCAACACAGTATTAGAGAAGAGTTGAAGGCCGACCGAGCAACCATGAGTGCGAAAGAGATCGCTGATTTACCGATTGCCGATTACCGACCGAAGAAAAGGAAAAACCTCCCACACTGTTGAAAGACGAACAGTATCGATCTCTTCGTTTTCCCAAAGTGTAACTCGCCGAGAAGAAAACTTGGCTGTGCGATTTTTACTGATTGGAAGTGTGACATATACCCCTTAATCATAGGCTCAAATAAAAAATTTATTGAGAATTGTGGATGAGATCGAAGGTTGGGCTTATATTTTGTACATTGTGAGTAGGTCGATTGATTTATACTATGTCTAGGCTGGAATCCGGAGCCGAAATTTTTCACAAAAATCTTACACCCACAATGAGGAGTCGGAACGAACAATACTTTGCAAACTATTTCATTAAGGTTACGTATAGATGTGTAAAAAAGACGTCTTAAGGTCTCTTTATTTTTCCGCTGATTCACTCGAGCATCATTCGTAAGTATTCCAGCTATAGGGAAGTCCCACAAGCAGTCTGTTAATCAAGAAATTTCACTTTCGTTGATTCATTCGGTCGGCGCTGTTGAGCATAGTATTCGGTGCTTGGCAATGATCGGAGAGGTCTTCCGTTCCATAGATATGGTCAGTGGAAAAAAATTATGTCGAAACTTGGATTTTGTTCTCATTTGCGCCGAATCGGACGTGGACTAGAGAGATGGAAGATAATTACATCCTGTTACATCTTGTGTTTGTACGATTGTGATTTTTTCTTTCTTTTTTTTTCGCCGTTTCTTTTATTTTTTACACTGATGTCGGAGAAATCGTTCGTAAATTATCCACAGTTGAGACTCGAAGGAGATACTCATCGATTTTCATAGAGACGGGAGCGTTTCAATGAGGATCACGGTGCTGCAGTTGACGTTTAGGATTCTCTTGCGGTATATAGTTCTCTCGTGAGCTCTCCAAAGTGCCTTCGAGACTGCAAATATTACGCGTTTTTTATTTCCATGTACTTATTTTTATAATTTTCACACATGTGTTACTTTGTTAATATAACATTCCCTCAATATAGATAAAGAGAAAAGGAATGCTACACTGTAAAAAAAGATATGAAATTTACAATACATTTAAGATACAAAAGAATTGAATTTTACGATCTCAGTAAATGCAATTAAATTTGAAACACTTGTACCGTAAATTTAAAACAGGAACATGAAATTCTAACGTGGATATAGAATTTAATAGATGCAACATGGAATTTCCAAGAAAAGTTTGCAAATTTATGGAAAATGTATTGCATCAACCCGTGCCTTAAATTAAAGATTACAACAGTTGTATATTAATTCAAATATAAAAAACAGAGTATTGCAAATACAAAACGCGCTCAACCCACATCGGCCGCTCGCGACGACCGATGGTCGCGCGTAGTTCGCGTAGCGCCCGAGGGACGGCGCCTTGTTCCGCACTTTCCCATAGCCACTCGCAGCTTCGGTCGGGCATATAACCCGACCACCGGCTACGATCGTCCTGGGAAAAACAGACGCGTTTGCAACTCGTGCACGCGTCGGAGAGTGTCACAAATTCGTTACCTCTCCATATCCACGCCAGAGTCGCAGTTCTTGAACTCGCCTTTCCGGAAGGAAATTATTTTTCCCTTTTTACGCTGCCAGGTGTTGAAGGAAGAAATTTCACAAAAACCACCTTTTGTATCTCTAGCTCCCGTCGAGGAGGATAAATACGAGTCACATTTTCAGTGGGCTTAATTATCAATTTATGAAATAAACTTAATACTTAGGATCAGTAATTTTAATACACACCCGTATGTTGATATTAGCAAATGATTCTTGAATTTAATATACATGGATGTGAACATTTTTTTACACGTGCATTATTTTTCAAACGCACTAGTATATTAATATTACGGGGCTACACTTTTATTTTTAAAATAACCTGCTTTGGATTTTCAAAATATTATCTGAAATTTCATAAACGGCGTCCGCATAAAAACATTATACACTTGTGTATTAATTTTTATACAGAAGCTTTTTACAGTGTACATTAAAGGTAATACTTTGGTTCTGTGAAATTAATACACACCCGTATGCTGATATTAGCAAATGGTTCTTGAATTTAATATACACTCGTATATTGATATCAGCAAATGGTTCTTGATTTCAACATACTTGGATGTGATTATTTCTTTACACGTGCATTATTTTTCAAACGCACAAGTATATTAATATTACGGAGCTACACTTTCATTTTTCAAATAACCTGTTTTGGATTTTCAAAGTCGTATCTGAAATTTCATAAGCGGTATCCGCATAAAAACTTCCTACACTTGTGTATTAATTTTTATACAGAAATTTTTTACAGTGTAGGCAAAGTGATGCAAATATTATCAACACGACGTATTCGTATATTTATGAGGACATTTGACTTTGCGAACCGTTGCTATTGTAACCTACCGTCGCCTAATTCAACATTATCTAAACGACAAAGTCTTCAGAATTGTCTTTAGCGAAATTCACACATATTTATAATATAGAAAATTTATTTCAAGGATCATGTTCGAAACAGCGAACATTACATATACAAAACGGGTTCGAAATATCTTTTCCTGATATACGTGTGTTTGCATATGAATATAAATACACGGTGTTGATAATATGTACTATAATTTGACTCACAGTAAAAATACAAAATAACCGTCAAAATTTATTTACTAATTAACTTTAACGTTATGCATTCATTAACTAAAGTTAACATGCTAAGGAATTTTCTATATATTAAAAAATACCTCTTCTATATGGTTTTCTAGATAGCTCAATATATATACTTATAATCGACTCACCAGAACGGAAACACCAAAAATTAAAGCAGGTCATTATTGAAGCTGGTAAACTGTTTTACATTGAGTATTAATTAAAGAACTAATTAAAGATAATCGAATATTATTGGGTTCAACCTGTCTTGACTCCAAATGAAATAAAGTACAGCGAATTTTTGGAAGCGAGTAGTATTTTCCTCATACCGAAGTTTTTGGAAAAAAGCTTCAATCATTTTCACCGCGCCACCCTACCAACCCTCTACCTACCCCCTCTAGCCAAACTGGGAGAAGAATTTCCAAGTTATTATTAATGGTCGCAGCATTATATTCAAACCCTACCAGCTTCATGTCAGTCTAAAAAACTAATCTATCGTTAGACATTACGATTTTATGACATTAGTAATGTATATATTTATATATGTATTTGTACCACTTGGGATTTAACGAATTGTGCTTGCTATGCTGCCGGTAATTGCTGAGGATAACACAGGATTCGAACCCTCGACCTGTGCATCTAACGATCCTCCATGGACCCCTTGCTATCGTCTGCTCGAAATAAAAAAATAAGCTAAAGTGGTATAATGTTTGCTACGATCACGATTTGTAATTCACTCTCCCTTAGTCGTAAGTTCTACATAATTTGCGGCAGTTCATTCATAATAGTGGATAATAAACAGTTATAATATATATTTGCGCGCGCACGCACATGTTTCTATATACGTAGGTTTATGCACGTGTCTGTGTACACATACATTGAAATATATAGCTTTCCCATTTTTCTAAATGAAGCATGCAACGAGAACACGAGAAGAGCATTAGTATTATTTTCTGAGTCCGATGCACTCTGCACGCGATACGATGCATTATAAAATAAATTTCGACTGCATAAAGCGTACGCTGCACCACTCGTCCTTCGTGGCGAAAATTTTATCGTTTAATTCACGAATGTTTCCGACCACCAGAAATGGCACTGAGCGTCCCGGATCTAGAACGATATCTCGATATTTATTATTTATTGCAGGATCATTACGAGCAAGGATAGTTTCATCGCACTGTGATGGAATTATATAACGTACGTGGGGGATCCATACTTCAAGATAATACGAACACATTTTTTATTATTATGTCACGGACGTGTACTATGTTCAAAAAATGAAACAATGTTACTGGATGTTCAGGATAAATAAATGAAACCAAAATCGATAGATTCAGGGCGGCTTCTCACGCAAGAGGCATCATGACGACAGACTTGTTGATGATATCTGTATTTCGCAATTGGATGAAAATAGGAGGAAAAAGTGTTCCGTGTTCAGGAGGATTAGAATATTAAAGTGATGTTGAGGAAAATAGCGATTACTGATAGTTTCGACGAGAATTTAGTAGTCAAGTTACGCTGGATAAAAAAATGAGTCGATTCGAAGCACGATCGTGGACCTGCAACAAAACGTTTGGTCGAGATAGCAATATTTATCTTCAATACGAACGTTTTTTTTTATTGAGAGCGAAAAATTGAATAACCTGAGGTTTCTTTTGCACGAACTTGGTTGCAGGTTCGCGGCCGCACAATGAATTTGTAAAACAGTTTTTTCAGTGCAATTATCGTGCGAATGCCTCTTTTGAGGGAATTCATATAAATGTATAACGGGTACCCTCATTTTTTTTTTATACCAACAGCAAAGCCTTATTATCCAAATGAGGTGACAAAATTATCAACCGTTTTCTTTCCCAAATCCAATCACGAAAAAGATAAAATCTTGATAAAAGTTAGCGGTGGAGAGTTGTACGGTAGACAATCAGGACAAAACTTTACACGGTATATTTATACATGACTTTATACAGTTATATGACAGTATACGAGTGCGTCCGCGTAGACGATTCTTCCAATAAATTGCGTCGTAGCAATCTGGGTATAGTCCCAATAAAAAGTTAAAAATTCATCGTTCAACGTCCAACTGTCTCTATGTTTTACCATGTTTTACAAGGAAAACTTGTTTTTAAACTAGTGTAGCGCGAGAACTACGTTAAGAGCGTTGATTAGTCTGCGAGAATCGCATTCACTCTGAACCAACATCGCGAAGCTATTATTTCGGGACCACTAATTCATTAGCCGTACCGAGTCGTTATTAGGAAACGACAACCCGAAAATACAGTAAAACCCATGAAATTTGACCGAAAAAAAAATAATTTGAAAATTGTCGATCGTGAAAAACATGAAAGTTCCAATGTTTCAATTTACTTTACAGGTTATGTTTGCGTGTCGAATTGTTCTTCCAGTCAAACGTCACGAGTGACATTCGGTCTGGATTTAATTTTTCACAGATTCTAAAGCATAGAATTAAGGATGTTGAGTCTCTATGAAACATGTTAATGTTAATTGTTCAATAAATAGCTTCTTAATCGTCATGAAATTTTTACGCGACCTCCTGAATACTTCATGTAAAAACATACCAAATTTTCAGAATTCTATTATCATTACTTCAACCTCCTTAAGGGTTGAAATAAAAAATGATAAGAAAATTCTGAAAATTTGGTATGTTTTTGTATGAAGTATTTAAGAGGTCGTGTTAAAATTTCACGACGATTAGGAAGCTCGTTATTAAAAAATTAACATTTTATTAAGAACAATTTTTAAAAGAAATAAAAAAAAATTTATTAATAAACTTCGTTTTGTTTCCGTTGCTTTCAGTATATTGAAGATATTACAAAATTGAGAGGTAAAAAAAAAACTTATTGCAAAGTTACATCAGTTTCCATGAGACAACATTTAATTTGTGAATGTTAATTGTTCAATAACGATCTTCCAAATTGTCGTGAAATTTGTACACGACCTCTGAAATACTTCATACAAAAAGATACCAAATTTTCAGAATTTTATCATCATTTGCGATTTGGAACTCAACATCCTTAAGTGATTTCGGACGAATGTAAGCTATTCACATTGCTATTTTCCGATTGTGAAAACCGGGTATTGGGACATTTTTGGAATGTTGGCCCGTTGCTTCTCCACGCGGACTAGACTTTCGCAAAAGTGAACAGAAGACACATTTTCAAGAGTTTAATTGTGGCTTAATGTTTATTCTTTCGGAAAAGTAAATAAAATTGTTACCTATTGCTACATTTTGTATCAGAAGACATCTCTACAAAAATTCTTTTGCCGGATGACTGTTAAGGCATTACATTTTTGCCCGATTGGGGCAAAAATGTAATTAATTAGCCACTCCGATCCATCACCTTCGACCGCCTCTGCCCAATAATGACGGGTTAATTTTCGCCCGAAAGGTACCATCTCGTAACGTTACGCATGTACAAGGAAATAGGGGGGGGGAAACACCGTTACGCGCAACTCGTAATTTACAGGACAATTCGACAAAGTTGCGGGCCAATCCGGTCACGGTTTTTTACGGATCTGCGTGGTCGTCGCGGTTGCCGGAGACGGAGACTCGAAATAAGAGGCAAAAGGCACAAAAGCGTGCGGTGGTGGGATCACTATAGTGGTAACGGCGTCAGGCCATGCCTGACCAACGTGCCACTTTCACTACTTCATATTTGGGTCGTCGCATCCAGCTGTACAGCGCGGTGCTTTAGCTCACGAGGGGGTTCCCTCTTTTCGATTCTCAATGCCTCATCGACTCTCTTTTACGACGACTTTGTTGAGAATTCTGACGTACAATAACAAACGAAAGTACACGTTCAGTTTTAACTCCGTACGAACGATATCCTGAGAAACAATGTCGAATGTATCACTTGAAATTGCATTGAAGGATGGGTGGAACATTTCCGTTTGGACGGAACCGGACGGAAATAGTCTGTGTAATTATTGATTGATTACAAAGTTTCATTCTATTATTTTGTGCATATCATTTTCTTATTCGCAGAGTATATTCATACCGAAGAATCAGAGCCAGTGTCCTTATTCACATTTAATTACACCTACCTTTCTGTTAAATTGGCTCAAGAAATACTTTGAACCTTCTAGATTAAGGGAGGAAAAAAGTTTGGTACCTGTAAAACAGAGGTCCGCAGGTCCGTTTTTCTCGGAACACAATTTTTCAAAACGGCACGCAGTGTAATTCTGACAATTTTCAGTCTTTTCACTACAAATTTTGGGCACATCTTTAAAATAACATTTCGAAGTGACATATGTAGGGGTTTTTCTATGTGTTAATTATAGCATTAGTTACTAACATATGATTGTCTTTTTTTCGGTCGAAAATTGAATTTTTACTTTAAATCCTTGCTGATTATACAAAAATTCATATTTTCAAAATTCCCTTACCTATCCTTCCACCCAAAGAAAGATCGCGGAAAATCACTTAATTTTGGACGTTTACAGTGATGTAAGCCCTTAAAGAGTATGGCTTTGAGTATCTTTTGCAATGTTTGGATTGAAAAATATTTATCAATGTCGGAGATACAATGATTTGCTGATGATTTGACCACTGCTACTCGGAAACAAATCATACGAAAAAGCAAAATCAAACGTATCTAGTTTTTACTTGACATTATATAGTGCATGGACGAGGACTTCATAAAATATTGGAGGACTTCAGAAAGAGTAATTTTTAAAAAAACGTGATTAAAGTTCGACGATATAACCTGCATATAAACAGCCATAAATCCCTCAATTCTTAACGGATCGACTTGAAGTTTTCAGAAAATATTTTTGAAACGTTATATTGTGAGAATCCGTCGATAACCAATAATCGATATTTAAAAAAATATTAACCTAGGGAATGCCAGTAAATCTTCGCAAAAACGATAACTGGCAAATGCGTGTCTCAGTTTTGTTTCCATGACGTATGGCTGCTTGGATATATTATAATGAATAATATTATGATAAAGGAAATATTTTTTGTCGTTGATTTGGTTTTGGTCGTAAGCTGAAACGGTACTCCGAATCACATAAGATCACAGAAATCTTCGAAACAATGCTAAAGCTATTTTAATGTGCATGGTATAATTTTTCGCAGCTTGTATTACCTACGAACTCCAGAACAACACGTAGAAAAGAAATCGATGCTGATATAATTTTATGAGGAACAAAGGACACGCAAAGCAAATTAGCTACAAACTGATTAATCTATTTAATATAATTATACCGAAAAAAGAAATTCACGAACGGCGAGGAACAAGAACAAACAGATTCTTCATTGTGTGATACATTCTTGATTATTCTCAAGCTGACTTCATACATTAGGCTATGCGCATACTGAATTTCTAACGATGTGAAATTGTTGACGTTTTTCATGCTGTCGCGAAATATTCCGAGGACGTTAAGCACCTGGTTTTCGTGGATATTCTCCCCGCCCGGCAATTCATTTTTATTTTCGACTCTTTTAAAACAGGAGAAATCAGTTTGACACGGGAACCGTTTAAAGTTACGTGCATTAGCTTTTTTTTTAATTTCATAAACTCAATAAATCTATTTGAAAAGTGGCGAGTACGGTAAAAAAAATTATTTTTGCGAATATTCGGAGAAATATACGAAAAAAAGGAGATATCGAATAACGTAGTGCGCAGTTCTCAGATTCAGTTGAAAAAGTAAAGTTCGTTTGTT
>OX632362.1:14806185-14828337 GCA_951751655.1 Ophion costatus | reverse complement strand
ATATATATATATATATATATATATATATATATATATATATATATATATATATATGTATAAGGATATCCGAATTTGAAAGCTCAACTATACATATTTCGGTACAGCACATACTCAACACATACTTGACACACATTATATATTGTATAAAATTAAAACGTATACATTGTTATGTCTGATAAGGGTTTCGATTAAGGTTCTAAGATCGAAATCGGTAGATAAATATATGCATCCAAAACATCCTATTTTGAAACTTTACAGCTATACAAGGTGTTTGGCGCATGACCAACACACTTTTTCGGGGTCGGGGGGGGGGGGTTATTTGCTACTTCTTTCACCCTTACACCCTATGTCCTAAGTGTCACGGTAATTAAGATATGTTTTTTTCGCTTTCTTTAATTACCCGAAATTTCGCCTTTTGTTTGTGGTTGTAATAGCACAATAGCACAAAAGCACTGTAATTGTATTCTGCAATGTATGTTTATTCTAAATAAATCATTATTTGATACAATTGGTTTCAAGAAAATGATTCATGATCGTCCAAAGTCTTAAAAATGGGTAAATGTATGAAAAATGTCAACTTCTAAACTCATTATAAAACTAATAAACTAAAAGCTATTTTGAACTTAGCTTTGTTTAAAATTTCTTTATTTTATACCCTTTCCAACGGTATGCTACATGCCATAAAAATTATCAATTCATCATGCGGTCAAAATAGCGAGAACAAGGTTTTTTCCCTGTAATGAATTTTAAAGGTGAAATTGTTTATACATTTACACATTTTTAAGACTTTGGAAGCTCAGGGGTCATTTTATTGGAACCAATTGTATCACATAATGATTTATTCATAATAAACATACATTGCATAACACAACAAAAGTTATTTCGTGCTATTACAACGAATGAAGAAAAAAAAACGACAAATAGTCATATCTCAATTACCGTGACACTTAGGATATGACATAGGGTCTAAAAGAGAAAAAAATAGCAACTGACCCCCCCTCCAGTCCCCCCAAAAATGTGTCGGTCTATTTGTCAAATACCTTGGATATATTGACGGAAGGTGATTTTTAAGGACATTCGGTATAACGGGGAAGATCCCGAGAGCTTCTTTCAGGCGGTTTAGAAGTTCCTCTAAAGAAACTATTTCGCACCATTGCACGTACCGAATTTGGCAAGATGACGAAAAAACGCTCAGAAATTGGAAAAAAATAAACAGGTTGCAAAAATGTATACACCTTTCTATCTAGTGGCCTGTATAATTTACAGTAGGTATCTATGGTCGCGTTTTTTAAATTTCGGAATAACACCGTTTCGTTGACTAGGTGCCTTATTTAGGTTCGGAATGTTGAGATCGCTTTGTTTTCGCGTGGTAAAACTGATCAATTCTCGACATTCCATTTTTGAAGTACAGGTCGAATTCGCACCATTATTATTTTCCCAACTAACGTAGGAGAAGTTTAGCGAACCTAGAAGCAGTGAATTCAGATTCAGCAAAATATGGTTGAAAAATGGTGGAAAAATGTGGAACGTTTCGTTGTATCCAGTTGGCATATTATTATGAGCAAGCAGGTCGGATGAAATATTCTCGACCTACTGAAAAATATATTCTAGATTCATCGGATCGAAACTAATTTGAACAAAATACTTCTAAAATCTGCATACGGTTATCGAGAAAACCATAATCAAGTACATCGTACTGAGGGTAACATACGATTGAATTGCCGAAATTTTCGATCGGGAATTTTGTTGAGTGTGTGAAGGTGATAAAATTGTTTTAATAAATCGATCTGGAAAAGTGCATCGATTTAACGTTTTCTTTTATTCAAACAGAAAAATAATGATATGCAGCAGTAGGGTAACTGCACGACTGCATCGCGCTTATTAATATGACGTATGTGTCCTCGCAATTTAAAATGCAAAAACGTTTGTCAATAGAGACACATTTTTCGCCACTTAATGATCTCTAAAACAAAGATGTCTTTGAAAATCTGAAAACATTTTCCAGGCCCGAAAGAACATGATTTGTGAAAAAGGACGAAGTGAAAATCGAAACCGAAGATTGGATTTTGATTACCTACATTTTCTGACCGGCGATGGATACATGCATTGTTTTCCAATGCACCTTTTTACAAACAGTATATGATTTTTAATAGCATTCCGGACAACTCTGGTGGAGCCTAATAAATTTATGGGAAAAGTTCATCGTGAGCCATTCGTGCGAATCTCAAATTGATGTCACGGCAAGGGGCTCCCCCGCATTTCCCCAAAATCAGATCCCTTAAATCTGTTCCCCTAAACGCACTCCCCCTAAATCAGTTCCCCAAAAATCTACCCATTCCCCCTATTCCCCTATAACCCAAACAAACCCAAACAAACCCAAACCAACCAAACAAACGCAACCCCAAACAAACCGAAACCACCCAAACAAACACAATACGAACTCAAACAAACCCAAATCCAAACAAACCCAAATCCAAACAAACTGATTTAGGGGATCTGATTTAGGGGAAATGAGTTTAGGTGAACTGTATTTAGGGGAACTGTATTTAGGGAATCTGATTTAGGGGAAATGATTTAGGGGAAGTGAATTTAGGGGAACTGATTTAGGGGAACTGACTAGGGGCGAAGGCAAGGTACATTGGCTTCAACAGGATCTTACCCTTCTACATGTCCTCATTTTCCTGCTTGTTATATTGTCACGCAACTACTTGAACTTATTACTCGAACGGTGGACTTTTAAATTGATAATTAGCTCGAAACAAGTGTCAAGCAGAATTGAATTGTATCAACGGTGAATCATAATTCAATACCACAACGAAGCGGAGAAAAAACTCCTTTACCCGGATTTTATTGGGATGTTGAATAAGTTGTCGCTGTTTTTCTTTGTGAAAATCAATGCTTCATTTCAAAAAATCATTCCTAGTACTTCAAAACGTTATAAAACTGTTGTGTCATCTACCCCTAATGATTATACAAGTCAGCTAGCGTCTGACATGAATCAACATGAATTAATGCTTCCAATTCAACACATCAATATAATTATTTTTGAAGCGTCTAAACCAATCTCTGCATGCTCTATCCGACAGAGCATAGTCGCATGTACGTCTCAACAAGAATTTTGTATACTTCAGCTGCGGATTTTTTAAAATATAGTGGTGCGGTGAAATTACCTGCAAATACTATTCTTTTTGGCATGAAATTTGACTTGTTTAACATTATGAAAAAAAAGTTGTTAACTCTTCGGAGAAATGATATACACTGAATTCCAAGTTTGTTTATAGGCTTTCTTTATAGATACGTTACCATCTTAAACTTCACGCACGCAGTTCTGATTTGGCTTCAAAGTTGTAGCATTTTGAATTAACAAAACCAAACAAATTGCATCGACAAAAAGGGGAATGAAAAGCATCCTGAAAAAACTGTAGATTAAAAAAAAAGTATCGTTTGATTGTTCTATTTATCTACATGTATAGTCATTTCTTGTGGGCATTTCTTTTTCGTGTTTTCGTTCTGATTCGTTGAATCAATGCCCATACATGCAAAATAATAATTAAATCATTTTCTAACGACCCGCAAATGACAAAATTTCTTTTCAGTGAGCCTCTGCAAGTAAAGAAACGTGAACCAATAAGCAAAATTCCTATCAATGGAATGTCGTTTGCCTCGCGTTTCTTATTCGAGATCTTTGATGATGTGAAACCGCTGTCCTTCGAGTTTCCAATAATTTCCCTTGCTATTTAAGTTACCGAGGATTGCGTGTGTCATATTTACTTATGTTATTAAATCTTTCAATTTTATTCGTTCAAAATAATGCAATTCGTTATTGCAGTATTTGGATAAATCATTACTTATCGTACATTCATTTTATTATGGAATCATACTTTTTTTCGATGCGGTGAACGAACCTCCATTGCATATTTATTAGACAAAAGCTCAGCAAATATCAAATGGACAAAAATATGTCGACTCTAATCGTTAGTCAAACATGATCTGATCAATGTGAAGGGTGTTTCTTTTAACAATATGAATTGCAACCGCCCATTTTCGTCCCTATATTCGCCTATTAATCAAAATAATTTATGACAAATATATAAAATCGACATGTTTCGTCTGTTTTTCAACAGTGCTTTTCCATGGTCTTCATTTTTGTATGGTGAGATTCGTAAATCGTAGAAATAATATTACTACTCTAAACCCGAGTAGTAACATGCGAAGCAACATTTTGATTGTGACACGTACAAAAGAAAACATCCAAAATCATGGGACACACTAAGGATCGATGTTCATCAGAATTTGTCGATATAATCTCAATGATTATAAAAGAAAATTTCTGTTTTTTTTTCAAATTCAGAGCCTGTCGAAAAAATTGCCTTTCGATAGCGTAAAAAGGGCATGCTTAATTCGGGTACTTGATTGGGTGTAAACGCGAGATGCCGAAATCAGATTTTCAGTCGTCACCATTACGCAGCATCATGCTCGCAGTAACTTGCGGTCGGGTTTGATCGGGTGTCGAGGGTAGAAGCGGGCTACTGTTTCCATAGTTTCACGAGAGAGAAGGAATTCGCGAGCACGTCGCGTGAGCTCTCGCGTTCGAGGAATAAAAAAGGTGAGAGGCGATTGCTTGATTAGATATGCCATAATGCCTGCTCAGTTACGCAGCACGATTATCGAATCATTCGTACAATGAGCGTCTAAACCTATTCTCGCAGCTGAAATGATTCTGTGGAATTAGTTTACGGATATCTCTTCGATTATGGAACAGATAAGCTGACCGCACTACTTTCATGCGAGCTGAACATATATTTTGTTACACCTTGTGGCGAGTGGTGAGTCACACAAGGGAGAAAAGAACGAGCTGAGAAGGAAACGGATTCTTGATCCGCCTGGCGCTACAGGTTTCGCTAGGTGACAATTGTCAGGGGAAAATTATTACGCTGGCTATACGACTATGCAGAGCGACCGGAAAATCGATGGTCGCCCTATACACGGTCTATCTGTTCGAACAATGATAAGCAGGGTAAACTTAGTGGTGGTACTGATTGTGCTACCATTTTAGCATTTTTTTACTCCTACATTTTTTCGATGTTGGTATTAGCTTTTATATTATAATCTGACTTTTCTGTTTCGCTATTCTCCTTCTCTCTCTCTCTCGCTCTCTCTCTCTCTCTCTCTCTCTCTCTCTCTCTCTCTCTCTCTCTCTCTCTCTCTCTCACGCACTCACTCGCTCACTCACTCACTCACTCACTCACTCACTCACTCACTCACTCACTCACTCACTCACTCACTCACTCACTCACTCACTCACTAACTCACTCACTCACTCACTCACTCACTCACTCACTCACTCACTCATTCACTCACTCACTCACTCACTCACTCACTCACTCACTCACTCACTCACTCACTCACTCACTCACTGTCACTCAGTCACTCAGTCACTCAGTCACTCACTCACTCACTTACTCACTCAGTCACTCAGTCACTCAGTCACTCACTCACTCACTCACTCACTCACTCACTCACTCACTCACTCACTCACTCACTCACTCACTCACTCACTCACTCACTCGCTCACTCACTCACTCACTCACTCACTCACTCACTCACTCACTCACTCACTCACTCACTCACTCACTCTCTATCCACCTATCTAGTTTGTGGAAATATGAAAATCGAACCTTTGCTGGTTGGTTTTCAGCAAAAGTTTGTTTCCAGCGAGAATGCAGTAGTATCATAGTGAACTAGTTAATCGTTCCCTTTCGTCGGCATGCAGTTCTGCTGAGCTCACGTGTAACAACCATCATCTGGTTCGATCACGCTGAATAATTTCTACGGATTTTTTCATTCATCGATTTATATTTCCATCATATTTTAGTGATTTATCGTATCTAATTTTTTACCATTTTCTTTTAGATAACTAAAATCTATATTGTGATGGTATATTGGTCTATATTGTGGCCTAACGTAGGTTTGACGTAGTTTTTAAAACTATAACATTGTAACCTAGTAGTTGCAATATTGGAAACAATGAAAATTAACGATAAGCGTTCGGAAACAATCACAAAAAGAGTTTATAAAGGAAAACCCAAACAGATTTATTGCAGCTTGTATAAACTTGGTGAAAAGTGTGTTTGGGTTGACCAAAGTGAAGGAAAATCCAGATCTGTAAATTGTATCGGAAATATTGTAATTATTTATTCTACGCAAAACTATATTGCCGGTCTTTCTGAGAGTAAATAGTCGAACACGCGTAAAATACAAAATTTCACGGTACAATTGACAAGACTAAGTCCCGAAAAAGATATACAGATCATTGTTGGTACGAACCTTAGTCCCAAATGATTGAATACAAATTTTCGTCATCCTAGGATTCATCCTAGGATTGACTGAAAATTTTTGGATAGCTGAATAATGGGTTCGCGAAAAAAGTATCGACAATTACCAAGGGGGTTTCATTACCATGAAACTCGTCAACGCGTATCAACATCGAAATTAATGTTATTTTTAAGACTTATTATATTATTTAACAAATTTAATTTTATTATCTTCTAAGTCCGTCTCATTTGTGCTGCTTTTATAAGTTATTGTATTATTTAACGAAGATAATTTTTTGGGCATTATCACTTGTGCTGCAGGCTGAACCCTGAGCCGAACTTAGGACGACCGCAAGAATAAAACGTAATATATACATTTTTTTATAAACCTCGATATACTTCATTGTTACTATTCGCCCAACAACAACATGCACAAACGAAAAAATAACGCCAAAAAAAGGATTGAAGGATGTCTTTTTATTTTTCGATAACTTACGGGCGTAAATGGCATTACAAAATAAGTAAAAATTTCCTTAACGACATTGTGAAAAAAGTGTACAAAGTTTGTGCTTGTGGGGATCGATTAAAATGTTTTATTATTCCAACGCTTCAGAATCGTTGGACTTCCGTTATGTGTTCGAATCTCTTGCACGAAAGTATGAAAATATATTCGGGACGAAGGATAACGTCATATTTTAATTTTAATTAAAACAGGCGGCAAACGAATAATTCTGGACACTTTCAGTTCACCCAACCAACTGACGTCGTTCCATCATGAGCAGAGGTGTTTTTTTTATAAAGAATAAAGACACGAAGTTTGGGCCACGTATATTTGAACGAGTGAAATTCGACGACGACGCATAGTTAAGTACCGAGATCCGAGCTCGTAGCTTGGTATAAGAAAGTAAGTGTGGTTCCTGGCGGAAGTGGGGAAGGCTATCAGGGCCGGTTCGTTTGAGCTGAAAAAGCAAAACGTGAAACGAAGCCCGGAAGAAAGTGAAATCGTTCACCAATCACGATCCGCCAGACACGTACCAAAAACTCAAAGCGTTAGACTCACTTTCGATGTTCCCTACCCCATTTTTTTACTTACTTTGACATATAATGGATGAGTTGATGTTCCGATTGCTTCTCTACACTCCGCACGTCTCTATTTCCGCTGAACAGCATGTTTGAGTAAAGAAGTTAAGGACAATTTTAGATCGAAGTTTTCTACATAAATGTAGGGGGAATAAATGATGACAAAAATGGTTTTGAGTACAATTTATTGCTAGACAAATTCAATTTTCCTTGGAGTTAATATGCCATTGGTTCTGTGCGATTTTCTTACCTTCTTCTTCCTCTATAGTAAGTATTTTATTAGTTCCAAGTTGAGGAAAAACTTCCAAAATGCATCGATGTTACGTGGGAACCGTTCGTAGAATGTAATGATTTGTTAAATTACAAAGAAGATTCCAGGAAGATTGATGATAAATTCCGTTGTAAAAAGAAATCTACAAAAAAAAATCGAAAATGCTCTTTTCCCACCGGCGGAATCAGTGCAAAATTTCCCATCGTTCTGTATAGTGAAAAACATTTTCGGTTTTTTCTTGTAAATGCCGCCTTCTTCCATATGACGGCAGCATTGTGTTTGTCCAATACGTGGAGCGGTGACCGTTTAGCCGTGCACGTAGAGGCGCATCAGCGAGTGAGCAGAGAGGCCAATACCTCTGAGACCTTGGTGTACATACGTGAGTAAAAGTCTGTGCACCAAAGAATCGGAAGAAACTCGGGCCGTCTATACCGGTATGGGTTTTGCAGAGCTTTCCCATACCCTTGGAAAATGCGGTGTAGTGTAGCCCGAGACGGCTGTGGACGTAACGAAAGTTAGGTGAACTTAGTACATTTTTATCTGGCAAGTATTGCTGGACCACTTCAGAAACGTGACCGGGTATCCCCTACTTTGTGTCGGGCCATGTTTTCAGTTTGTGCCATGAGAGGGTCCGGTCAGGTACATCAGACAAAGCAGGATATGTCATCCAGGGATACAATGACCTGTTATTGATTCTGCCGACGGTTGGCTACCGACATCAATTCCCCCAATATGATGGCACTAGTACATCTTACTCTCACGAATGATCAACTGATCATCATGATGAAACATGAATACTAAGTTGACCCGTGCATCTAGAGCTCACAATATAAACGATGTAAACCCGAACGTCATAATATTCCCATCATTATCTTGAGTTCCAGATCTATCAACGTAACCTTACTCAATATTTCTTCACTGGCAATTCGGCACTCGGGTTCCTCATCATTAGTTCCATTATACCGAAATACCAAAGTTCGTAGTTTCAATGAATTTTATCCTACATACCGCGGCCCTTTTTTTCACTGTGGTCCAACATCACAGATGCAAATGGGCATTGAACTTGAAGCGCTTCGAACATCGTAAGTTCAATACTGTCGAAAAATAGCAATGTGAAGTTCATCCCATTAGGACGTATCTGCATTCCGCGAAAAGAGAAATACGTTATCTTTGGACATTTTATTACGACCGAAGTCGCTGGAGCGCGTACCCTACAACGTGAACCTACAGTATGCGGGTCCATCAGCAACGTCAGCCCGATTACCTCGACGAAAATATAAGTGAAACAGCGCCGTTTCGCTGAGGCACTCCGGTTCATGGAATCTGCCGGTCTCAAGCGCTGCTGTTAACGTTACTGTTACAACTACAAACGCGGGCACTGCTAGTGCCGGGTCTGGTTATATAACGGCTTAATTACTCTGCCCTATTTTCGCGAGGCATTGTCTCGATGGGGCACTCACTTTCAAACCGCGCGAGACTAGCGTGTGCATTAAGAAACAGAGTGGCACCGACAAACCTCTGCTCCTAACGTACTCATCGGTATCCTATTGCGTAATCGGCGTTCACTGCGACCGGAAAAAAGATCACGAAAATTCGCGCGAAGCAAATTAGCGTAAGAGAGTAAAGCTCGCTGGTAGATTCTACGGTAATCGCTTAATTATAAGTTACAGGTGTTGTACGAATTAGAATAATTCCTTATTTGCAGGAAGATATTAGAGTCAATTGATTTTCGCCTTCTCGTGATAGGGGGGGGTTGATGTATTTTTGTTTCTTAAAATGTCGATAGAAACATGCCAAAAAACGTTGAAAATTTGTATTTCTAGATACTGTCCGCCAATATATGTTCGCCTACGCTGAAGTCCTTGTTCGCGCTCTAATAGTTACGAGAATTGTATAGCAATTTAATTCAACAAAAGTGCAAAAATTCAGATTTTATGAGATATATTTGGAGTAATTAAAAAATCACGCTAACGACGTCAAAACTTATGCGGTCAATTTCAACAACTTCTTGTTTAGGATCAAAAAGATTTTTTGATGATTCTTTAAAGTTTCGTAGCGTAATTTTTCAGACTTTCGTGGCTCTTGCTCTCCAATGCTTTTCCAAAATTTTCATCATGTTGTCGGAGCAGCTGTTGTCTTTTAAACCACAAGTACAAATTGAGTAATAACAGGCTAGGGTCCTTTTTCACGAGGTGCGGGATCATATTGTTCTCCCGCTAACCCGGCAACTCCGCAAAATAACCCTTACCACATTTCAGGATATTAAAACATAAAATTGCAGAACTGACACAAGTATTGGTAAAAATCCTCGACCATTGAGTGAGTCAATCGCGTAAGCTAGATTGACTCATCGGCGGGAATCTTCTCAGCGGCAATTCGCGAAGCGTTTTCCGCGTTGGAATGGTCATATCCTTCCCGGTGAGTTATACGTGATTACGCACAATAAAGGTTCAAGAATTTCGATTCTTATTTATGTATTCTTCAGATAGGCCATCCGAGTACTGTTCGAACCTTGTGAAGAGTCTGTACTCATATAAACCTTTGCGTCGGAATAACACCTTCGCTTCTACTTTTCGCCACGCTCTGAAGACTAGATGAATCTGTTTTGCAAAGTACTTTGATTTTCTCAGAAATAAAAGGTTTGAAAGGCTGCAGGATTCAAACACCTTTGGAAAAGCTTTATGTCTAATTTGCTAGCAACGCTTTGTGCTGCCTATCATCGTATAACGAACTAGATGAAAATGTCAATGAAAATGGTACGTAGTTACAAGCGGGTAATGATTCGGAAAGAAGTAAATTCATGCTGCATGACTATTTTATTTAGGCTAATAACCTAATGCTTCTCAAATACAAATTGTCGACAGTCTTCCACCACGAGAACGGTGCAAGATCGACTGAACGGAGAATATTCTATGCCCTAATTGAAAGTTTTGTGCCACTAGGCACGACCTAGCCCGTATAGAAATTTGAGTCAGAAAGTGGTCCCAAAAACCTTGAACCGGAGTACCTTGTTTACACGAGCCGTTTCGTTTGACGCCACCTGGCGGATTGTTGGCGCAGTATGTTCATACAATGTCTTACCGGCCAGAACATTGCTTTTTTCTGACAAGGCGACCGCGATATCAAAAACCACGAACTACCTGCTTCACTTGTTTGCCTCTTTAAATAGTTTGGATATTCGTTATGATCAAATTAATATTCATTATGTAATGTGGACCTAATACCGGTATTTATGATGAGCATTTTAAATCTCGTAGATCATCATTGATGAAAAGAATGCTTATAATGGTAAATAGTATTACAGAAGTTGTATTAGTTTTACCATAATCAATTATAAATATCTCGGATGGGATAAAAAGTAAAGCAGCTTTACACTGTTCTTAAACTCAAGTTCCACTTTTTAGGAAATGTCAATGTCTGGACAGGTATACATTACGTGAAAGTGTATTTGCTTGCAATGCATCCAAGCCAGAACATAGTAATTTCCAAATATGGAGTGTAAACCGTAAAAAATGATTTTGTGATCTTCCTACTCTGTTCCATGAAACAGCCCAGCTAGGTGAATCAGACGAGACAAGTCTGTCTTTATTGTCTGTGACCCTATTGTCTTTTTGTCAACAGTTAAACTTTATTTCAATTGTTTTACTTATATTAGGTACGTACTCAAATGTTCGATCTGGCAAAGTGACAAAAGAAGATATTTTGACTGCTAAATGGACAAACTCAAACAAACCCAAACAACCTGTGTGTCTCTTCAACGTATGATTGTTCTACCCCGATCCTAAGTTTCGTAAATCTTTTTAACTAATGCATTTTGAACAATGAGTCATATATAGTCCCAGTGGACCTCGATTATTGGGAGGGATTGAAAAAAAAAAATTAAATTGGCCGAATATTCTTTTGAACGGACCACACGACACAAAGTCTCATCTCTATTGTACAAAAATTTGAGTTGGTAGTTTTGAAGACTAATTGTGCACTGACAAGAGCTCAAAAAAAATGAAAATGAAGAAGCCCATTATCGTTGATCATAGAAATACTCAAATGAAAAAATATTGCTAAAAGTTTGTAAGGCGGGATTAAGAAGGTGTCTAATCCTGAAGGCATGGTGGAAATTTAAATATATTAAACTTGCAGCATGGACAAATATGGGTATGTATGTGTTTCAAAAAGTCTTGTTGGGGAATCAACAAAGGTATTCGTATTTGTGCATTGCACATGCATTTCATCGAGGTATTTCGTTCTCCGTGAGCCTGGAAGATTACCGCCGAGTTAAATCGAAGAAATAATAACGCGTTATAATAATGATTATTCCGCTACTGACTTGACGGTTTGAATCTGTATTATTCGATCGAGTAAATTCTATCGTAATAAGCAATTTTGCGCAGGTGCATAATATATCGGTAGCGATGCAGCGTGTGCAAAATTCAAATAAAAATCACTGGTCGATACTCGCGACTCGTGCTGGTTAAAACATGCATTGGCAATAAGCGTAATTACAGAATTGCCCAACGTTTGCACCTCGACTAGACGCTCGGTGCGCGGGAACTCTCAGGAGGCGCGAAACCATGCATCGTGCAGATCGAGATGAATTATACTTTTGACACGAGATTGGCGCCCTGGAGTCATTTTTCTTTCGTCGTTGCATCCTACACGATTTTTTTTACCTTGCCTCTTTTCGCCCTCTGTAAGTTGCGGTGCCTTATTTTTTTATCAATTTGATCTGCAGTACGCGCGAGTGATGAGTAATTGGAAAGTGACAAACGTTCTTAACCAAACGCTGGCGTTATTAATTGCCACTTTATGCAGACACCAACTATTGTACTTTTTAATTTACTGCTCTGTCGTGAAAATAGAAAACCGTCGTGTGTGCGTTGATATTCAATACGGCAATGTTTGTGAAATAATTATAACATTGTAATAATTGTAACATTGTCGTGTGATTCGCTTGTTTATGGCAATTTATTGGCATGCCTTTTCGCAAATGACTAAGGCTTCTGAAAAAAGTCTACAAATATCACTCAATTTCGAGGACAGCACATATTATTTTGCCTGGACTTTCGAAAGCCTATGTTCTGTGAAGCTATATATTATATGTACTATAGAGTAATAAGAATCTGGGTTTGAACGTACAAGAAAAGCAAGCATAGCAGAAAATACAATACGAGGGCTATTCTTCATTCGCCTGAATGTTTGTGAAAAGCCAAAAAATGTTTAACCATGATCATATGTGCTTGTGTCATGTGTCACTGAATGTATAAAAGGGCAAGGCGTGGACGTGAATATTCCAAAACCGAAGGGCAGTTGATACCTATGTAACCATTTTCTGATATATATGTAAGGTGTATCAAAATGACCTAACATTTTACGTAGTTAATAAAACATATTATTATTTCGAAAAGTACGAATATTGTTATTTTAATATAAGGTACAAACATGGAGGTTATGTGTGACACTCAACATGCGATAAATGACCGCCTCGTCCCTGTTTGTAATCGTTCACCTTTTGACGTAATTTTCAATTACATTTTCGCATAATTGCGGACTAATTTCATTAATGGTGCGTCCAATTGCCTCATTGAGCTCCGGAATGGTCGGTGGATCATTGGCATACACTTTTGCTTCAATATAGTCAACCCCAAAGACACAAGTCCAATGGCGTCGAATCGCACGATCTTCGTGGCCAATTCAGATCGCGCGAGATAACACGACCGTGAAACTTCGTCTGCCATAACGTTGCAGTAATAATTCAGAAAATAACAATTTCGATGCGTGGCTCTATCGTGTAATCCTTCATGACTAAACCTCCATATTTGGTGATGCCAGGTGTCAAAGATTACTACTCTATGTTTACCACAAAAAACGTAGCGCGCAATTTAAAATGTCAGGTTATTTTGAGACGCCCTTAATGAAGGAATAAAAGAGAAATATGTCGATTAACCAAAGTTATTTCCTAAGCATGTGTTTTTCGTCGACTGGCAATTTTACTTCATATTCTTCCACTAAAAATATAGCGATTGCCACATACCCCCCGGCTAATTAATGAGATTTATGAGCATAGTAAAACCAAAGTAGAGAAACCGGCAACGAAAAATGTATTTTATAAAAAATTTAAATAAATTTCAAGTTCATCGAATTTCATGCACATTAGGTCGATTTTGCTCCGAAAGTAAATGCTCCTTCCAAAATGCACATAGTTACAAGAGTCGAAATGCCCTATGGACATATCCTAACAGTCTCGAAGAAATAAATCTGGGAATACTTGGATAAATGAGAATGCATCATTAAAATAAAAAATATGCAAAACCTCGAAAATAACTGTCGTTCGAAAAACTACAAAGAAAAAAGATCGACGGAGAAATGTCTGGGAGGAGCGGCACGAGCCTCCGATACACAAGTGTAGGTAAGGTAGTTATTCAATAATTTTAGTGAAACATTCTCGGCATTATTCAATCGCCCTAGATCCCGAGTCCCGAAGTGTGACGGATTGTGAACGGTGAGCCAGCTACCCAGTCAGCCTAGTCAAGAGGACCGGTAAGAGCGCTTGGGACTTTGCCGTACAGCAAAAGCCACGAATTGAGATTGCCTTTACCACAGGTAGCACAGAACAGTGGTAGTAGCTACGGAAAATCAAGAGAGACGCACTTCGCTTCGCTCTGCTCGTTTAGCCGCGCTCCGAGTGACACGTGCTTGGCTCAGCCACCGTACAAGCCGGTGCCTCTCCACCTGGAACAAAACTGTCCATGTTTTCGTTTTCACCCAACTATAAAGAAATCGAAATCGAATGTCTCAATGCTAGCGCTGTTTCATAATTGTTTGTTTGGTTTGTTTTTTCATTGCTAAAAATTAAACAACGACCCTAGTAATAAGAAGGACCTACCGAAATATTCATCTCTGCAAAAACCATGCCCCATCAATGTCCAAAAAGTAATCAGAGATTAAAACGCGGATGGAGACAAACGTTTGTTTTTTTTGTTATCAATCGATTGGGCGAGTATTTTAAACCCTTCAAGGTCAAGTGGAGCAATGACTAACCGTGTTTCACCTTTGGACACCGTCTTGAATGTTAAGTCTACTTTTTGAATTTTAAAAGCATTGGTACCTATAAAGCATAATAATGCCGTATAAAGATAGTTGTAATAAAGCTAATACCAATAGACTCATTTTTATAGTTGTATTAGAGAACCAATCTTTCTAGCTTAATTACTGCACTTCAAAGTTGTCTGGTTTTTCTGTCTCGTGCTTTTTATTGAGAGTCATGACTAATGAGCCTAAGGTCAGAAGCTGGAATTGATAAATACGTAGTATGTACTCGATTTGTGGCGATTTATGCCACAGATTAAAGATTGCTCTTGCAGTACGGTCGGTTGGAATACAATTTAAAAAATGCAATGAAGTGGCTATACATGTGTCTGCTTCGATGACTAGTTGAAGATGCTCGTTGAACTTATAATAAAATGAATTCATGGTTAACAAAAAATTATAATCGCAATTGAAAGCGACTCCGATTTTTTAATACAAAATGGACGAAAAAAAATGGTGAACCTGATCAACGCTGGACGGCCTGACCATGGCCCGATATTATTGAGGGAAGGCAGATCAGGGGTAGGACTTTTGCATTTTTATCGAAATAAATTATGAAGAAGTACAACGAAGTTTTGATTTTCATTTCGCCTGATCGAATTGCCCATGTTACTTTTTTCCCACCACATATTTGATGTTTCTTTCTTTCCTGTAATCCTTAGATTTCATGTTAGGTGCGATGTTTAAAGGAGTATAAAAAGTATAAGATGTGTCCTGCAAACAGAGGCACCGTCCATTTAGTAATTATTACTTTTTCTTTTGGCTGAAGAATATTTCGAAAGTGATGGTGCAACTCGGTCGGGGACTTCCTGCACGATCGCCCATACCGTGAGTATGACGATGAAACTTCACAGTGCCTTACTTTGCAGAGCAATAAAACGATGAAACGTTTTTGGCGCAGCTTCTGCGAGGATGCGTGACGCAGTCTACCGCAGAATGGAAGGAACCAAAGACCGGGCCGATACAATGTGTATTTATTGGCGAAGAACGTCAATGCCGATCAATTGTTACTTGAATGAGAGCTGTTCGTTTAAATAACACAGTAGTGCAGCTATTCTGAAAATACAGGGTGGTTGGCGGATGGACTGACACAATTTTTTGGAGGATTGGGGGAGGGTGTCGGCTGGCTCATTTCTAATTTTCTTACCCTTAGGCTCAATGTCCGAAGTTTCACGGTAACTGAGATATGAATTTAATTTTTTCTTAATTTTTTATAATTACCCGAAATTTCGCCTTTAAATCGTCATAATTTTTTTGTTTGTGGTTGTAATAGCACGAAATAACATTAGTTGCATTCTGCAATGTATGTTTATTATAATTAAATCATTATTTGATACAAATGGTTCCAATAAAATGGCCCCTGAAATTCCAAAGTCTTAATGTGTGAATGTATGAAAAATTTAAACTTCTAAATTCATTACAGAAAAAGCTTGTTCTCTTCATTTTTACCACATGATGGATTGACAATTTTTATGACATTTAGCATATCGTTGGAAAGGGTATAAATTCGAGATCTTTTTAAAACAAAGCTAAGTACAAAATAGCTTTTAGTTCTTTTGTCATGATGAATTTAGAAGTTGACATTTTCCATACATTTACGCATATCTAAGAGTTTTAAAGCTCATGAGTCATTTTCTTAAAACCAATTGCATCAAATAATGATTCATTTATAACAAACATACAATGCATAATACAACAATTGTGATTTCGTGCTATTACAACGAAAAACAAAAAAGTTATGACGATTTAAAGGCGAAATTCTCGGTATTAAAAAGAAACGGAAAGAAATCATATCTCAATTACCATGACACTTAGGATATAGGGTTTAAGGGTGAAAAAACTAGCAAATGACTCCCCCGCTCCCCCAAAAAATGGTGTCGGTCGATGCGCCGAACACCCTGTATACAAAAATGAGACCATTTTTCGACCCATATATCTGCCACCTCACTGTTAGGTACATGGATACCATTTTCAGGTTAGTTCAGTCTGTCTTGCTTGGGTTTAAATTTAAGGTAGGAGCGTAAAATAAATTAAGTAATCTTTTAAATATGATGGATCTATTGTACTTCATTCCCCATGTGTCTGGCGATGGAATATCGAAAATATTTTACTGATTAGTACGAATTTGATCCAAACAATTAAGTTAGTATCTACAGTGGGTAAAAAAAGTATTTGAACACGTCGTCTTTTTCAACTTATCCTTTGAAACAAATAAAATCCTCCATGAAGTTTCTTGTTCGATAGCTTATCCTAAATATATATGGCAGCGGTCTCCAACCTTTTTTGGTCCACGGACCGGTATTGTCAGAAAATATTTTCAAAGACCGGCCTTTGAGGGCCGGTACCAAATGACTCACGGGTCGGTACCAGTCAGCGGCCCGGGGGTTGGGAACCACCGATATATGGTGTCCGCTTACAAAAATCTTGGGAAAACTTGTGTTGGAATGTTTCATTCAGGTCCTTTATGAAATGTTTTATTAAGGAACACGTAAAACTGTGTTGACGAGTATTGGTACTAAGTTTCAAGTAAATCTGACCAGATTTTTTTACCATACAAACTTTCCTACCTGTTTTTCCCCTTTCGGATTGAATTTCGAAAAACGCTCAAATGCGTATCTTATTAATCATGATGAAGAGCGTTAATACTAAGTTTGAAGTCAATCTTCTGACCAGATTTTCTTATTTTACCTACGAACTTTGCCACCCCATTTCTTCCCTTAGGGGTTGAATTTCTAAAAATGCTGGAATACGTGTTTCATTAATTGTGTCAACAAGCACGAATATCAAACGTGCAGTAAATCCGATCAGATTTTTTCAAATTTGCGTACAAACTTTGTCGCCCCTTTTTCCCCCTTAAGGGTTTAATTACGAAAAATCTTTTCTCAAATGATGCCTACATGATAAGTTCAACGTGCCTTGCAAATTTCACGTTTCGGAATTTAGCGGTTTAGGCCGGGCGATGATGAGTCAGTCAGTCAGTCAGAAAGGACTTTGCCTTTTATATAAATATATAGATTATATCATACTTTCAAAGCATGGATGATAATTATTATTGGTAATTGTTGAATTTACTTCAACTTAACACGGAGGAAGAATACGGTAACTCGTGACTGCCATAGCACATCGAGATGTAAACACGCGATGACAATAAAATGCTAACTATTGAAACAAAAATTGCATGGTTTTCGGAGGCAGTAGGTTTGTAAAGAAATTTAATTGCCTTAGTCAACCATTACGAAGCCTATTACGTGATAACGAGCTATTGTCTTAAAAATGCCCAGTTTTGCAATGCGCAGCATGTGTAATTCAAAAGACTAAAAGAATGAATGTTGAAATAATTTCAAAACAATAGTCAGATTTATTTACACGGACCACGATAGTTTAAATAATAACACCGTTATATTTATCTGCTTTTGGGCAAAAGTATTTTCAACATTTTCTGGATCGAATCTCTAGCTCAGATATCTGCGTAATAGAAAAAAGTTTTCATGAACATTGCATGCTCAGTGTGAATATTACTGTACTACCAGGTGACTAGTAGTACAGTTGTGCTGTACATTAAAATCGGGAAAAATTAGAAGAAGGCTAGTTTTTTGAGACGTGATTTGGTAGGTGCCACGGGGGCTAAATCCAAGTTTGCCTAAAAATCGGGATGTAGGGTCTTTTTAGGGGATGATGGGGGATGGAGGTGGATTATTGCCAAACCACAATCCCCGCGAGGTTGGTGCCGGGAGATAAATATTTCAGAAAAATCCGGGTTTTATTTTTGTCCACAGCGCCGAAGTCGTGGAAGTTCATTTTGGGGGTGAAAAAGTGGGGCGAAATTACTAAAAATCAGTTTTGATACTGAAGTTTCAAAAAAAAATTATTTATTGAATATCTGAAAAAAATCGATTTTTCGGGGATGGTTTAAACGTACGAAATGTAGAGAATAATTTTCTCTATATTCGTTTCTATGAAGCACCCTTGAATTTTTCTTTCTCCAACGCTTCTCGAGGGTTAGAAATTAAAAATAAAATTCTGGGAAAACTATTGACCAAAAAATAAAGAGATACGGGTTGCGCGCTGTGAACAAAAATGTAGCTGAGGATTCAAGGCACGAATTATTTTCCAAAATTTCATTTTGAATTTTCACATCCCGAGAGGGGTTGGAAAATCAAAATTCAAGGCTGATTCATAGAAACGAAAATATAGAGCAAATTATTCTCTACTTTTCGGACATTTAAACCATACCCGAAAAATCGATTGTTTTTAGTTATTCAATAAACTATTTTTTTTTTTGGTATTTTAACAATTTTTTGGGGCGGTAAGATATTATCGGAGATTGATGATCGAATGATTGATCGACGCGTCTTTTCAAGGGCTACAACGTTCCCATTTGAACAAGAAGTGTACGATTTTTTCCGAAAGTGTTTTGAATTAAAACTGATTTTTCAAAATTTCACCCCACTTTTTCACTCCTAAACTGAGCTTCCATGATTTCGGCGTTGTGGACAAAACTAAACCTCGGATTTTTCTGAATATTTTGCCTCACGGCGCTGACCTCGTAGGGGTTGTAGTTTGGCATCAACCCACCGCCACCCTCCTTTAACCCCCAAGATACCCTGTACCCCGATTTTTAGGCAAACTTGAATTTAGCACCGGCGGCACCTACAGAGTCACTTGTCAAAAAACTAGCCTTCTTTTAAATTTCTCCGATTACGGGGTTTTTCAGCTACAGCACGACCGTACTATATATAAAGCGTGGAAATGTTTAGGCTTTGCATTGAGGTAACACAACTAAGGATGTGTACTTCCATATGCTTCTTATAACCGTACGAAATAAAGAAGTTTTCAAAAAGTGATTGAGCTACCCAAAACCGTTTCTTGAAATCCATTGTCAAAGCTTAAGGCAGTATTGTTATCTAAACATATGAAAAAATAGTTTGTCCAAAAATTGTTGAACATTCGTTTACAGACCTATTTGAATACGTCTGTCAAAACCGTTTAAAGATGCTCATAAAATTAACTGATTTATGGTAATTACAAGGAGAACGCCCCGAGAGCGCGGCCCAGACGCCGCAACTAATCGTGTTTTTCTTGGACCTATGCTTTTCAAATTGGCATTACTATGACATCTCGGTCACCAATTGGCCGATTAAGCTCAGATTTGGCATACACTTTCTGTAGATAATTGTTTAACGTTGGTAACAGAATTAAGTCGGATTATTAAAAAAAAAAAATGATTCGTAGAATGATCCCAACAATAGGAGAAATTGATAATCAAAGGTTAGCGTCCCACCATTTGGTAAATTATTTTTATTGCGGAATCTGGTAACAACCGTCACAACACCCACACAGATTAAGAATATGTTTCGTTTTTTTCTTTCATATTTATACAATGTCCACAACACTGGCCGTCAATTGGGGGCGTTTTCCACGCACCGTTATAAACAACGGTACAAAAGAACATGATAATATTTTTTTTCAATTTGGACGTACTCTTGAAGGACCAATGGAGATGGGCATTCAATAATTTTTTTTTTTCAGTCATTTCATCTTAAAAGTCACTTCCAAAACAGCGCGCTAGGCAATAATACTGTCGTAAGTTTTACACTATGTTATCACTTTTCCATACAGGTGGATGCCTTTAGATATCTTTCGCACTTTTGTGTTTGCACCGTTTGTTTAGATTAGACAATCGTGAAATGAAAATATTCAACCTGTACCGGGGTTTCCTTGTTTTCAAATGATTATGATTGATATGTGCAAAGGCACGTATTATATTTATTGAAACTCTGTATCGAAAAATCGATATAAAAAAACGTTGCAATTGGTATATAGGAATGTACAAATCAGCGCTACATAATCTACATCTCCCTATCTGCCTCAAAACACTAAAAACGTTGTACGAAATACCCTACATACAGAAATTGGGATAATTCATTAAGGCCTGAGATTCTTACCGTTTTCCGTCGAAGGTTCAGTCGGTAGATTTAGGCTTTGTATACAGCCTGAATACGCTTCTAGTATTCTATTTCGTAATGTAAGTCCATTCTGGTATTCTCAAATAAACTTACCCACAATCTTCTATATTCCGTATGTATAGAGCTAAGAAACACGTTCGCTAGTGGGCTACAATCAGGCGTGCCTACATGCAGCCTTGAAAGGTCCATTTCACATTCTAATGCTTCTGCGCCGTGACTTTCGGAATACATTCTAACCCGCTTTTTCTTTCCTCTCAGCTTTATACCAGAAACATTGCTCTCTCGTCCGCAAGAAAAGGAAAGGCGGTTAATACGAGAAGGAAGAATGGATGGACGAGAATGACAGCGAATCGCAGTTCAACGCGAGGTCATAAATCATTAAACTTAGGCCTTTGGCTAAAATGAGTGAACCTATCGTGAACAAATGTAAATGTATGTATAGTCACTGTTTTCTTTTCGCCCAGGTTTATCTCAGTCTTCGCTGTATCTATTTTCGAGTGTATCATCGCTTGTTCGTTCCGGTTGTCCTTTCGTGACAACCGGAATTGCAATAACGGATAATTGAGCATTCTAGAGATGGCTTGTTGAAATCTAAATAGATTTCGTTAAAGCTCGGAGTGTTGTTTCAAAGTTGGTAAGACGCTTCTTCTTCTGATCACCGATTTATGGGTACACTTTTTCACCAGATTCTTCGAAGTGACACTCGGTCAGTTGCTTCAAAATCAAGTTTAAGCGTGTGGCATTAGAACCGTACGATATTTGTAAAATTGCAGAATATCTCTGCATTAAAATCATTCATGAACAGTAATAAAAGTGAGCACTAAACCCACTTTCTATTCGATTTATAATTACTAAAGGGCAGCAAATCACGTCACGTTACCAGCACATCGCGCAATCGAATTCCACACAAATATAAACCAACCGGCGTGTTCATGGCAATCGATTTGATTGTCTCCCGTCCATTATTTCCGATGCAGAAACACACAGAAGCTTCAAAAATACCCCAAAGCATGAATCAGCAGGTGTTCCGAAATTGATTGTCGGAATTAAAATTCTGCTTGCACCGAGGAGAGGTCTTGTGCCACATGAAGTGTTTGACATTTAAAGCCTATTGAAAATGAACGAGTCATTTTGTAAGTAAAAAAAGGGATGTCAGCAATAGGTAAGGTGCGATCCCAGTAGATACGACATAGTCCAAGAGAGCAATGGATCGATCCAGTGGATAGGAATAGTAATCCTAGTTGGTGGCTAAGGGTTGAACGCAGGACCGGGCCATGAAATGTATTCTGCTCTAAGGGGTATAATATTCACTCTGACCCAATAAGCATTGCTATCCATTTGTCCATCCCTGTACTAGCTTTCTGCCAATAGAATCTCTGGCCAATAACACTCCATGATGGGTCATCACACGGTACTAGCGTCTCTACTGGAAGGACTC
>OX632362.1:14780573-14805985 GCA_951751655.1 Ophion costatus | reverse complement strand
AAAAAGTTCGCTGGTAACCGGTCCGCCGCCACAAGCAACGCCGTCGACGATTACCTATACACAGTAGTCCGGTCTCGGCACGACGCCTCGTGCTTCCTCTCCTAGGCAGACATTGGATCAATTATGTGGAATGAGCGCCGTTCTTATTTATTTTACTTTCTATTTCTTTTATTTGTTGAATCGCCAACTTCTCTTCCTTTTCTGTACGTTTTTCTCAATGGATTTGACGTCGTTTCAAAACTTACCCGATGTGTCTATCTGACGCGTGATCATTTATGCGTACATGTGGCAAAACGATTTCTCGCGAACTAGCTACTGTTTTCGTCACTATTATTTCACGCTGTTGCAGGTTTCGATGAATTTTCTCCATATTTTTATCGAAATCTCTTGAAATCTTAGTTTTAAGCACAGTTTTTTTTAAATTGTAGACGAGAAATTTGCAACGATCGTTTATTTACTTTGGAATTTGACCAAATGGCCAAATTCCAATTTTTTTTCTGCAAAACGGTTGGTGAAAAAAAAGACATTTTTTTAATACAAAGGTACATATATTGAGAGCCTTTAAAATTAATTATCAAAAAAATACAGAAAAAGATGGCAGCCGGAAAAAAAAGACATTTTTTTCGCGTCGTTTGACGGTGGATTCTCTCCAACTTAATCTGTCTATCTGAAATCTGAAAACGAAACGGGTTATTCGAGTTAACAATGAGTACTTTTTTAATAGTTATTTTAAACGACGTGGTGATGAATTGCAAGTCGAGCACAAAATCGATTAAAGAAGTCGTCACTTTTACATAACTATTAAAAAATAAAGAATGATTTTGAAAAAGTGAGATCTCCAACGACCTTTAAATGTTTGTAATCGTATCTCCTGTAAATTTGAAAACAAGCCATCTAGTGGTTCTCGAGATATCATGTCCACCGACTTTGAGACCAGTGTTTCGAGAATAACGCGTCTGAAGTTTGAAGTATTGTTACCACTCGCCCGGCCGACTGTTAGAAGCTGTAGCTCATTCAATTTTACGAATGCTTCAATGAAATGTTCAGGGAATATAGCTAAAAGGCGATACTATCGAATAAAAATATTTTTGGAAAGTGCCATTTTTTGACCCACCCCAGATGTAGCCTGTTAAACCGTTTCGGGTGGAGCCCAGTTACTTTCGATGAATTTACGATGGGTTTCTTTTATGAAATCGCAATCGATAAACTTGCGACGGTTATTCAACGAAATTCATGCAGTTGTAGTTCAAGCGCGTTACGTTTGGCTTTGAAATATTTTTGTGATTTGTAGGGTCGGTCATTGACAGAATGAGAAAAAAAGCAAAGTGGAATGGCTACTGTCGTTTGAATAACAGTTGTTAATCGTATGTGCACAAAAAGATTACGAGAGAGGAGAAAAATAACTCTAAAAAGTAATCACTAATAATTTATTCGAATCGGGTATACAGTTATTATACCTTACTAGTGTCGGAGATATATCATACGTTCTTTCGATAGAGTCTTCATCGTTCAACGTCGTTTTGATAAGACATTACACTTATTGAAGTCCGCGTCTTCTTTCCAAGATAGCGATATGACTGTAGTATCGGAGTCAAATTGTATTTTCTTGGTACATTTTAAGCTAATTCTTTAGATGAGTGACTTTTCCCAAATAAGCCTAAAAAATTTATTTAACTGTTTTTTCATTTCCTGGGTTTTTCCATCAATAAACAAAATTCCCCATTAACCAATTTTTTACGAGCACAAAATCGTTAAAAATAATGTAAAATTTTTCAAAAACTCCTCTATCAAACCCCAAATAAACCGGAACAAACTTAAACAAATTCATAAACACACGAGCAACGTATATTTTTGTTTTGTGTTTGTGCTGCATTATATTTTCTCTATACATTGTATAGATTTTGTAGGTCATGGGTACATGTGTCAGTGTATGATAACATCGTAATTTAAAAAGACATATTTATTCAAAGTACTTGCAACGAGTGCTGGACGAGAGGGGGATGTGACCGCTGCGATTTCTCTTCAGCATTGCATTAGGGAAGGCTTTTTTTATAAATCCCTCTACTCTCCACCCCCAATATAGGCGTCGAAATGTTCAAAAATGCCCTAGTTTAACACGTGTTTCCGCGAACTTTAGAAACCCATAACTTATTATGGGAGGTCGAATTTCAGCTTCCCCCGGTTGAATATCATCATTTATAACCCAAAACCTCATTTTTCTGAAAAGTCAGTTGTCTAAAGAATGACCCATTTTAAGTTCAGTTTCTTATAAAAAATTACCAAACGATGTTGAGTTGTTTTAGACTGGGTCTTCCGCAAAAGTGTGTGCATGCTAATGTATACTGCATGACAATATTATTGTGCGAAATTGTCCCTCTCAGGAACGTGTGCAATACACGTGTATAGCGAAAAAAATACATAAATGAACACCATTATCTGGAATTACAAGGGTAGGTACCTCGAATAAAAGAAAATAAACCGAAACCTCTCCGAATAAAAGAAAAGGTATTTACAATACCATAATACTATACTGATTTGAATGTGATTGTTCTGTTTGGGTACCTTTTCATTAAACATCATTTTGTGGCTCAGAGAAATAGAACTCGTTTATTTTCCATTTCGCAAGTTTGACCGAGTAACGGGATCTTTTGAAGACCTACGGCAAATAAGTCCGCATCCTTATTGACTTAAGGGGTAAGGCCACTGTAAATTTTTTGAAAAATCGATTTTTTTTTATTGGCTTAAAAAATAGTTTAAACCCTCTAGAATAAGAAAAAAAAGGTCCTGTGCGAAAAAAAATTTGTTGTCCTTAGGAAATGAAGGTCGCCGCCAAGCGTGTCAAAACTTGCTCCGAAACGACTGCAATTATATCGGAGATGGCGATTCCAAAACTTTCAAAGGCATCGTGGATTCGAAGCCTTATGAAAATGTTGATGTTAAAAAAAAAGAGTGCATAGATCACGTGCAAAAAAGAATGGGCACTCGATTGAGAAACTTAAAAAAAGGAACAAAAGGTCTCGGGGGAAGAGGAAAACTCACTGCCAAATTGATTGACGAACTAAGCATTTATTACGGCTTAGCAATCCGTCGAAATTCCGATTCCATCAAAAATATGAAAAATGAGATCTGGGCAACCCTTTTTCACAAAATGTCAACGGATGAAAAGCCTCAGCACGAAAAATGTTCGGAGAATTGGTGCAGTTGGAAGAAAGCGAAAGCAGAAAATGCCTTGGATGCGTATCATCACAATCAGCCAATGAGTGAGGAGGTTTATCAAGCCATCAAACCCATCTACATGGAATTGAGCCGGGACGAGTTGCTGGAGCGTTGCTTGGGGGCCTATACTCAAAACAATAACGAAAGTTTCAACGCTACCGTTTGGAGTTTGGCCCCCAAATCATCCTCAAGCGGAAAAACTGTACTAGATATTGCGACGGATATCGCTGTTTTTGCATATTCAATGGCGGCCTTACCAACGTCTTGCAAATATTCAAGATGTTGGAGGTGGAAATTGGTGTACAGTTATATAATTTCTGCATCGAAGCCAACGCCAAACGCATCACGCACGCGGAGACATCTCTGAGCGACGCGGCCAAAAGTGCGCGCGCGCTCCAAAAATCAACCAGGAAAGACGAAGAAGACGAAAATTTGGCTATCGAAGGACAAATGTATGGTGCTGGGATTGCAGACTAACGGTAAAATTTTTTTTTAACTTCTTTTTTTAATTTTTTCCAATAAAAAACTATTCGCAAAACTTTAAACGCGTTTTTCTCGAAACATGGTTTTTCAAAATGGCACGCAGCATAACTCGAACAATTTTCATTTTTTTTACTTGAAATTTTAACCAGATGTGAACATTTACATTATCTTGAGAATGTCGATCGGAATTTTCAAGAACTTTATTTATTGATTTTTTATTAACAAAAAACGCCGTTTTTTTTTGTCAAAAATCAATTTTTTTTTTCAAACGCAGGCCAAATCCACAAAAATTGATACTTTTTAAAATCCGATCGACATTCTCTAGCTATAGCCCTCTAGATTAATGGTTTTTTTTTTGTTCTAGATTCAAAAGTCCACCAGTGGTGCTGCGTGCCGCGAAGCCCTGGAAGCAAAACATGTCCCGGGAAGATAGCTGTGGAACCGCCATTTTGTTTTTTTTTACTGTAAAAAAATTTTATAATAAAGTTTAATGTATGCCCGATAACATCATTAAAAGTTTTTTTTCAAATACCTTCAATTTCGGGAGCAAAAAATTAGTGAAAAAACCTTTTTTTTTTGGCCGTTACAGTGGCCTTACTCGTTAAGGACATTCGGGTCTTGCCGAAGTAATCATTGGAGTGAAATAATTCCCGCTTGCCGTATTTTGCTGCACTTTTTTTGTTTGATGGTCTTTTTTTTAAATTGTCGTGTGCTTAAAGTTAAAGGAAATATTTGCATTTCAAGTCCGATGCTGAGTAAGCAATAGACGGCATTGCTAACGTATAAGCAAACAAAAACTCTAAAGTACGCGGTGACAACTTGAAATAAAATCAATTTCACAATTAATCTGATGATGTGTCCAACGATTTTCGGGTAGTGAAATGCGACTTTTTTTTTTTATTTCAATCACAAAATAAGTAAAACCATGCATTTGGTTATCTTTCGATACCATATTGAACCAGTATGTGATTCCGAATGTGACGATTCGGCGCACCGAATGTATTAATTTTTTCACATACTTAAGTGAAATTTGTCAGTTTCCAAAAAAGATTGGATGTTCAATATGAGGGCAACGTTACACCCTCAGATTAGAGCAAATGAAAACTAGATGATGAATCGGAATTCGCACGTTGATGCGCAATATCGAGCTCCATTTTGTAAGAATGATATTTTTTATTTATGACCACAAGGTGACATAATATTTTGGCAAAAGCTCCGGAAATGGTACATTCACAATTCATCGCGCGATAAGGAATTGATTAAAGAACCAACTTTTCAACCAATGAAGAATCGACTCTCGATTCCTAAAGATATATTGAGTGTATATATATATGTATCTGAAGTATATTATTCTCTATTTTTGTTGACATTTATTAAATTAGTCGTTATCCTGTGCTTTAATTAATGAAAGCAATAATAGGTACATTTTTTTCTACTCACTGTACAAATGGCGAACTTCAGGATTAAATATATAGATATAAATGATTTCATTTCATTAACCCGCCATTTACAGATTTTTATACCATCGTTAAAAATAAAAACGAAATGTCGAAAATGTCGAATCGAATTATTACTGAAACAGTATTGCAGTGATGGTGAAAACCGTGAAATTAATCATCATTGGGAAAGTTACCAATGTAGCTTATCGCCCATTAACCCGTTAAATTAACAATGTTTTGCTATATATTAAATATATCCCAAGTTGGAAATGCAAACGTTGTTATTAATTTTACATTTTACTTTGAATACGCTGACAAAATACGACATATTAATTAAATAATGTTTTATTGACACAACTTGATAATGCAGTCTCCTGTTATTTACACGTCTTATGCAATGTAATACAAAAAGTGTTTCAACGCATCAGACTAAATATTTTCTGATCAAATAATAATTCCTCATCAAGTTTGGACAGTAATTCGGCAATGTTTTTTAAACTTTGACAGATCTGCTATCGGGAAGTAATTCCCTGAATATGTCCGATTTCTCTCACAATCAGATGATGCTGAAAATATGTAAAAAATTAGCCAACTTGATATGCTTACCATCGAGGGTTTTTTCTAAGGTCGCAGAAAAATGGGAAATTGTACAATATGCACCAAACACCAATCCTCCACTCTTTTTGTTGGCAGCAAATTCAGTTTTGTCCGAAGTGGTCCCGACCGAATTATCCAAATACAAAGTTTCTTCCGTCTTTTCCATATAATGTAAAACCATAAAAATATTTGTTTATAACTCGATCGTAACATGAACACACAACATAGATTAAAGAACCGCAGCACAAATCTGCGATCTGCGTGCGGTCGCATAATTAAGTAAAACTAATTTCGCCTTGCTATGAAATATAGGAGGAAAATGCTTCAATGAAGTGGGATGTTGTTTGTAGCTGGCGGCGGACGACACTCTTGTACAACGATCTGCAACGAGCACGCAAGGCGTATGAAGTGTACGTACGCCTGCGGCACAATGCTTATGTTAAAAGATTTTGCGTGACGTTCACGGTCTCATCGTTGCTAGAAAAGGACAGTAACGAGTCTAATTTAATTTATAAGCTCCGTTTTTTATGGCATTCAAGAGAAGGAGGGGGGGGGGGGGGGTAAAAGGTTTTTTATCATCCAAATTCATTCTTATAAACAGGCAACATATTTTTGAGCCTTTTTAAGCCAGATATAAACATAATTCAAAAAATACACATTAGGAACTGACAATATTAATCTCTATCATTTTTCCACACTGACTGGCATTTCTGAAAGGAAATAACAACTAATTCTTCAAAAATATATACCGCTGCGATTCACCGCTTTTCCTCTATGTTGGAAGAATACATCAAAGTAAGTGAGTTTTAATAAAGTAAAAAGGATTCAATGCAAAACGAAAGGTGCATAGTATGGATGTATAAAATATAAAATATAATCAACACAATAGTGAAATTCGTTAAATGCGTATCACATAAAGTTAAAAATTCAGATTTAGAAAAAAGTGATGGTTGAAAAGATTTTGCAAAATTAGAATTCCCACTGAGCTGATACAAACGCTTCACAAACTTCTTCACGGGAATATACATCGAGATTCATTTCATTTATCAATTAATAAGATAGCTCAAAGTGGGTATAAAACAAAGAAATTTTATAATCCGTCAAAATAAGAATGATAAGAGGATTAAGAAAAATTGTGTTTGAAGAAAGAAGCCGAAAAATGTTCTATCACGTGGAAAGCGGTGTATCTTGCTCGGCATCCATAAATAATTGCCTTAACTGAATTGTAAACACTGTGTACACTAAATTTGGATCAATTTTTTTCATCTATACCATTTTTTTCGGTTTTCGTTCTTGTACGATTTATAATGCTTGTAGCAATAACTGTTCTGTTATCATTTCCGAGTACTTGTATAAACATTATTTGGCATCTAACCACGCAATTATTGAGTGAAATATAAATATGATTATAAAACGATACATGGTGCCCTGCAAATAAAAACGTAGATGATAGCTTAGCTTGAATAGTTTATTTAAAAAATTATCCCTCCGAAGAAAGCTGAATCGGATAACCGAGAAAAAAGTCAAAACTGTTTACCGCAAACAAATGTCCATCTCCCGATGGTTTAAATTCATATTAATTGAAATCTTCATTTGGGTTTTGCAGTACAGTTTTTCGATCATTTCATCACTATATATTCAAGTGCAATCAGAAATTAGCGTTAGCGAGCGTTTGTTTTGAGCCGGCATGTAAGTACGTGTGTGTGTTTGGGTTGTAAGTATGTACATGTGCGTACGTGTGCGTTTTATTTATAAGAGGGGTAACGAGCATCGGCGACGTAACTTCATTACGATCAAGAGCTCGTGACGTCTCTTCACTTTCCCTGGACGCGGCGCTGACAGCAGGCTGGCTGAAATTCGAGTAAATTCTTTACACCTAAGTATGTCAATAGGCCGATCGAAGGTGAATAATACCTTGAGGTAATTTTTCACGGGATTCCATAACGGAGAATATCAAAATATAGAAAAGAAGAAATGACTTCCGAATTTAGTCATAGGCATAAGGGTTATTAATACCCCCCCCCCCCCCATACACACACACACACACACATACACACACGTCTTTTTGAAAAAAGATAGATAAGCAATCCATGATTGAAAAACTGCCGCGAATACTTCAAGACCAACATATTAGGTTTGTACGTTTTGAAAATGCGTTATATACCAAAAATGAACTGAACGAATCTTCTCGAAAAAATGTGTTGATTATGTATAAAATACGGATACACGTGAAATTTTTTTTTTTTAGTCGGTTATCTCGTAAAATATTTGCCACGTATGTTGATTCTGAAGAATTTATAGATTTTTAAAAAATAGCAGATGGATCGTTGCCGCTTTTGAAAAAAAAACTCCGTTGACGTAAATTTAAAAAAATCGTCCAATTTAGAAACTTACATTGTTTTCATGTATTTTTTTTGTTTACAAAAATTCTCGTATAAGCTTATCTTTTTTTTATGATTGTTTCCTCAAAGTAGAAGCAAACATACTGTCCGCTCTAGTTTTTTTTTCTTATTGATATGTATATACCGTATATATGTATGTACAGTATATATCCATGTTTCGTAATCAGTACATGGAGGTATTAAATCAGCTGGTCTCGGCGAGACTGCATAGTATACGAAGAACTCATTTTCTGGGCCTGTTTCGTGTTTCAAAAAAAATCGAAGTGGGGTTCGATAATATGGGATTGTAAGTAGGTCAGCATAGCACGACTAGCAGGTACATGTGTGTTCGTCTTGTTAGTTTTCCGAGGGCCAGAAAACGTTCGCGCTCACAGCGATGGTGCCGATAGCATTTGAATGAGTACGATTTACCTATCGTAATGTCGATGCGTGGAGAAAATAAAAACAAATTTGGCGAAATTCAGTTTCTATTATCCATGATTCCTAAATATGGGTTTCCAAAGTCTAGTTTAAAAAAATTAAAAATAACTATTATGAGAAAGTGGAAATGCAACTGAAAAATTGACAACTTTAGGAAAGTCATAATAATAATGACCACATAACTTAATTTCAATTTGAGACCCGCGATATTTTTTACATGTTCATGTCAACAAGCTATCACTGTAAATTTATTTATTACATTCGGATAACATTTTATGTCACAAAGAATACAAAAGCTAAAGTATTAATATGAATTTTATATCCATCACGAACAGATATTAACAGTAGATAAACAAACACACAAGAAAAAAATTAGATTAAACAATAGGGAAGTGTACTTTTTCCGTAGATCAAATAAGGAATATTGTTTTATATCTGAACATAATTTTTTCTACACATCGTAACTTAAAAAAAAACTCTGTGTGTGTCTACTTCACACGCGTAGGAAGTGAATACTTCTCTTGCCTTTTATTGACCACTCTCATTTTTTTATATTATTCTTTGTAATTCATTAGATAATGGACAAGTCGCATTGGATGATAGACAAATTATAGTTTATTCTTAATGTTTCATATTTTACAATTATTTACAATATAATTACAGTATAGTACAATAGACATACAACTATAGCTGTATGTCTATTGTACTATTGTACAACAGCTATAGAAACTATTATAGCTGTTCGCTGTAAAAACAATTCAATATTTTCAGCATTTATTCATGTTCTGTGTGCGTGCGCTTCTCCTGAGTGTTGCCGCTGGCTTTTGATATTGTCATTACTTCAATAGTTATTTAAATAATTTTTAAAAATGGTAATGTTAATTGTATTATTTAAATTATGTTTATAAATAATTATTAAAATGATTTTTAATTTTCAATTGTTATATGAATTTTTCTTTTTTTGTATTAAAAAAAAAAAATTGTTATGTTAATTATTTTATTTGAATGATTTTTATAAATGATTATTGAAACGAATTCTTTTTAAATTGCTATTTGAACTATTATTCTTTTGAAATTTTAAATTATTTGAATTGTTATTTAAAATTGCTATATTATTAAAAATTGTAAATTGTCATAACTATAATACTGATTAAAAATTGATATTTTAATAATTTTTCAAACTTGTTATGTTAATTATTTTATTGTAATGATAATGACAATGATAATGATTATTTAAAAATTATTATTGAAAGAATTTTTTAAAATTATTATAATTGTAACGAATTATTGAATGTGAAGATTATTAACAATTATGATTATTTGAAATTACTTTTAATTGTTATTACTTGAATTATTTTATTAAATTATTATTTAGATAATTGTTTTGAATTGCTATTTTAATAATTATTTGGAATTGTGATTATTTTCATGAAAATTATTTTTGTTGTTTTTGTGTAGGTCTCCGCAGGGCCGATGAAAGACTCCGGGTTTTACAAAAAAATTATTTTTGTTGTTTTTGTGTAGGTCTCCACAGGGCCTATGAAAGCTCTCCGGAGGGCTGCAAACGCCTGTGATAAGCTCTGTAGGGTCTCCGAAGGGATCCGAGCGCCTTCGATAAGCTTCGTAGGCTCTCCGGAGGGCTCCGAGGGCCTTCAATAAACTCCGTAGGTCTGTGCATCAGCCTCATCAGCCTCCGCAACATACTTTTTTCAATTTTTTTTAAATTACTTTTTTAATGATTATATTTGAAATCTTTTATCCATGTACAAAGCCTGCGGAGGCTGTAGGAGGCCTTCTACAGCCCTGCGGAGTGCTTCGAAAGCCCTGCGGGGCCTTCGGATAAAAATAATATGAACGCTATTGACTTTCATATTAGATCATAATAAATAAATTACTAATAGCAAGGGCAAATCTGCTTACGGCTGTGCAGCTTGGATTTTTGTAGTTAACGCTCCGACTCTTGAGCTTTTTCCACCTTGTTTCTAGCTCGATAATTACGTTGATATTCCGCTGATATTCGGCAATCGTTTTCCTTTTTTTGGAATTCCGGACGTCGAAGGTGCAGTATCGGCACATGGGTCAGCCTGTTGCTCATCGCTTTGTCTTTGACATTCCATGTTCGGTGGAGTACCGGATGAACCTAAAAAGAATATGGAATCAATTAAAATTGATATTGTTATTTTTGAGGCTTTCATGACTGTTTATATTATGACACAGCGAAGCCACAGAAAGTGGCTTCCAGACGGAGCTCGTGTTGTATTTCAGCATTATGCCAACGTTTCGCAATCGTTACAGTCTGCATCATCAGGGCTCAGCGCTCTGATACCGAAGCTCTCGTGTCCCAGGCTTTGATATTACAGCGCTCAGCCCTGATGCAGACGGTAACGTTTACGAAACGTTAGCATAACACTGAAATACAATACGGCTGCCATCGGGAAGCCACTTCGCTTTGTAATAAAATTATAACTATATTACATAGAAGGAATGAGAAGTATTTACTTCAACAATGCAGTGAAAATTTGGTTAATATATTTTCAAATTATTTAGTACTATAATTTTTCTTTTATGTAACAAAATTGAATGCAACTAAACCAAAAAATATAAAGGAGACATACCTGTACGTCCTTTCAAGGGTCCATCCGTTTCATGACCATCAGCCATGTTTAACCTCACTTCACGCAGCTTTTTGTTGTACACTATTTTTGTACACTATTTTATATCCACAATATTGATTATTTATCAAACACGAGCGCTCACACAGGGCTTTTTTACACGCAAAAGTACGTAAAAATATAGTTTCATTTTTGTTTAAAACACTCGATTTTTGCGCCTTCGGCTTTCTCTGGTACGTACCGGTTGCGACTACGCATGATGACTCGTCCGCGCATGCGTCGGCGAGGGAGAGGGAGATACTCTCTGCCCCTCGCTCGAGCGAAAGCCATGAGACGGAGGTGTGAGCGAGAGAAAGTGATGCTCTCTCTCTCTCTCTCTCTCTCTCTCACGCATCAGTCTCCCGCTATCTTCTTCGATTCCTCCATTCTCTTGTCCGGTTTACATACGTGGTGAGGGAGAGAGAATATCGCTCTCTCGCTTACACCTCCGTCCTTTTCTATCTTCTTCAATTCCTCCATTCTCTTGTCCGATTTAACTGACGCGCGTCTATCCGCTGTCGCATAAGAAGTATTCACTTACAAAATCTGGGCGCTTATTTGCAAAAAGGTTCAAGTAACTTAACATTGAAGAAATACTGTGTCATCGCTATATTAAGAGGGTATCCTTCTCGGGAAACTTCAAAAGTCTTGTTTTTTGCATATCGTTATGGTGAAAACTTTCAAGAATATTTTAAAACCAACCGGAATCTGAAATTCTAAAAATTGACGAAGTTACACATATTTTAGTGGAACAGTGTATGATGTTTGGCGCGTAACGAAAGCGGACATCAATGCACAAGTACACTCAAAAGAGGCCCGAACTGCCCGCAGACTGCGTAGATTATGTGTGCAGCACAATCTCGATGATGAGGAAGGATATGGTGCCGGAATCGCTGATTAGCGGTAAGACGACAATATTACACAAGATCGTGTAAAATATTAACTAAAACTTTGAACGCAATTATCTCGAAACTACATATCTTGACACGGCGGCATTGACATCTTGAGTAACTTTCACACTAGTGTGAAAGTTACTCAACCCTAAGGGGCTGATTAGAAAAAAATCTCGAAATACGTATTTGCTCATTTGTTTTTAGGAGTACTTTTACGAAGTTTCGAGTCGAAATGTCTATTTAATATTGTTTCTCCATACCAACTTTGACTCCCAATTTTACCCCTTTAGGGGTTGAATTTTGGAATTTCCTTCCTTATTTCTTGTCTACATCCTAAAGGGAACCCCGATGCAAAATTTAGCTTTCTAGTTCCAAGGGTTTGGGCTGGGCGTTGATGAGTCAGTGAGTCAGTCAGGACTTATATATATATATAAGATAGATATATATTATTTATATTGTGAGTTTCGTTCTCGAAATTACAAGATAGTACCGCTATTTTACCACCTGAGATATCCATAAACTTAAGAGGTACAAAAATATTGTTTATAGCCTGTCACGACTTAAGCTTTTCAGGTTAGTCGTTTAAGGTTTTTAGCAGCAGGACGTTTGTTTCCAATCAATAGATATGGTCCGGCAAAATAGATTGTAAGGGATTTGCCGACGAAATGGGAGCGGTTTGAACGGAGAAGAGAATAAATGTCCGGTTCTTGGAGCGAAGAACTCGGTATCGCGAACCATACATTTATGTAGTAGGGAAGCACGGGGCAAGACCAATACGCGGGGTAAGATGAATCATAAGGCTAGGTACTAACCAGTGTGTGCGAGCACAGTGCTCTCGTTTGAGTTTGGAGGGGTGGTGGAAAGGCGAATGATTAGAGACAGGTGGGTAAACACAATGAAAGTATTAATGATTAATATAATGAGAACGATATGTCAGAAATTTTCAAGGTTACTGCGTGATTTATTGTTAATTCGTTAACCGTCCAATGGGGCAAGATGAATACAAGCTATCGCAAAGCCGCAATATTTTACAACGTACCAGTATTTACGTTAGAAAGGGTGAAATTAAAGTAGTAAAGCGTTTGGTTCATCTTCGACCGGTGTTTCTACCAGGGGAAGAAAAACTTACAAATCATTAAAGTGATATGGAAGCAAGATTATTCTGACTAAATACTGCACAACTTAGATGATTGGCCTATCATACTGCTCGTATTCAGAATGAAACCACTTTTACATGCGAAAGATGCCAATAATTTGTATCCCATCATTCTACACGTTTCATCTTGCCCCGCATACGGGGAAGGTGGAAAAAATTAAAGCTTAATTATATATATACATATTGTAAAAATATGGTAACATTCAGGAAGACTGATTTCTTTGCTTCCAAAATTAAAGGATTAATAGATGTTGATTAGTTAAAAAGAATCATTAAAGTTGATTGACTCATATATGTATTGTTTTCTTTGAATATGGCCTTTGCGTTATCATCTTGCCTCTACTTCCGCTACGTATTGTATTCTTTTTGATGTCGAGTCGGTTTCTAACGGCAGTGAGACTGCGATGGCTCGCAGGCAAATATTGTTCCAGACTATCCGGATGAAGCGATACAATAGCTGCGGAAATAAATCACCAAATCTCGAAGAAGAAATATTGATATCAATGGGGAGGCGACTGAAAGTGTGCACGAGCTTGAGGCTTTCGTCTTCACCTCAATTGCATATCGCACTGAGCAAAATTTGATTGCCAACGGTATGAAGAACGCGGTCAAGGCGAATCTTATGTCAAGGCATTCGCGATATGGTAATGCGCCGTTTGAAGCTTCGAAAATCCACTTGGGAATGGCAGCTGTTATGAATGAGACTTTGACAAAAAAGTTAGGCCGTTTGCCTAAAACGGAATGTTAGCTGCAGAAGACAAATCTCTTCAGTTGCTTTCCTCTCCGGATTTTCAGCAGGAAAATGAACATGCGTTACACATAAATCGTCTCGAGCTGTTAACAAATTTAATAGGGTTCAAATGCATTACAAAGGATTTACGAGAATGCAAAATTCCGCTAAATGTTAACGTACTGCAATTTCGTACGTTAACCGAACGGACAGTACTTAGTATTTGGAATTCGATGAGATTGCATAGGTGCTGAGAAATATTATGTATAACCAAGATTGCGGGAACCGATTATATTTGAACCGTCAAGGTCTATTCTGTTGTCACCTTACAAGGTACTGACGTCCCCATGCGTGTACCGCAGCTGCGATTGATGGCAAGGCTGTTATGACATATAAGGAGAAGGGCATTTTGAACTCCGCAACACACAGATACTGGTTGCTTTACTAGCCGATAGCACTTTGAAGTAGAATAATGGATCTCTCGCGTCATCCTTTTGATGTCATATCATGGACAAACTTTTACCCCTTTGAAGCAAGCCAAGAGACTGTTTTCGAATATATGACCAAATTGTTTAGTTCGTGAGTTTCCCTCGGAACGCTCAATCGATAAATCTAATTTCGTTTCGTTTCGTTGCGTTTCGTACTACATACATACCTCGAAACCGAGTTTTTTTTCGTCCTCAAAGGTCTTTTCATAAGGCGTCACATAAATGAACATAATAATACATATACTATAAAACATGCAACATCAGCTACACTAGCACGAGAGAAGGAACTCAGTAGGAAAACTTTAAAAGAATTGCATATTGTCTAAAATGAAAGCGTGCTCATTTTTGCAAGACGCCAACGAAATCGGATGGAGGAGGTCATGTAAGGTTCTTTGAAAAAAATCATCTTTAAGGGAGCTTTCCAGTGTGAAATTTTCAAAAAATCGATTTTTTTTTTTTGCTTTATCGAATAGTATACACTTCCGAATATTCCCTGAAATTTTCATGCCGAAATTCAGATTATTTCGGTTACTGTACAGCATTTCTTGGAAGAAGGCAACGGAGCGCTACAGCTACAGCGAAACTTTGAACGCGTTTTTCTCGAAACAGCATTTTTCAAAACGGTGTCCAACTTGGAGGGCAGAGTTTTAAAGCTATCGAGTTGAATTTTTTACACAATATTCTTAACGTCATTGTTTATCGTGCTATGGAAGCTTTTTTTTTTTTTTGACATCTTCCTATTTTTTTGTAAAAAAACTGCCAAAAAAAATGCTAAAATCGATACTTTTTGTTCAAACCGGCGCCATTTTTGCAAAAAAAAAAAAAAAAAAAGCTTCCATAGCACGAAAGCCAATTATATACCGATCAATAATCTTTTTGTGTTTTTTGCTTCAGATCAAAATTGTGACCCCCAACGTGGACACCACATCCAAGTGCATTTTCTGCAGCAATTGTTTCATCATTTTTATAGATATTAATTAATAAATAAATCGATCTTTAAAAAATTGTTTTGTATTCTTCAATACCCAATTAATATACAAAAAAAACCAGACCGATTAGATTATTTTTTCTTTAAAAAAAAAAATCGCGAAAAACAGCGATTTTTCGGGCTGTCACACTGGAAAGCTCCCTTAAACCACGATATTATCTTGTAAAACATTAATGATACGAAAGGGATATTATCAAAGTTCTATGCAGCTTTGCATGTTGATTTAAGTTTTGTCGTAACATACAGCAGGTAAAAATTGGAAAAAAAACGTTGAATCATGTGCGGAACATCTATCTCGTAATCAAGAGAACAAGACTCATCTGTAAGTGAAATTCGATTGTAATTTGCATATGAGTGAATCATATATGTAATTTTCGTATAAGTGTATCGTGTATAGTATTTATATACGAGTCTCGTTCGAAACGATTACGCCTACCCCTTTTAATAATTACTCTTGACCACCCTTGTGCAAATAACCGAAGTTCCTGCAGACCAAATAAAGCAATGTAAGCCTGTAAAATATATGACGAATGCAGTGTACTGAACACTCGAATCTTGATAGGCTGTACTTCACTTACAGGTGAGTTGTTCGATTTTTCAATTATATACTGTGTCATATGATTACATTATATTATTTTACATACATTTATCATACGACGACGCACGCATTGACAATATTATTAATTCTATTACATGACTTTTTTATTTAGAGATTTGTTAGATAAGTATTGATTAAAGTATTGGTTATTGCCGTTTCCTTACATTTTCCTGAATTATCCGCCAAGAAGATAACTCGAAAAAATGATTTTACGAAACGACAGTGCTGTTTACGATGGGACAAGCAAACATGTTCTCCGCACAAGAGCGCGCAGTTAATATTCTATTCCCACGTTTTAAAATAAACAATAAGCATAAAGACACAAGCACGTGGGCGCAAAAAATCATATTCATACAAATAGTCATGAGTGTTATTCTCCGAATGTACGCGTTGTTAATGGTCATTCGACACCGAAGAAAAAAAGGGCAAGGGGAAGACTTTGTAGGCAGAGGGTCAGGGGTTTCGGTCGATTTTACGGAAAGCCGCTCGACGCTCTTGAAAAATTTGTGTTCGTGCTTACCCGCACGTTTAAGTGAGCGCTAAACGAGGGAGAAAGTTAGACGTGTGTCCACGTTGTGCTTACCTCGCGATTCGTCTCAGCCACTGTGCGCGGCCGTACTACGTCGTACATACCTTCACCACTCGAACGTTTGTCAATGAGGAGAAGTCTCTAAAACATTAAGGACTCATGCCGAGGTCGTCGCTGGAGTACGTATGTTCGTAAGCGCGTACACGGTTTTCCCTTTCGGATGCGAAATACGTGATTACCGTTTCTCGTCGCCTCTAACACAAAACACGAACTCACTACGCGAGACGTATATTGTCCACTTGGCTATGACTTATGCAAATGCGTTCGCCGCTCGCCAAGTATTATTGCAACGGCTGTAACAACTACGATGGCAGCAAAAATTATATTATTATATATATTATTATATATATATATAATAATAATAATAATAATAATAATACTTCTTAGCCCCTCGAATATCAGCGAGTCTATGACCGGTCGGAAAAAATGTTTGCAAAAGTTGTATAGCACCGAAGGAACCATCGAGTGCTGGTTAAGGATTTTATCCCAATCACGGCGACTCGAAAATTAAAAAATTCACTTTACTTTCTCGAATGGAATGACGATATCTATTTTCGTAATTCGAATACATATCATATACGGATACATGCAAAAATAATGTTTTCATTCGTATAATATTTGCCGCAGATATTGGTCCTGCAGCATTTGTAGACTTATTTTAAGTAACAGATGGACTGTTGATGGTTAAAAAGAACTCTGTTGAGTTCAAATTCAAAGAATCGTGCTATTTAGCAACTTGTACATTGCTTCCTCGTGATTTTTTTTTTCTTATGGGAATTCTTCTATAAGCATATAATTTGTTAAAATATTTGTTTCGTTCTAGTGGAAGCAATCATATTGTAGATTCGTGTTTTTTTGTCATTGTAATTTACGTACTGTATGTATGCACAATATATATATATATATATATATATATATATATATATATATATATATATACACGTATGGTAACCAGTCCATACAGCTAAAAAATCAGCTTGATGAGGATCACTATATATATTTGCGCAATTCGATGGAGGAGCCTAAAATACGCACGGTCCGTAAATTCCGAGACTGTCGATCAAGATTAATTAAGCATACAAACTCAATGAAACGTGCATTTTTGGATTTTTAGTTCCTTGATAATAGTGAAAACCGTCTTTATGGAAAAGGGGTTATTCGATACTAAAAATACGAAGTTCTTACTCGTTGTGTATTTTTTAAATATTTTCGTGAATTACAAACGTGTCAACTTTGTTCGTGAAAAGCTATATCCTGTAGAATTAACTGATTTATCAATAGCAATCATTCCATGTTTATTAAGCTCAGAGCGATACTCATTAATGCCACTTTCAAGTGATGTGGGTATTGTAGTAATATCTGTTCAATAAAACGTAGACACTACTTTTCATAATAAACTACCTATCAAAGAATATTGTTTTCAGTATGAACGTAAAATGAAATTCAGTTGGTTGTCCATGATTTGTGCTTTCGATTCCAAAGTTTATGTTCTCGTCATTTGCGAAGTGTTAAAAATACTTCACGAGGGAGAACTTTGTATCTTGATTGTTTAAGAACTCTTTTTCCATACAATCTGAATTTGAATTAATACCAAACAACCAAAAACCTAATGATGTTTTTGTATCGACCTATTATGTTTACTCTTAATTGACAGTTTTGTGGTTTACGTTTCGTACATTTTTTGAGTTCGTCTGTAAAATAACTCAACTCTAGTTTTTGAAGAAGGGGAGTTTTCCCTAAACTCTCTGAAGTATCACTATCTTGACGAACCCCGTAAGCACGCCACCATCGTAAGGGGCCACCAGGTGGTACCTTTCAAACTTGACAGCAAAAATTGTTTCGTAACGATAATCGGTTTGAAGATTTCCGAACTGCAGAAAATGTGCTTTTAATATATATAACAAAAGGTATATCTCACGATATGATGTCAAGTACACCATGAGACGAGACATTAGTTGAATGTATAATAGAGCACAAACAAATTTAGAAAATATTGGATTTATTAGTTTGCCCAGTCAATTGCGGCTGTGTCCCGATGGAAGTCGAATGCAAGCTGCATAAAAGTCCAATTATTGTATCCGAACACGAGAGAGAAGTTAAACTGTGGAAGTATCCAGCTGGATAGTAGAAAATCAAATGTAATACGGATTTATATCGGATGTATAAGATCAATAAAGCCGAGTAGAAAGAACGCATTTAAATAAAATAGTCTGCCTGTCTGCCCGTTTGCACATTTGCCTGCTTATACCTTGATAAGTACCGAATCGATTTCGTTTCATTTTTCCCATAAATATTGCTTTGAATATATAATAGGACTTACATTACTAAATATTATGGGATCGCATGCATAATGGTATAGTTAATTACATTTACAATAAAAAAGAAAAGAAACAAACAAGCACAATGCTAAATTTGAATCAATAAATGGCAAAGATAATCACATACAAACCAACCCAAACAAACAAATAAATGAAAAAAATATATACAAGCAAAAATTATAACCAATGGCACGCCCCATTGGTTGTAACTTCTATTTGTATCTATTTTGTGTGGTTGTATGTATTTTTTTTTGTTTTTTCCTAAGGTACACGCTGTTAGCGTTTGTTACCTATTTTTTCCCACTGTAACCGTTTCTTTCCTCCACTGTTTTTCCTCACTCCTTTTTCTCCACTTTCTCCCTGCCCCCCCCCCCTCCTTTTGGCCGCAGACGACTTCTCCCTGTGGATCATGTTCATCATGACATTTCTGTCATGATGAACCACTAGACTATCGCACCGGTTTTTGGTTGTATGTATTTATTTGTTTAATTTTAATACTTTGCTCATTTGTCTGTAAATGATCGATAAATAGAATGAAATTTTGAACATATGTTTATTTATGAAAGTAGTGGCGCTTTTCGCATTTGCGTATAGTTTTACTCATGACTTTGCTAAAATGGTTAAATAATCAAGTCACAACAAACGATATGCACACAAACGTCAACCACGGCAACTGAAAATAGTCATATAACAAGCGAATGTCCGAACGAAAAATGAACGTATTCATATTCGAATCGGCTGACGACAGCGAGATAATTAAAATTACCAGAAAGCGAAAATAGTATTACGCGCGAATATGAAAGTTTATATCTGCGCGGAATAAAATTAAAAGATTTTGAGATTGCTCGTTGTCAAATAAGGCACCTGCGAGTAATAAGGCCTAGCAAAGCGAGCTTTGCGATACAATGAAAAATATTCAAATTAATCAACGGTTTTCAATGATAATCGAACTTTTATATCAACTATTATAAAATATCAACAAATACCATAGGTAACTTCCACCATAAACAAAAACAACATTAATTGTTTTTAAAAACTTCGCAAATAGGCCTTATTTTACTATGGTAGGATAATAAGGCATACGTCTTTAACGTAATTAAATAATTAATCTACATGTTATACATTTGGTATTTCCGATCAACCATCATATAAATGCACACATTACATTTTAGAAACGCATATAAACTATACATTCGCACATTTAACAACCGTCAGGGTCCTCTTCAAGCGACAAACCTAAGCACTTCCCATAGTACTACTTTCCAAATTTTGTGCACTGTATCATGTCAGCTGCCCTGTCCTCTGTACAGTCGTGATAGTACCAACTCGCTTGCTGTTGTGAACCGCGGTTGCCAGTGGCGGTGGAGGTCGTTTAATTTTTTTTCTCATCTTCACTATTTTTATTGAACAGAGTTTTCGTGACCAGAGGTCCTATGTAATTTATGGCTTTTCGCCTAACCGTAGATTTTTTTGTAGTTTTTACTGGTGAGGGCGTAAGTCGACGAAATGCGGGTCTGAGCCGAGTAAGCGACACATTGTCTTTATCATCGTCCGAACTCGAACTACCGTGAACCATACAGTAAAAGCTTCCCGTTGTAGCACTAAAAATGGAGATTTATCAATTAGGAACCAAATTCACACCTTCTTTACAATTGTAGCATCTTAAAAGTAATGAAAGATCCATTAAAAAACAACTAACCGTGCTACAAGAAGAGAGAGGACAATAATTTCTATGGTTAAATTTGGTAGGCCTTAAGGGGTTACCCCCGCTTGCGATTTTGAAAAAATCGATTTTTTATTGCATTTTTTGGAAGTATAAGTATCTGAGAATGTGTCCTGAAAATTTCAAGTCGATCCGAACAAAATTGACTGAGATATTAGCGTTGAAAGAGAAGAATCCGCGAATTGTAGATCTGAAATTGAAACTTTATACGCGTTTTTGACAAAATGGCATTTCTGAAGTCGGTGACCAAGATTACTCGAACACTAATGAACCGATCTTCTTGAAATTTTTCAGGCTTATTTGATACATAAAAATGTAGTCTTTAATCGTTCGATTTTTTTTTCGAAAAAAAAATGGCCGTTTTATAGCCAAAAAACGGCCGTTTTTTTTCGTTAAAATCGAACCATTAACTTTGACTGTCCGCCATTTTGTGAAAAATGAATATTTTTTAAAATCCTTCGATTGAAGACTAGTTTATACTTATATTTGACTGAATCCATCCGCATTTTTTTTTCAGATGATCCACTTCGCCGCAATGTTGGTCACCGCAAACCGTGTATATAAAAACATTATTTCATTGACGGCCATTTGCCACTAAACAATGTAATATTTTTGAATAAAAAAATTACTGAAAATTCTTTAAGATGTGTTCTTTAAGATGGTATATTGATCGATTAAAAAAGTTTTGTAGTCTTATTTTAAAAAATTCATGAAAAAGGCCTTTTTTTGCGCTACCAGTGGGGGTAACGCGTTAATACCCGTCGATTACGTTTGTAGAAAAATCAAAATGAAAAATATTTAGACCACGATAGCTCATTCAAATATTTAAGATCATAGAAACATGAAATAATAGAGAATTGGTCAGCAAATTTATATAGCTAAGTGTAATATTACAAAAAATACTTACGATTGATCCGGAACGATTTGTATTATTCCCGCCGCGCAGCGGTCCCTCACAATGTATGATGCAACGCTGGCGGCGGGGAGAGGGTTATCGTGCATGCGCTAACTTGTAGCGACATCTTTGTGCGTTATGCGCCTGCGTGTGCAGCCTTGAGCGAAAGCGCTGATTCGAAATACGATTCTCGATCGTTAGGCTTTATTACCGCAGGTACCTTACATGGAATATGTTTATTTTCATAAACATGTCATATTTAAAAAATATTAAACAAGGATATTGCATAAGTTGCAAATAATATCTATATCACACACGTACATCTAAATATGCACTCGCATAGACACAAACGCACTCAGGGAGAAAGATGTATGCATGCGGGTATACGTGCGAGGCAGAGTCTTAATGTATTTATTTTACGAACCCAAATATTTATTAATTAACTAGTTTTCGTCTGTAATCAAGTAAAAATACATCACAGTATACTCGGAAAATTTGAAGCCAAGTTACTAAACTTATAACGAAATATTATGACTAAAAATCGTCTCATTTATGAGACGCTTTATGGAGATGACAAGTTAGCCACATTTATATCTAATAATTTATACACTAACTAACTGTAGATGCCGGATATAAATTGCTCACGCTTTTAAAACATCTAAAGATTCCGTAATGCCAATACAAAGAGAGGGTCACCGAATGTTTCAAAAAAATATTGATATAACGTAGAAAAATATAACTAGAAGAATTTTCGGAGCCGCGACTTATTAGCGAAAGTGTAAAAATGCCTGCATCTACTATTATAAAGTCGCGCGATTTTTTAAATTCCAGTTGGGTATAATAAATCGAAACGCCAAAACGCCAAAAATCCATTTGGGGGTGTCTTAGATTATCAAAAAGAATGTCTGTGCAAGATATCAGCCAAATCGGGGTAACAGTCATTCGGAACTACAGCCAAATCCGAATTCGATGGTTATTGTAATCTGAAGTGGGCATGCCCAGTTGTATCATTGAGAAAATCGATTTTTTGACGCTTTAAAGTACACGTTGGAAATGTATAATTAAGTTTTAAAGTCGGTTTGATGAAAATTGACGATGTAATAAGTCTCCGGAGTGTACCTTCCATGGGCAACAGGAGAAAGTCTTAGAATTAGTGATCCTGACAGCGCACCGTCACTAATGAGATTATCAGATATCAACCCAACTACGGTGCTGTACCACAAAGTGTTTCAGATGCCATTGAACCCATTTAGAGGATATCTCTAAAAAAGTGATAAATAACACGAGGCTATAGAGGTTCACATTGAGCCAATGTTCATGAATACGCCGTCAGGAAAAACTCTGTACGCATCTTGACAGCCGCACCCGCGTGCAAGAAAACACGTGCGAGACTCGAACGTTTCGCAGACGCAGCGAATAAGTATTGGTGAACTCCATGAGGTGTGGCAGCTATCTTTTATGGCTCTGAAATCCATGACTCGGTGTAACTTAAAAATAAATAATTTTATGCAAGTGCAAACTCCTCATAAAACTTCAATCGCGATTTTCTTAAGACCGTATTTTTTAATCGGGTGACTCGGAAATTATCGAACCGCTCATGTTCCGATTTTGGCGACTCCTACCCGTATACATGTTGTCGTTGATTAAGGTAGTTCTGTACTTTTGGTGAAATCTTAGGAATTGGCTGAAATCGAAGTATGGTTTAAATATGACCTTCATAGACTGATGCCCAAAAATTACAAGCTCTGTCAAAAATTTACAACCTCATCGTATAGGCATCGGATGTTACTATACGCTTCGACCGATACTTTTGGCTCATACGTGTCTCTACAGAACTACCTTAAAGTATTTGTTTCATATTTTCTCCAAAGTTTTTTTCTAATAAAAATTGAGCCATTTTTCTAAATCGGAAAGTAAACTTTTTACCTCTGACCATACTAATTTTTATTGAAATTAACACATTGAGAAACTTAGCGATAAACGATACAAGAGTTTCTAATGTAGTGAACGAATTTTTTTGATTTCACTTTTAATTCCGGATGAATTTACTTGCGACAATTGTGGTCAGCGCAAGCCGCAATTTTACTGGGTCACATAACAGGAGCATTCAAAAATATTTATTGTTGACCATTGGTCTCCATATTTTTGACATGTCCCTTGAAATGCAAAAAGCTCATTCAGTATTCTCTAGGGGTGTTAGACGTGTTTTCCTTGCAACTTCATTATTTGGGACGATCTGTACGATAAGTCGAACAATTTTCAACATTTTTTATGGCAGTTTCTTTTATCTTCGGGAATTGATTTTCAATACTCTGTCGAATTATTCCTTTTTTTTTGTTTGATGCAAAACTTTTCTTTACATATAAAACGCAATATTTAACGGATTAGAATTTTTGACTTGAAATTATGAAAACCTATTTTTTCGGGATTCAATAATTTGGCCAGCAAATTATAACTATATTTCTTTACAAGAATCTTCTTGGATGTTTCAGATTCATCATCTCGAGGGGGAATTGAGCATATGGACCATGGGAATGTATGTGTGAATGTATGAATACCGTACATGACCATTAATAATGAATTGGAAATTAAATTTGTTTAAATGCACGTAGTGAAAGTACCAATAATCCAATAACTTGAAAAGGCTCATTTTTGTTCCGACTGGACTTATATTTGTTATTAAAAACATTTTCATACCACACATATTTATTTATCGCAGCCCTCGAAGTTATTGTGGTTTCGATTTTATAATTGGCGTCCTCAAACAACCGCTTTGCGTTATCCGCAAATTCTATTAATGGTATGGAGAACACTTTGAGGACCATTGACCTCTCATAATGTCCGCACTTTTACCATCTCCAAAATTACTGCAGGCAGAGCATGACGTCTTCAAAACCTTGCTCGAAATATGTAATCAATGCAAAAAGTGATAAGTATGGTCTAGAGTAGCCAAAAATCTATCTATCTAAAATATCTATCTATCTATCTATCTATATAAAAATGTGATCTATCGACCCTACTCCAGTCTTTCAGCATATCTTGCCTTTCTTTCTTCCTAACTCGCCCTTGTAGGTTCTTTTCCTTTTCCTCTTTTCCATATATGAATGTTGGATCGGATATCCATCTCCTGTTGACGCCATTACATCTTTCAGTTTTTTCCCGATATAGACGGACTTCCGTTAATGATTCCCCTGATTCTCTCGAAAACACATTTTGGCCTCCCTGTTGTCCCGCATTCTCAATGCCTGATAAATACCGTCTTGCTCTTTCAACTCTCCAGGGGTGGTCCGTGTTATCAATATCAATTATAGTTATAAATTTCACTGTGTGGTTTGTAATTCTTGACAAGATTCTTTATCAGTACAGTAAAAAAAGCATATGTTTTTTTCTATTTAGGTAGGGTGAAACAACCCCCAGATTATTTTAGTGGGGGTCAATTCATATTATGTAGCTGTTCCTAGACTGATAAATACCGCTGTATAGTAATATTGTATAATAAAATAAAAATAGGCACTCTATTCCACATTTCCATATATGTACGTGTATATATTCAGAACCGTTATGTACATACGTTTGTAATGTTTGTGCCCCGCATTGTGCGAAGTTTCAACTTCGAACAAAGCTTCCCGAACACCGCAATCTCAACAACTGGTAAGTACCATTCTGATCCAGCGACTGCGAAATCACCTTTTTTCAAGGAAAATTAGTAATCAATTTTTATCTGTTCGATAAGTCAACATTTTCCTACTTTTGTTTCCAGTTGAAATTAAAGACATGTATGACTACACTATTCCGGATCGTTTATACACTAATCCGGCACGGTGAA
>OX632362.1:14718073-14775573 GCA_951751655.1 Ophion costatus | reverse complement strand
AAATACAAGACAACTCCTTTTGGAAAATGGCCGAAGCCTTTACCAAACAAAAAACCCAAATGATACCTACTCTTTATGGTACACAAGGCTTATCCATCTCAGATGAACAAAAAGGAAATGGCCTAGCTGAAATCTTCGAGAAAGTTCACAATTTTACGGAAAACATGGGACACGGCAGACTTAACGCCGTAGTAAGCATAAGTATCGTGAAATATCATCCTAAAAAATAAATCACATTCACATTCGATTTACAACACCAAGAGAAATCAAGATGGCTATTAAAGACACATGGCCAAACAAAGTACCTGGATCAGATGCAGTACAAAACATTGACTCAAAACGCCGATCACAAAAACCCATAATCCAACTTACATACAACTTCAACACCCTTCTCGAATCACGCCAACCTACCAGCTTTGCCAGAACCGGGCAAGATCAAGCTATTTCCCCAAAGCTACCGCTCTATTATCCTTTTATGAACAATAATCAAAATATGTGAAAAAATAATTCTAAATAGAATCAAAACCCACGAAAAACACAATCACAAATCCATACCCCAACAATTTGGATCCACACAACACAGTTCACCAACCCGTGAGACTGACAGATCACATTAGCATAAACTTCAACCGAAACAAATCCAGATCGCTTGTCCTATTAGACATCGAAAAAGCTTTCGAGACAGTCCAGCACGAAGCCCTGATCTATAGAGTAGACTACATTAACGGCTCTCTCTACCTAATAAAAATCCTACAATTCCTTTCAAACAGAACCTTCATACTTCTAGAAAATGATGTGTCATCATCAAAAATTGTTGCTGGTTCCCCACAAGACTCCATCCTAGGTCCCGTACTTTTCCTCTACTACATTAACGACATAGCTACAACAGGCAGCAAACAAATAGCTCTATTCGCCGATGTTATTCATTCGAGCTCGTGGAGCAAAAGGGAGAGCCGAAACTCACGTCCACAAGCACATAGAACCATTTTTAAAACACTTTGACAAATGCAAAATTAAAATCAATGAAGCCAAAACAAAACTAGTCATGCATATCCATGAAAGGAAAAAGGAAAAATGCTTGCAAATCAAACGCCAAGAAAATACAAATCGCCCAGAACATTACGCTCAGAGAAACATTAAGAGCCAACTGGTACACCTCAAATAAAGAAATACGAACACAAACGCGCAAATGTGACAAGCGTGAAAACAATTTTTAAAGCGAGCTAAGCCCGGAAACAAATTTAAGTTGGGAAAAAGTACTGCCCCTTATTTGCCGTCCCGCGATAATTTGAGGCCATAGTCAGGCCATCCAGCATGGATCAGGTTCGCCATGTAACAGTTCTCAGGTCAGGCCGCGGTCCACTGTTCCTTCTTTCGGGAACTGATTAGGAACTGAGGCGGAAACGTGTGGAAGTTACGAGGGAAGTCATAGGAAATAGTAATATCATATGTGGATCTCTCCTTTCTTAACCGACCAGGCCGAGCCTGTCTCGCGCTAGCTCGCGCGCTGGCCGATGGTAGGCGTCGAGCCAATCCTCTCCCATAAGTGCTGGCAGATCCTAGCGGGTATAAAACTCCGGTCTCGCGTCGCAGAAAAAATCGCATTTTACCACATACGGAATCACAGACCGTGACTTGCTCATTTTTTTTTAACACGCCCGGTGTTCGGGCCGAGAAGACTGCATGAGTAGTATGGGGGCCACTATGGCGACCCCCACTCCTCATCCCCACTCCTACCCCCACTCCTCGGCAGCCGAGGTGGTGGGGATGGAGTGGGGATGAGCGTGCTTATCCCCTCCCCCGCGCCCCAGAGGGGTGCGGAGGGGGGGAAGGCCGGAGTGGGGGTTTCGCCATAGTGGCCCTTTTTTTTTGCTGGGGATGACCGTGCTGATCCCCTCCCCCACGCCCCAGAGGGGTGCGGAGTGGGGGTTTCGCCATAGTGGCCCCATTTTTTCTGCTTTCTGAAAATTCATTTTTAGTTTGTTTGCTCACCGTTGCTGCTCCTGGTGACGGTGAACTTCGAGGGTACGCACACACACACACACACACACACACACACACACACACACACACACACACACACACACACACACACACACACACACACACACACACGCCCACACGAGCACGAGTGTCACGGCTCGTTCTCCCACCCCTCCGGCTCGAACGAGTCGTCAAACCCGTCGTCGGGCCACCCCACGTCGTAAAATGCGACGGGTTCGGGCCCGTCGTTCAACGCCGCGATGAGTACCGTCGCGACGTCGACCCCGTTGTACATGCGTACACGGGGGAGGGGGGTGGCGCTTTCGGCCACAGCCACGACGACGCGGTTCTCTACGAGGTCCGCGAGCAGGTCCGAGACGAAGGGGATGGTTTCAAGATGCGCGATCCCCGAAACCGTGCACTGAACCACGAGGCCCGCAACAAACGCGCAAAAGGGCGCGGGGGTATACAGCGAGTCCGCGTCTACGTACCCGCTGTACCCCTCATCCACGAAAAAAACTTCACTGTATCCCTCGGAGTCGCACGACACTATGTTCCCGCGGAGTACGTCACAGCCGCCCGCGGGGATTATCACGCACGACGCACCCGGCGCAACATCGTCGAACGGGAGACGTACTCCTGCCCGACGCTGCACGTAAAACGCGTACAGGGCTTCACGCAACCACTCGTGCGTTTCGCCCGTCGCCACTGTGCGTATATATACGGCCAAACCGTCGACGCGGGAAACACGGCACGCGAACGGCGCCACAGGGAGCTCGAGGCACTCGGGGTACATTTTTGGCGAACTGGTGTAAAAGAAGAAGACGAGACGCACGCGACGGAATCTGAAGAGCAACTGAAGCTCCTCGTCGTATGAAGAGCATCTTTTGCAGATTTTGACAGGTCAGCATAATTGCACGCGTGCGAGGTAGCCGATGCATCGTTCTACGATGAGCTCACCCGACGTTGAGCGCGATCGTTCTACGATGAGCTCATCCGATGGCGAGCCCGGAGTTTAGATAGCATAGATGCAAGCTAAGCAATGAGCTCACCGCACGAGTTCGCGAATTATGCTGACAACTGTCAAAATCTTTTGCGCAGCAACCCGCAAGGGAGAAACCGTATTCTCGGTCTCCCCTCTTTGTGCAGTTATTCATACCCGCTATAGAGCGCGCACACCGACGGACACGAGCATACGTGTGCCATGCATCGGGCCGCTTGCAGGCTCACACTCGCACACACACACACACACACGCGCCCGCAAGGGAGAAGCCGTATTCTCGGCCTCTCCTCTTTGTGCGGATATTCGTGCTTACTATACAGCGCGCACACCGGCGGACCCGAGCATCGGACCGCTTGCCAGCCCATACACACACACACGCGCCCTCGTAGCAGCCCGCAAGGGAGAAGCCGTATTCTCGGCCTCTCCTCTTTGTGCGGATATTCGTATCTACTATAGAGCGTGCACACCGACGGGCACGAGCATACGTGTGTCGCGGAATCGGGCCTCTTGCTACTACATGCATACGCCCGCGTAGTGGCTCGCAATGGAGAAGCCGTATTCTCGGCCTCTCCTTTTTGTGCGGATATTCGTACCTACTATAGAGCGCGCACACCGACGGGCACGAGTATACGTGTGTCGTGGCAACGGGCCTCTTGCTACTACATGCATACGCCCGTGTAGAGGCACGCAATGGAGAAGCCGTATTCTCGGCCTCTCCTTTTTGTGCGGATATTCGTACCTGCTATGGAGCGCGCACACCGACGAGCACGAGCATACGTGTGTGCGGCACCGGACCGCTTGCTACTGCACACACGCCCGCGCGGCACTCACTGACGTTACCCCCATACATCCTTATATCAGCTTATTCAGAATTTCAGCCTACATCCTCGAGAACATCGCAGCTGAGGGATAGCCTGTATATAGCATAGCATACTTATACTCGTTCTATCTTTTTTAAATAGAGAACGCAGGCTCTTAGAGAACGTTGAATTTGAATTCGACTATGATTTTTCTGGATTTGGTTTAACATAAAACTTCTCCGGCAATAAACGCTCGACGGAGACGTTGATGAAGATACTTTCAGGAATGTTCGCGCGTCAGCAAAAATGCAGCTACGCGAAATATCGGTTTACACGCTCGGAGAAATAAATCTCGAGATTTTCAAAAAGGCTATTGTCTCCGGATGTGATACATGTATGTGTGATAAAACATACACACACACACACACACACACACACACATTGTTCGTGACAACGCGAGCATTTGAACAATTAATAAAAGCTGTCAGTAGTGATCTAGACGGCGTTCGATACATTTCTCAGGAGCAGCTATGGATAGCCGTAATATACGTACGTGCATTTTAGATCTTCTTCGCTTGGTCAAAACGCGGAATGCACAACTTCGCCGAAGATGTAATAATAACTGGTGCACCGAATTGCGCTATTTACCGGAAAATTCTCTCATAACTCGTTTGAAATATGTGTTATGGTGGTCTCCGCTGCGAGCCCTTGTGACGGCCTATAACAGAGGTCTGTTTAGAGGCTACAGGGTTCTCCTATGTGTGTTTGAAGAATTACAACACAGAAATCTCGAGGCTGCTTCGTGCACACGTAATCTCATCAATGAAATAAACGGTAAGTTGTGCTCCGTAGCGTGCGAGCATCTTTTTTTAAGTGTGATATCGTGGTAATGCAGAAGTACCCGCAGATTATCGCCGACTCTATGAAGCGAGCTCCGATGAAGAAGCTGCACTCGCCGAGGGGGCGCAAGCCGTGGAGGAAGAAACAGCGCGAGATGATGAAAGCCGGCATGGCGATCATTTAGATCCCGTGATTGAAGGACCATCGCGCAATAATTGCACCGACTCTGAAATGCTTATGGGTCCTGATCTACGCCCCGCGACCAGCAACGAGGAGACTGTTCATAGACTTCCTGATTACCTTCAGCTATCCCCCATATCAGATGTTGAAGAAGAAGAAGAAGGGGCACTACAGCAGCCGATTCTAAGTCCAGTAGATATATTTGCGGATATTTCCACCGAGCAATCTCGTTTCAGTGACGCTGAGACCCTTGCCCGCCCGTCTACATCCAGTATGGGGCACCCGTCCGAAATATTTTCCGGTAGTAACGAGTGTAAGTATTAATAATAATAACCCATTATCATACATTAACAATACGTTTTTATCAGGCATTAATAATAATAAAACACATGCAGATTTGAATCCTCGTTTTAACGAGAATAACCCCGGGCGTGGCAACGACGACGGCGACGACGACGACGACGACGACGACGACACCGATCAGGTTGCAAGTGAGAGAGGCAACATCATGCTGGAGCAATGGGCTCGCGAGATAGTCAACGACGCGCAACACCCTGCTGAGGAATACGAGCATAGGGACAATCAGCTATGGATGTGGCCTTTTGGAGGTGACTCGCCACAGCAGCAGGGTGAAAACGATCTACCGCACGATGATGATGATGATGGTGTTGATGACGATTGGCTAAATCGTCTTTTAGGCTCGAGCGACGACTCAGGTAAACGAACCCTCTTTATTACTCGCATCGGTATATACGTTATCGGTTTTGCAAAGTTAATATTAACTTGAAAGATTTTGTTTGCAAAAATAGAGAGTGAGCTATTATATTTTACGGCAGGTTATGCATCAGTATCTCTGCTGTTTGATGAAGACGCTTTGTAGACGTCCATGGTTAGAAGTAGCAATAACATCAGGTACCTTTTGAGCTTACTTATTGGCAGAGTTAAGCAATTTTAAGCATTCGTACTCTTTTTTACAGGCGTACAAGAAGGTTTCGGCCGTAGACGGCAGCGTGATGAGTCCTTCGACGATGTACAGCCACCAGGCGCGCGTATTGAGATAATCGAGGAGGCTCGTCGGTACTTCAAGCGTTTTAAACTACGAGGCCGAGAAATCACCGTACGCATTCGTCAACCCCCGCCTGGTGGCCATTTATTACCATGGTTGGAAGGAGCGTTTCGTGACCTTTTGACGTATATCACAGCGTCTTGCGAGGCTGGCGATTACATAGGTATATCGTTTGCCTCGAGCTGTTTACCGCACGGCCCCGTTTGGCTCTCGTTTCGGCCCGTTAGAGATTGCGCATCCGATGATATTTGGCAGTTAATAATGAGCGTTGCTCAGAGTGCTACATCATTGAATATTGACGATGCGTGTATAATCAAAGCCAGCATTGTCAGGGGTGTTGAGGGCACCGGCAGAAAGCGCTTAACGCATGAGGGAGTAGCAAAAAAATCCATTCTCACGATACGCAATAGCGATACTCTGTGTTTACCACGGTCACTGACGGCGGCGCGCGCGTATGCCGAACGGGGTGAAATACGCTCAGGTAGTTTACACGCAAACTGGCAACGCATGAGGCAGACTAACGGCTCATTGCAGAAAAATGCTGCTCTTGAATTAACGAATGCAGCGGGAGTTATAGTACCGCCAAACGGCTGCGGGGTCCGTGAGATTGCTCTCTACCAGAATTATCTCGCGCAGCACGGTATTGCCATAGTAGTTTATGAATTTCTGACGTTCGGGCGGGGGGATGCACCTTTGTTCGACGGCTCGCAGCAAGTCTCAAATACTTTTGGCAAAATCGAACACACGCTGCACATTTTATATTACGAGCGTTCGCATCATTATCAGCCGATATTAAATTTACGAGGCGCCGTGGGAAGCCGCGATTTTTGCTCCTCGTGTAATTCGCAATACCGCAGATTTGGCCATAGATGTTTAAAAAAAAAGTGTCCTCGCTGCATGACGTCACCACCGTGCGATCCCGAAGTAAATGTAGCTATTCGATGCGAAGCGTGCGCGCGCGATTTTTACGGGCTGCAATGTTTCGAAAATCATTTAATTGTTAAACAGTACAGAAAACGCAAATCAAACAGCGTGTGTGCCTCGCTCAAGCGGTGCCGCGAATGCCTGAAAATTGTCAGGCCCCTCGATAAAAGACGAAAACACATTTGCGGCGTGGCCTTTTGTAAAGCATGCAGAGCGGATCGACCCAATAATCACATGTGCTTTATGAAGCCTATTCGCGGCGGTCAAAGCACGGGGAAAATACTTTTTTTATTCTATGATTTTGAGACTCAGCAATGCACACAGGTACCAGGCGATGCGAATACTTTTCTACACGAGCCCAACTTGTGCGTAGTTCAACGAGTTTGCACGTATTGTTGCACTCGTGATTCGATGACAGAGCCATGCGAGTATTGCGACTCTCGACAGTATGTATTTCGACAGCAGCCTGTGGGACAATTGGTCGAACTTGCTATGCAGCGTGTCGAGCATTTTTCGCGTACTATCTGTATTGCTCATAATGCCGGTGGCTTTGACGCGCAGTTCATTCTGCGCTATTTAATTGAAGAAAAAAAGGTGCAGCTGCCGAGTATAATTATGAACGGTACGAAAATCATTTCGATGCGTGTTGAAAAACTTGTTTTTCTCGACAGCCTAAACTATTTTCACATGCCTCTCAGTGCGCTTCCTAAAGCCTTCGGTCTCACAGGCGCTATCGTTAAAGGTGTTTTCCCTCATTTGTTTAACAGACCGGAAAATCAAAATTATGTGGGTCCCCTACCAGCCGTAGAGTATTATTCTCCCGACACGATGCGCCCCGCAGAGCGCGAAAAATTCTTAGCCTGGTATCACGAGTCTAAAGGCAGAGACTACGTGTTTGACTTTTCGAAGGAACTCGTAAGCTATTGCACGGACGATGTCACGATCTTGAGACGCGCGTGTATGGCTTTTCGTGACATGTTTATAGCCAACGGCCGAGTTTGTCCGTTTGACGAGAGCACAACGATAGCCTCGGCCTGCTTCAGTGTCTTTCGGAAAAATTTCCTCAAAGACAATACGATCGGTATTATACCGTTGGGCGGCTATAGGTGGGTGCATACCCAATCAAAAAAGGCAATTTCATGGCTTGTATGGATGGAGCACACCCTCGGAAAGCGTATTATACACGCCGGCCGTTCGCACGAATTTAGACTACCTCAAAATTTACTAGTCGACGGCTATTATGAAACAGGGAATACCGCGTACGTATTACAATTTCATGGTTGCTATTGGCACGGCTGCCCTCAATGCTTCTCCCTCAATAGAGACTGTAAACAACGCGGTGATATATCAATGGACGAGCGGTTAGAAAGAACTCTTGCTATAGCTAATAGAATTCGCTCGGGAGGTTATCAGTTAACGGAAATCTGGGAATGCGAGTGGGACAGGCTTTTGGAAACTAGTGCCGAAATTCGCGGGCTCATACGGGATCATCCGTTGACGGCTGCGGAACCCTTAAACCCTCGTGACGCTTTCTTCGGTGGTCGCACGGAGAATATGGTGACGCTCTACGATGTTAAAGAGACGGAGCGCATACGCTACGTAGACGTCTGCTCTCTGTACCCGTATATTTGCAAATTTGGTAAATACCCTATCGGACATCCGAAAGTATATATAGGCGACGAATGCTTAGAGCTGACAGGACCCACTAGTGATCTAGCGCGTGTCGAAGGCCTGGTGAAATGTACCGTTCTACCACCACGCGATCTCTACCACCCTGTTTTGCCTGTGCGTATGCATCAGCGACTGTTGTTCTCTCTGTGCCGCACATGCAGCGAGATGATGAACGAGGAAGAGTGTATGCATGACGATCCGGACGAGCGTGTGTTCGAAGGTACCTGGGTTACCGATGAATTGCGAAAAGCCGTCTCATGCGGTTACACGATACTCCACATTGCCGAAATCTGGCAATACGAAGTAACGCAATTCAGCCGTGACACGCAATCGGGAGGTTTATTCGTCGAGTACATTAACACCTTTTTGAAGATCAAGCAGGAGGCGAGCGGCTGGCCTGAGAACTGTTTGGGCGATGAATCAGCCCAGGAGCGTTATATCGCTGGCTTTGAACAATCAGAGGGGGTTCGTTTGAATCGTCAGTCGATAACCAAAAACCCCGGCCTACGCTCAGTCGCCAAACTATGTCTGAATTCGTTCTGGGGAAAATTCGGGCAACGCGAAAACCTGCCGCAAACAGTCGTAGTATCAACACGCAAAAAACTTATGGAGTTATTAACTAATCCAGAATACGATATTACAGGTATGCTGCCGGTGAACAATGAAATTCTTTACGTCAATTATATTAAAACCGATGAGGCTGTGGTACCCTCAAGTATAGCTAACGCCGTAATAGCTGCATACACCACAGCACAAGCGCGTTTAAAACTGTATGGTTACCTGGAACGTCTGGGAAGACGTGCGTTGTACTGCGATACCGACTCCGTAATTTATGTAACGAGAGAACAATCTGAAGCCTACGAGCCCCCGATAGGCCAGTTGCTTGGCGATTTAACTAACGAGCTAACCACCTATGGCGAGGGCAGCTACATAAGAAGTTTCATTTCCGGCGGCCCTAAATTTTATGCATTCATCGTGCGTGCGCCTGACGGGACAGAGAGCGAGGTTTGCAAAGTTAAGGGTATCACGCTTAATTTTGCAAACAATGCGTTAATAAACTATGAGTCCGTACGATCCTTCATCGTGGACGAGCGAGAGGATCCTATTGTACTGAGATACGACGCCATTAGACGTACAGAACTTCACCATGTTGTCACGCGAGGTGAGACAAAAACGTGCAAGCCGTCGAGCATTAAGCGAAGACGTGACGGCCGGTATGGATCGCTTCCCTACGGTTATCGCCATTTGTAAAATATACTGGAAATATATTTTTTACGTAAAAACCCGAAAATCTTATTTAATATTGCACTGAGCCTAAATTTCCTCATTTACCGCTATGGACACGAGGTGGCAACATCCCTGGACTTCTATGATCTGCGGGCCGACAGGCTGCGGTAAAACGTATTTTGTTAAAAAATTTCTGAAATGTATCACGCGTATGAACAGCGAACGTTTCGAGAGAATAATATTTTATTATTCCGAGTGGCAGACAGCATATACGGGGTACGGTGATGCTATAGAATTTCGCGAAGGATTACCCCAGACTGCCGATTACTCAAACGACCCCCGCGTGAAGCTCTTAATTATCGATGATCTAATGCGTGAAGCATCGAGCAATGCCGTTGTCGATCTATTCACCAAAGGCAGTCATCATAAGAACTTGAGCGTTATTTTTATAACGCAAAATTTGTTTCATCAGGGCCAAGGCCAGCGGGACATCTCTTTGAATGCTAATTATATCGTTATCTTCAAAAACCCTCGCGATCGTGCTCAAATACAGCACTTGGCGCGCCAAATATGTCCCGAAAATCCACGATTTCTACAGGAGGCTTATTACGACGCAACATCTAAACCGCACGGTTATTTGTTACTAGATCTGAAGCAATCAACACCCGATAATTGCCGATACCGCACATGTATTTTCCCTGATGATACACGCCATTTCGTTTACGTACCGCGAAAGAAATTAAAAAGCGGTGACACATATGGAGAATTGCCAGTTCTACGCCTGTGATGGCACGCAGCGGATCGTCTCTTTGCAAGAAGAGCGTTGCGATATTGAACGCTCTTCAATATCTCACCAAAGAACAGCGTGAGGCTATTTTGCGGAAAGCGGATTCTCGTATAATACGCTGCATTTGCGAGTGCGCTTTAAACGTTCTTCGCGGTAATATTCCTCTCAAAGCCAACCAGCGGAAAAAATTGCGCCGCCACGTGCCTCTTCTCAGGCGCCTAGCGGCAAATAGAGGCTGCTGGAAAAGTAAGAAGAAATTTGTCATTCAAAGCGGCGGATTTTTACCCCTGCTGCTTGCCCCAATCCTCGGTACCATATTGTCAAATCTAATTGTCAAATAATGGAGCATGCCAGGAAAATGGTTCTGGTGCCCGAGGAGTGTCTATTACAACTAGATTCCCAAAAACGCAGCGTCAGCGATAGTGAGGCACGACCGATGAGCCAAGCGGAGAAAACAATTACGGCGACTCTGAATCGTCTTGATATGGAGATGAGCGAAATTTTGAAATCTAACGAGTATGGCGACGAGCGAGAAAAATGGCTAGCGTATTTGCGCGTATTACAGCGTTATCTACATTTCGTCGATGGCGAACGAGCACAGCTGTATCATGATCTTGTGAAGGAACAAAAAAAAGACACGCACCCCACGGAAACATCAGCATCAGTAGCAGCAGAAACCCGAATGAACGATTCCATTATCGTTGAGAGTGTACCTGCGAAATTCCGCAGTAAAGCGAAACTCTTATTGCGGCGCCTACATGATGCGCCGTCCTCAGATTTTTCTTGGGATGCAGCTGGCGTGGTTTCTGTCAATGGAGAAACAATCAAGCATTCAAATATTGTTGATCTTGTGAATGACGCAATGCGTGCGAGAAAGATGGCCAAACCGACGGGCCGTAGAGTCTTTGCAAATTTTTTAAGGGCTATACAGGCACCTCGTGAATTTGTCGGAAATGACGAACTATGGCTGGAAACGCAAGCCAATTCAACATTACGCTCACCCCACGGTAACAGCACCACCGACGTTGATGACGACGGTGACGACGAGGACCTTAGCGATACCAGTCATTCCGAGTTCTACAGCGGTAGCGAGAGCAACAAATTAGCCGCGCAGAGCGGGAGGGGTAAGAGAAGGCGACTCACCTGGTCCTCTCTCAAACTGTCAGTATGAAAACACTTGAAAAAATTTACTTTGATCCTTCAAATGAGGCGTCTTTTTCCGGTGCTACTAAACTGTTACGCGTAGGTCGTAAAAAGAAAATCTCCCCAGAAAAAACGATACAGTGGCTCGAAGCACAGGATGCTTTCACACGGCATAGAGCGATACGCCGGCGATTTCCCCGGCGCATCTACAATGTGCAGAACATTGACGATGTTTGGGAGGCTGATCTTGTAGACCTTCGTTCACTCAAAAGTTATAACGATGGCTATACCTATCTTCTTGTGGTCATAGATGTGCTCAGTAAGTACGCGTGGGTTGAACCGTTGTACGACAAGACTGCTTTAACAGTGGCTAACGCTCTGGCTCGTATCCTCTCGCTAAAAAGCACAAACGGCCGATCTCCCGTTTGCCTACAATCGGACAAGGGTCGGGAATTTACAGGGTCAGTTTTTCAGACTTTCTTACAGAAGCATAATATTCAGTTTCGGGCGAGCCGCAACCCTGACGTAAAAGCAGCTGTTGTAGAGCGCTTCAATCGAACGTTGAAAGAAAGAATGTGGCGATACTTCACGTATTCGCGCCAAAAACGTTATATCGACGTTTTGCAGAATATAGTCTCCGCATACAATCGTACGATACATAGTGGCATTAGAATGACGCCCGCATCTGTGACGTTGCTTACATCTGCCAAAGCGCGCGATAATCTAATACGGCGATATAAACAACAGCATCCTGTACAGCGGTCACCTCCTAAATATAAGCTGGGCGATATTGTCCGCATCAGTAGCGCGAAGGCTGCCTTTGCTAAAGGATACGAGAGCGGCTGGAGCAGTGAGCTGTTTAAGATACATCGTATATCCGTGAGCAGCCGACCTATCGTGTACGTTCTGCATGATCTCAACGACGAGGAGATTGACGGCATTTTTTACGAACCCGAGCTATCTAGAGTCCAAAGGTGGGGAAAGAAAAAGTAGACGCTATGAGCGACACCGAGTTTTTTGTAGTTTTACCTAGCAATAGCAGCATGAAGTACTACCCTAATAACAGGACGACGCAATATACCACACACTTGCCACAAAGTGTAAATTTACGCGGTAAATGGGGCGTTTCCTTAGCCGAAATACACATACCGATGACTGTTCTACACGTGCCGCCTGAAGGTGAAACAAACTTTATCAGCTTAGTGACGAACGCAGTGATCCCGGGCGTTGAGGCCAATGTCGATTTTAAAAACGAGCGTGCTTGCGTACCATCTGGGGTATACCGTAGCGTCTCCACGCTACTCGAAGCAATTAACCAAATTCAAAGTATCGCAGGACATTTGAAATTTCAGCATACTCTTAACGGCTATGTCTCGGTAGAGCGTGTCTGCACCGAGTGCAAAAATCTAGAACACGCTTTCCACTGTTCCCCCATAATTAACAAAATTTTAGGCTTCACTCATAGTACGGGTCTTGTGGTAGCGAATCAGTATATTGCGCCGCAGCCGGCTAGTCTCATGAACGGTATACCCAATATGCTATTTGTTTATACGGATATTTGCGAGTCCTACATGACCGGCGATGTACACGCGCCGTTATTACGTGTCGTTCCCTTTGACATTGATAATAATTATAATTACGGCTCTGTGAAAATCAAAAGTTTTTCGCCACCGCGGTACATACCTCTTCTACGTACCAGCTTTCAATCGATAGATATCGATATAAGAGATGAATTCGGGCATTGGATGCCATTCGAGGGTGGAACGCTAACCGTGACACTCCAGTTCAAACGCCTAGCTTAGCTGCGGTAGAGAAAGAGAGAGAGAGAGAGAGAGAGAGAGAGAGAGAGAGAGAGAGAGAGAAAGAGAGAGAGAGAGAGAGAGAGCAACATGAATTACTACGATGCGTACTTTGACGCACAAGTAGGCGCAGGTAGAACAGGGTACGGGGGAATTAGCCAAGTATACATAGGGTCACCGAACCAGAGGGGTCACGGTATCGGCAGTTTCCTTGGCGGCCTTTTCCGGCGCATTTTACCTCTCTTAAAACAAGGGGCGCGAGTTGTCGGCAAAGAGGCTATACGGTCAGGCCTTAATGTGGCGAGCGATATAATGGATGCAGGAATTCAGCCTAGGGAAGCCTTCAAATCGCGTTTGCGCGAATCGGGTGTGAATTTGAAGCGAAAAGCTGAGGAAAAACTCAATAGTCTTATGCAGGGCTCAGGATATAAGGCCTCGAAAATTCACAAGCTTGCGCATTCGCTCAGTAACTACAGCGCGCGTAGGATCGGCCTAAAAAAGAAAACAGCCGCGTTGAAGAAAAAACGTACAAATTGTGTTAAAAAAAAGAAGAGAACAGTTAGAAAGAGAACGCCGAAGAAGAAGAAGAAGAAGTCGCGAGCTAGGACAGTGTCAGATATCTTCTCGTGAAAATGGCGTTCTTGCATGCCCATTCGTGTGAGTGTTTGAAGTCTGAGTTGGAACTATTCTCACTACCGCCGACTCAAACAACCATCGAGGGAACGCAATGGGTGCACTATAAACCGATCTCATCTCTGACGGATGATTCACCAATAGAATTTGTGGTACCTGGCCAAGGTGACGAATACATCGATCTTGCTCATACCATGCTAAGCATACGTGTCCAAATACGCTCGAGTGCAGTGAAACCCGACCCTACCATTAGAGTGGGGCCCGTCAATAATTTACTTCATTCGCTGTTCAATCAAGTCGATGTATTTCTCAATCAGAAGCTCGTATCTCCACCCAATAATGCTTATGCATACAGGGCCTACATTGAAAACTTATTAAATTATGGGCAGGGTGCGAAAAGCTCTCATCTTTCAAGTTGCCTGTGGTACAGTGATACGGCCGGTAAAATGGACGATGTAGCAGAAGCTAATGCAGGCCTTGCTAATCGTCGAATGGTCCTCAATGGGCGCAATGAGATCGATCTCCTCGGCCACCTCCATTGCGATATTTTCAATCAAGAGCGCTTTCTTATAAACGGCGTGGAGATGCGATTACGCCTTGTACGTACCAGCGACGCATTCTGTCTTATGACTTCCTCGAAAGATTTCAGCATGCATATTACCGAGGCATCGCTTCTCGTACGCCGCGCTAAAATTGCCCCTGGTATACTTTTAGCTCACGCGCGAGCATTATCAAAATCTACAGCAAAATATCCTTTGACACGTGTCGAGGTTAAGTCTATATCGATGCATGCAGGAGTGCACGGCGATACTTTGGACAATGTTATACTGGGCCAACTGCCTAAGCGCATAATTATAGGGTTTGTCGATAATAAAGCATTCAACGGTAACCGCGCGTTGAACCCGTTTAACTTTCAGAATTATAAAATTAATTATCTCGCGTTATATGCTGACGGTGTCCAGATACCGTCGAAAGCACTCCAGCCTAACTTTGACGACACGCATCTATATGTGGATGCGTATCATACATTATTCTCAGGGACTGGCATTCACTTTCTCAATCAGGGTAATTCAATTACTCGCACAGCGTATCCCTGGGGCTATTGTCTTTTTGCGTTTGATCTAACGCCCGATCTTTCGGCGAACAGTAACAGTCATTGGAATTTGGTGAAACACGGTAGCGTGAGGCTCGAAGTACGCTTCGGCGAGGCAATAACTTCAACGGTAAATTGTGTCGTGTATGCGGAATATGATAACGTGGTGGAGGTTGATGCTTCCCGGCAAGTTATTGTAGATTTCAGCGGTTGAGCTCTCCAGTTCGAGCAGAGCACTCACAGCAGAACCATCATGAGTATCGCGATAGACATACAAGGCTTGACGGATAAGCACTACAACTTTATACCGAAAGAAGTGGCTGTTGCGTCAATCGATTCATCGTGGCACGATCATTGGATCGTCGCTCCACCTCACACATACAGACAATTACCGTCGGATGTGAAAAGAACGAACGAACGGGTGACGCGGGAGCATCACGGTATAAAATGGTTCGAGGGTCATATACCATTACGCTGTATTGAGAGAATTTTGAGGGCAATCGCTACCGATTCTACGCGGATATTTGTACGAGGTGTCGCTAAATCGTCCTATTTAGCGCAACTCACCGGCTACTATATTATAAATTTGGAGGAGGATGAGGATAATATCTCATTTCAGCATCTTCCGGGGGCCGGTACACATTGCTCATATCACGCCGCGATACGGCAAAATCAATCGTATAAGTGTGCCCTGGATAATGTGATGAGGATTAAAACGCTGCTCTGTCAGAGTGAACGTCGCGAGTCGCTATGGGAATATAGGACAACAACAGCGTTATCGGTTGGTTTGCCCTGCGGCGAGCCCTGCTATGAACAGCCTTCAAATCCTCGACTCTCTACGTGATATAAAAAATCACGCTGTTGGCGTATACCCCGCAGATCGCTTACCAAAACTTTGGACAAAACCAACGGCTATTGTCGCGAATACTGATGGATATAAACAGCCCGGTACCCACTGGATCGCCATGTATGTCGATCGAGAGGGACACGGATGGTACTTCGATAGCTACGGACTACCACCAATCATCCCGCAGCATCTCCGTCGACTCCGAGGAAACTGTAAACTCTTCCGATACAGCACTGATCAGCTTCAAGCTGCGGATTCGCAGTGCTGCGGACAGTATTGCATTATGTTTCTTCATTATATGTGTACTGGCTTCGGTATGCATAAGTTTAGAAGCGTATTTTCAAATGATCTATCACGCAACGATAAAATAGTTGGCGACTACTACAAGACATTTAGCCATAAGCAGAATAAAGCTACGCGTAAAATGTTCAATAAGGGTCTGCCTGCAGGAGGCAGCAATTCCTTCAATCATAAAAGTTTACATTGTGTACAGGGCTGCTGCTCCCGTAATCGCTAACCGTTCAATAAAATGATGACACGTGGAATATTTCTCTGTGTCTCGAACTTTATTCAGCGACGCATAGCAACGACATCGTCAGCAATTTTGCTAGAGGCTCCGCCTGGCGCTCTTCGACATCAGCCATTTTGTTTTGTGCGACTCTTGGCGAAACGCGGTGGGGGAAGCTGCGGGTATGGTGGGAGGGTGTAGCAGAGATACAAGGGATCAGTCGTTCCGCATTGTTAATTGTTCTCGGGCGGCAACAGCAGAAGCATATGCAGAGGAAGCGGTGCGAGTTAAAAGTTCGCGTTGAAGCATTCTTGCAAAACTTAGCTGCTCTTCAAATACTCATTCAGAGAAGAACAGAGTTACAAATTTTAACCCGTGAAATTCAAAAGCTCAATATCAGCGATGGACTTTTCCCAAATCAACAAGATCGGAAAGTTGTCGGGCTTCCTGCCGACGAAAAAACTGTCGGAACTTTCGCTAAAAACCGACTACAAGATTTCCGATGTACGGCCAGTAAAAACACGCTTCGGGCCCAGAATCATCATTGAAGTGGACAGGGAGTTCGCGTGCTTTCTACCATCCAGATTCACCAAAGTTCTGGAAAACGAAACGCTGTTCCGACAGATGGTGACGGCTGCGCACGAGAATAATCTTCTCATGGAGTTCTTCGGGGACGATTTCAACACTCTGGAATTCAAGCCAGCCGCCGAATAGTGCAGCGTCTGCAGTTCCCGCGAAAGACAACGACATCTCACTCGCGTGATTCAGTCGACCCAGAGCAGCCATGGCAAACGAGGCTTCCGATAATCGCTGCTATAAACCGTGCCCGCTGCTACTACAAATATCCCATAATCTCAACAACTGCTTGACAAAAAGTGTGCGGTTGGGTATTGAAGTTATCAGTGCTAATCAATTACACCCTGTCATGCGTTTCACATGCGACAGCAACGGTTGGACAACGCTAAATACTCCGTCGTGGTTGGATTTTCGCGAACGTCTCTCTACGATCACAGCGTATCTCAATGGCGAGGGAAACGCTCCTACGGTCCACACCGTGGTTTCCTGCGATAGTTACAATTTAGAATACGGTGAACATCTTAACCGGCCCACCGTAACTATCCAAAATTGCAACGACTACGGAGCAAACGCTATACACCGTGCGGCGCCATTCTTCACCTTCATAAAAGATGACTTAGTCGTGCTGCAGCTATTGGAGGAACGCATAAACGGCTACATGGCATGGCTTCATCGCTCCACCGAAGACGTGACAAAGTGTAAAAATGCACTTGTCAGCGTAATCGCAGCCAAATTATTCAGCATGACAGCGCGTCGCTTACGGCGACGGGTTCGTAAAAGGAAGACGAAAATTCAGGAAAGTGTTCAACGCACCCTATCCCGTATACCCGGCGAACTCTCCGCACGCGCCAGAACAAGCGTCACCGATAATCTCATTAACCATCAGTTGAAACGGTTAATTAACAGCGATATCATGTACATATCATAAAAATGTATACTTTGTGAACATATTTTAATAAAGCAAAAAAAAGGGGCCACTATGGCGAAACCCCCACTCCGGCCTTCCCCCCCTCCGCTCCCCTCTGGGGCGCGGGGGAGGGGATAAGCACGCTCATCCCCACTCCATCCCCACCACCTCGGCTGCCGAGGAGTGGGGGTAGGAGTGGGGATGAGGAGTGGGGGTCGCCATAGTGGCCCCCATACTACTTGCATGTACTTCGCCAACAATCCGCCAGGTGGCTACGAGCGAAATGCTTCGGGTAAACAAGGTACCATCGTACGAGGATAAAAGTTCATCTTGTGCATTTTTCCACCGCGTACAAAAGTGCTATGTCTACAGCCTGCATTTACTCTTACGCCCTTTTCTGTGGGGTAATCTTTGAGTAGGGCCCTTAGATTTTTTATGTGATGACATACAGTCCCACTTCAGTAAGAGTTAAACGGTCATTCTTATCGTTAGTTTACCCGAAACTACCCTTGGAAGTCACCGTAAAGTCATCATAAAGGGGCCTCCAGCTGGAATCATTAGACTACCCGACAAAGAAATCACAGATGTCTCCAATCTCGCCCAAACTATCCATCCTGCTCCATATGTACAGCGATCACTAGGTAACCATTCGTTCCGAAAAAAATCACAATACCAATCATCTGCCAGGCTGAATGCGCTGGACAGCTTAGGAAACTACTGTAGGCTTTACAGATAATCTAACCATAGCCGCCACTACGAACCTATTAGTGGTCTGGACCCAAAAACAAATCTATATGACGTAGCCCATAAACACGGAGCCTAAAAATGGTGGGTCCTCTACTAAACCTTGGATTTCGGTTCCAAGAATTTTCAAGAACTCATTCTCAGCCGATTCAACGGTCCGATTGTACGATCTATATGAGTATGAGGCATTCCACGCCATTTCGCTCGGCCGTGAACCTGACCTTTTTTGATTTTTTAAATAAAATAGCATGCTATGCGAGGAGTATTTTCACAAATTTTTTAATTTTCATCGCATGTATTTCAGAAGTTACAATTTTTCGAAAAATCTAGATTTCAGAAAGTTCGGAAACGTTTTAACACCGATATCTTAATTTAATCGATATATCGAAAAATGTCTATAGATCAATTTTTTTCATATTAGTTCACACTTTCATAAAAAAAAAGAAAAAAAATTTAATTTATCGTTGTCAACATTTTTTCAGCGTGTAAAGTGAAAACTATTTTTTTAAAAGATGATTGCCATTTTTATTTAATCCTCGAAAATAATATGATGAATTATATGAATTTTAATGCTAGTCCCATTGTGGGTCCATTTTTCCTTGTATTTTTTCAAAAATCAATTCAATTTTTTTCACAAAAATTTCGAGTGTTTCGTATGAATTACTAATAATTTTTATTACTAATAATACTCGTAAGTAGTACTGATCGTACTTATTTACAATTAGTAATTGTAGTGATAATTTTACAATTAGTAGCCCGATCTAATATGTTGAAGAATTATTTTTCCATTACTTTCCGAGAAGAAATAATAAAACTTATGCATTATACGAGAATATATGAATGAAACACTAAGTACATATTTTTTTATCTTGAGAGAGTTATGTTGAGAGTTTATCTTGAGAGAGAGTTCGTCGGCAACGATGTTAAAATTTGGAATTTTTCTGCCTGGTCGTATTTTTGTCTGCGTACTTGATTTTTTAATTTTCAATTAATCCTTCAAAATCATTTCGATCCCCGTAGAGTGTCGATTCATGACACGGAGCAATTTGCAATGTACTCTCCTAATTATAACAAATCTTATCAACTTTTTCACGTAAGTAGCGTTCACTTTTTAACTTTTTTGACGGAATTGGAGACTCGTTTAATAGCTGTAAAGCGTCACTTACAACGCTCACAACTGTGTTTTGATGCTTCCATGGGAAGAAGTGCTCTGTTGAGATAACATTTCTTCTTTGCAAGAAGAAAGCATTTTTGAAAATCCAGGAATGAATATTGATTCCACCAAAAATACAACAAAAAACGATAAAAACTAAGGAGTGGAGCCATTTGAGAAATCGTTGTCATCTTGCGGTTCATTGCTCTTGGACCTTGAACTGCAATCTTCGTTTGATTTCTCCGCCAAAAATAATGCTTTCGTACACAAGTAACAATTACCGTGTACATTCAATTTATTTTCTATTGCTTCAAATGCAATTCGTAGATCTTTTTTTTCGCATGATTTTTTTCGTCAAAAGGATTGCGACACCGATGAAAATATACGTTCAATGCCATGGCAATGACAAAAATCGATAAATTGGAGCAGATAATTATTTTACTTTCGGACTTTTCAGCAGGTGAAAAGAACTGTTCGCAAAAACTCTGGTTTCACGAGCCTCGCTCCTCGACAAAAGGAGACAATAACTCTCCCATGTTTACATTTCAAACAATGTAATGTTTCAATCTTGGGATGTACGCTTGCCAAGTTTAGGGGGATTTTTCTTAGAATTGATACAAAAACAAAAAAAATATTGCGAATACGATAAATATGATTCTACGGCACTCGAAATTTTCGTGAAAAAAATTGAATTTATTTAAAACAAACCACAAGGAAAAATGGGCCCACAATGGGACTAGCGTTAAAATTCATATAATTCATCGTATTAGTTTAGAGAATTTTTTGAAAAAAAAAAATGCCAATCATCTTTAAGAAAAATAGTTTTCTTGAAGAAAAAAAAGGAAAAGGAAGAAAAATAGTTTTCTCGAAGAAAAAAAAGGAAATTTTTTTTCCTTTTTTTTATGAAAGTGTGAACTAATATGAAAAAAATCGATATATAAACAATTTTCGATATATCGATTCATTTAAGAGATATCGACGTTAGAACGTTTCCGAACTTTCTGAAATCCAGATTTATCGAAAAATTGTAACTTCTGAAATACATGCGATAAAAGTTTTAAAAATTGTGAAAATACTCCTTGCATAGCATACTATTTTAGAAAAATAATATTTTTAAAAAATGGGCAGGTTCACGGCCGAGCGAAATGGCGTGGAATGCCTCATATATATATGTAGGTTATGTTTGAAAAATCTATAGCATGTTATTCGATAAATAATCGGAAAAAAATTGATATAGTTATGTGATACAACAAAAATTATAGGTATTCATTTGATCTCTTATGGCATGTCTGCAACTAAAATGTTATAAGCACTCGGTAGCATAGGGGCAGCGTGCGTAGATATGAGTACGTAGGTACCAGGTTCGATATTCATATAGGGTGAAATATATTTTCTTCGAAAAAAAATAATTTCTCAAGGCCAAGAGTTGATGAATTATGATAAAAAAATCGTTGTGGTGAAACTCTCAATTAAGTGATTATTTTATTTTGGATTTATGAAATATCTTAAGAATCTAGTACACTTAGATTTACAGTGTACATTGTAAGCAAATAAAGATTTATTTGAATGGAATCTTTATTTATACAGGGTGAGGCATATAAAGTGATACAGTGCAAATAGCACTCAAACTATTGATCATATCCAAAAATGTTTCAGACAAAAGTTTTAGTGTTTGAGAAGGACGTCATACTGGACCACCCTATTTTTTATCGGCGGAGGCGCTGAAGCTACATCAAGGTCAACTCCACTTTTTAAAATTGAACCACGATTTTTTTTGAGTGACTAGAATGACCTTGTGTTGTAGGTCGCTGAATTTGTTTTCAAGTCAGCAATAATGTCATCGAAAAAAATAGACAAGTAGAAAAAAAATAGAAATTTAGATAAGCTCTTATCACAATGGCGGTATGAATGTTACTTGTCCAAGAAAAAATTCAGGGAATTTAATCCAGCGTTGATTGTCATCGCTGAGGAAATAGCAAGAATAACCTGCGAATGGGTTTTCTAAATGTTCAACACAGTGATAATGTGAATATCTCTCGTTGTCGAAAGAATTTAATAAAATTTTTGCAGCATCAACTCTGATCGCTGAGGGAAACTAATCTGTAACCTACAAATAAGTTTTTAAATGTTTTGCATGCCAGGGTAGTAATAATACAAAAAAGTTAGATTCATGATCGTTTGCTCGAGTCTTCCTGTGCCAAGATTTTATGCATTTTTTCGCGGATGAGTATTTCCTGTACAACAGCTCTTAACATAGTAGCGGTGTGAATGTTACTTCGCTAGTCTAATCTAAATTCCGCCACGTCTGCAGCCATCTTAAGGAGTTTGGAGCGGGCCAGTTGAGAGAAATGACGGTTTATGATTTTTTTTTCAATGACCCTCAAAGAAATGCACACGAGGTATAAAAAAATTCTGTAGATGCTAGTTTTTCATAAAATATATAAGTAAAGGGCAAAAGTATGCAGGTTTATATTTTATTACGTGAATATTAAAAACGTTCGTGTTACTACCAACTCGAAAAAGTATAACATTATCGATGACTATTACGAAAAAAACTGCGACCGAGAATGTTTCGTGTTTCAGCGAATGTTTCATGCATCGCAGAATGAAATTTTAAGTCATTTATAATTATGCCTATTTATATCCATGCCACGAGATTATTTATTATTACCATTAATTAATATTGAGTGTTGCCGCAATACAGCAACTTTGCGGACATTGAGGTTGGCAGCAATTCTCTTTATTCGCCAGCCAAGATTCATAATCTTTAATCAAACCTTAATGTGGGTAAATATTAAATACTTTTATTATATATTATATTTATATTATAAATAATAACTTACATTTTTTTCTCTAAATGTTTCCAAAGGTTTAGTTTGCGTTAATTCATTGTTAGAAATGATTTATCTCGATGCTAAATAGCCAAAAAAAATACATCACCTGTAGCGTGACCGTCTTGTCCATCTAACCGCACGTAATTTTACATACATGAAACTATTTTTAATCTCTGCTTTTTTGTGGTGAAAAAAATTCAGAAAATTCGTAAAGACTCAGTATAGTCTGGACAATAACATATATTTTTATTTTATTTCAAATCTTGGATTGTTGCTAATGCTCCTTCTTAAGCCACACTATACCGCATTTGCCGAGGGTATTGTGGACTATGGAAACTCCGCATAGGTATAGACGGTCCAATAATCTTTTGATTCTCTGGTGCATAGACACTTTTGCTCAAGTATCGACACCAACGTCTCAGAAGTATTGGTCTTTCGATCACTAGACCCTGCGCCAGCTGGTGCACGGTTAAGCGGTCACCACTCCATGTATCGGCCATGCACAACGCTTCTTAACTCGAAGTACCACCGCAGCATAACCCGAACCGCCCATCCACCAGTGTTAGTGGCACTCTCGTAGTCATTTTTCGTTAATATTATCTCGAGACAAATTTTTCGAGCTAGTTTTCACTATAAATTCTTCTCATTATTTGTTTTGATAGAGTGCTGAATTTCAATTCCCTTTTATTTTCTAGTTCTCATATGTATTCCGTCTCTACAATCATCGAGGCCGGCGAAACGCGGGAAGGAGTATTTTCGTCCCTACGTGCAGTACTATAAATTATCCGTGGAAGTTTCTCTTCAGCCTCGTGAGGGTGACGGCTTTTCGTACAAACGAGGCGACTTTTGTAAACGGTCCAGAGGCGGTTCCTGTCACGCGTTCGGGGAAAATGCCGTTAAAATATATACAGCGTGTCCCATTTCAGATTACATTACAAACAAGTCTGAAAAATAGACTCCCGTAACAAAGGTTTTCTAAAACAGAATTGTAGTTTCAAGGAGGACATTCAATGAAAATATTTATAAAAAGAATTGCAGATGCGCCCATGAGATTTTAATTATAACGACTTCAGTTGAACGTCGTGTGTTTTGTTTATATAGAAGATAACCGAATCCGAATCGAATTTCACGTGAAAGAATCGTCTTTCTGGCATGAAATGCTGAAACTTTATTCACGGGTACGGTACAAATGATAATTATCAGGCTAGATGACGTTTCCGCATTATAGCCAACGATAAAAATACGTAGCTCCGAAAGCTTAGGGTACGATACCTCTCATTGATGAAAAGGCATGCCTATGAGATTGGTCATGTGTCCATATACGCGATGCCTTATTACAAAATAGGACCGACAGTAATATGGATTTTCGTTGTGGAATTTCCAACATCCACATCGAATATAATACTGTTTACCCTCACGTAAAAACTCCGCATCGACTTGACCTATCCGGACCGCGGTAGTTACCTTAAACACGTTTGTAGGCGTCATAGCATGCAACAATAGTACACCTCCGTTGATACGACAGCCCGTGTTCTGCATTACGCGTTATGTAGCGCTCAACGTGGCGTTACGCTGCCTTCGCGAGTCCCGCGAAAGAACATAAGGGACGTGAACATGTGTAGCCAGTTCGATCGCGCGCGCAGTGACAGATTTATGACTTTTACTCGGTTGAACTTTTATCCGCTCAGCTGAACATGCGTTTCATCTCTCGCGGACTTATCATCGACGGTGCAATGCACCGTGACATACGTTTCACATACGTTATTCACAGAGATACGTCGCGGGTGTAACAACGATACCCCAACATAACAAGCTTTAACCGCTGTGGCTATAGGACATTCGGGATGCAGTTCTGAAATGAGCGAATCATTTTCGCGGTGTTTGCCGTTTGGCACGCCAATTGTAGTATGCCACATATGTGAAAGAAAAACATTGTAGTATGGACTTAAGGTAGTTCTGTAGGTACAAGTATCATCCAATGCCTATACGATGCTGTTGATGTACATTTTTTACAGAGCTTCTATATGTGCCACACATTCGTACGTCACGCATAGGTAGGTCTCATACTCCTATAGAGAGCGGCGCTGTAATCGTGGCAACAGCGCGATTTTCCTGCAGTCGTAGCGTTGAGCTTCCTCCGATCCGTCTTTCGCGAAATATTTCATATAAATAAAAAAAGCGTGAAAATGTCAGCCCAAATGCGATACAAAGGAAAGCTTACAAGAAAAAAGGAACTTGCTAAAAGACTGAAAGCAGTAGCAGTCATGTGTCAAGGAAATGTGGCTAAACGCGATGAGAATAATCATAACCTCTACGATCAGCAGCAAAAATTCGCTATCGAAGGACGTCGGATCGTGGATTGACAACATAAAATAATATATGTACATGCATGCACGCACGCACGCACGCACGCACGCACGCACGCACGCACGCACGCACGCACGCACGCACGCACGCACGCACGCACGCACGCACGCACGCACGCACGCACGCACGCACGCACGCACGCACGCACGCACGCACGCACGCACGCACGCACGCACGCACGCACGCACGCACGCACGCACGCACGCACGCACGCACGCACGCACGCACGCACGCACGCACGCACGCACGCACGCACGCACGCACGCACGCACGCACGCACGCACGCACGCACGCACGCACGCACGCACGCACGCACGCACGCACGCACGCACGCACGCACGCACGCACGCACGCACGCACGCACGCACGCACGCACGCACGCACGCACGCACGCACGCACGCACGCACGCACGCACGCACGCACGCACGCACGCACGCACGCACGCACGCACGCACGCACGCACGCACGCACGCACGCACGCACGCACGCACGCACGCACGCACGCACGCACGCACGCACGCACGCACGCACGCACGCACGCACGCACGCACGCACGCACGCACGCACGCACGCACGCACGCACGCACGCACGCACGCACGCGCGCACGCACGCACGCGCGCACGCACGCACGCACGCGCGCACGCACGCACGCACGCGCGCACGCACGCACGCACGCACGCACGCACGCACGCACGCACGCAGTGCACTCACGCACGCACGCACGCACGCACGCACGCACGCACGCACGCACACACGCAGCACACGCACGCACCGCACGCACGCACGCACGCACGCACCGCACGCACGCACCCACGCACGCAGCGCACGCACGCACGCACCCACGCACGCAGTGCACTCACGCACGCACGCACGCACGCACGCACGCACGCACGCACGCAAGCACACACGCACGCACGCACGCACGCACGCAGCGCACGCACGCACACAGCGCACGCACGCAGCGCACGCACGCACGCACGCTGCGCACGCAGGCACGCACGCACGCACGCACACACGCAGCACACGCACGCACGCACGCAAGCACACACGCCCGCACGCACGCACGCACGCACGCACACACGCAGCACACGCACGCACCGCACGCACGCACGCACCCACGCACGCAGCGCACGCACGCACGCACGCACGCCCGCACGCAGCGCACGCACGCAGCGCACGCAGCGCACGCACGCACGCACGCACGCACGCACACACGCAGCGCCCGCACGCACGCACGCACGTAGCGCACGCACGCACGCACGGACGCACGCAGCGCCCGCACGCACGCACGCACGCAGCGCACGCACGCACGCACACACGCAGCACACGCACGCAAGCACACACGCCCGCACGCACGCACGCACGCATGCACGCACGCACGCACGCACACACGCAGCACACGCACGCACCGCACGCACGCACGCACGCACGCACGCACCGCACGCACGCACCCACGCACGCACCCACGCACGCAGTGCACTCATGCACGCACGCGCGCAGCGCACGCACGCACGCACGCAAGCACACACGCACGCACGCAGCGCACGCACGCACGCAGCGAACGCACGCACGCAGCGCACGCACGCACGCACGCACGCCCGCACGCACGCACGCAGCGCACGCACGCACGCACACAGCGCACGCACGCAGCGCACGCAGCGCACGCACGCACACACGCAGCACACGCACGCACGCACGCAAGCACACACGCCCGCACGCACGCACGCACGCACGCAGCGCACGCACGCACGCACGGACGCACGCAGCGCCCGCACGCACGCACGCACGCACGCACGCACGCACGCACGCACGCACGCACGCACGCACGCAGCGCACGCACGCACGCACGCACGCACGCACGCACGCACGCACGCACGCACGCACGCACGCACGCACGCACGCACGCACGCACGCACGCACGCACGCACGCACGCACGCACGCACGCACGCACGCACGCACGCACGCACGCACGCACGCACGCACGCACGCACGCACGCACGCACGCACGCACGCACGCACGCACGCACGCACGCACGCACGCACGCACGCACGCACGCACGCACGCACGCACGCACGCACGCACGCACGCACGCACGCACGCACGCACGCACGCACGCACGCACGCACGCACGCACGCACGCACGCACGCACGCACGCACGCACGCACGCACGCACGCACGCACGCACGCACGCACGCACGCACGCACGCACGCACGCACGCACGCACGCACGCACGCACGCACGCACGCACGCACGCACGCACGCACGCACGCACGCACGCACGCACGCGCGCACGCACGCACGCACGCGCGCACGCACGCACGCACGCGCGCACGCACGCACGCACGCACGCACGCACGCACGCACGCACGCAGTGCACTCACGCACGCACGCACGCACGCACGCACGCACGCACGCACGCACACACGCAGCACACGCACGCACCGCACGCACGCACGCACGCACGCACCGCACGCACGCACCCACGCACGCAGCGCACGCACGCACGCACCCACGCACGCAGTGCACTCACGCACGCACGCACGCACGCACGCACGCACGCACGCACGCAAGCACACACGCACGCACGCACGCACGCACGCAGCGCACGCACGCACACAGCGCACGCACGCAGCGCACGCACGCACGCACGCTGCGCACGCAGGCACGCACGCACGCACGCACACACGCAGCACACGCACGCACGCACGCAAGCACACACGCCCGCACGCACGCACGCACGCACGCACACACGCAGCACACGCACGCACCGCACGCACGCACGCACCCACGCACGCAGCGCACGCACGCACGCACGCACGCCCGCACGCAGCGCACGCACGCAGCGCACGCAGCGCACGCACGCACGCACGCACGCACGCACACACGCAGCGCCCGCACGCACGCACGCACGTAGCGCACGCACGCACGCACGGACGCACGCAGCGCCCGCACGCACGCACGCACGCAGCGCACGCACGCACGCACACACGCAGCACACGCACGCAAGCACACACGCCCGCACGCACGCACGCACGCATGCACGCACGCACGCACGCACACACGCAGCACACGCACGCACCGCACGCACGCACGCACGCACGCACGCACCGCACGCACGCACCCACGCACGCACCCACGCACGCAGTGCACTCATGCACGCACGCGCGCAGCGCACGCACGCACGCACGCAAGCACACACGCACGCACGCAGCGCACGCACGCACGCAGCGAACGCACGCACGCAGCGCACGCACGCACGCACGCACGCCCGCACGCACGCACGCAGCGCACGCACGCACGCACACAGCGCACGCACGCAGCGCACGCAGCGCACGCACGCACACACGCAGCACACGCACGCACGCACGCAAGCACACACGCCCGCACGCACGCACGCACGCACGCAGCGCACGCACGCACGCACGGACGCACGCAGCGCCCGCACGCACGCACGCACGCACGCACGCACGCACGCACGCACGCACGCACGCACGCACGCAGCGCACGCACGCACGCACGCACGCACGCACGCAGCGCCCGCACGCACGCACGCAGCGCACGCACGCACGCAGCGCACGCACGCACGCACGCACGCACGCACGCAAGCACGCACGCACGCACGCACGCAAGCACGCACGCACGCACGCACGCAAGCACGCACGCACGCACGCACGCACGCAGCGCCCGCACGCACGCACGCAGCGCACGCACGCACGCACGCACGCACGCAGCGCACGCACGCACGCACGCACGCACGCACGCACGCACGCACGCAAGCACGCACGCACGCACGCACGCACACCCTTATATATACATATATATAACACGAATAAATAAATGCATAAATTGAACAAATTAAATTTGTTTGCAGAATAAATTTATTTCACATCCGTCTCAGAATTACTAGAACTCGGGGGAAAAAACCCGCTTCGAGTTCCCAGACCACGCGCCGATCAGCTGGCTGCAGCGTACACTATTGTCATTCCATTACAGATGGTTGGGCGCGAGTTCGGTGTGGAATAAAATTACCACCTTTCATAAGTCGACATCTCCGAAACTAAACGGTCAAAGTTTGTCATTTAAGAAAAAAATCAATCCCACAATAGCACTGCGTACACGTGTGTTTTTATTTTCAAACCCTAAGATCCGTTTAGAACCTGTATCGAGAAATGCGAGCGAACTCCTATCGGTTTACGTGATAGGTACAGAGATCGCGTACAAAAATGCCCATATTCAATTGCAATTATCTCATGAACCAAACGGTGAATCGAATTTAATTTTTGGGCATCAGTCCATGAAGGTCATATCTACACCATACTTAGACTTCAGACAATTCCTAAGATTTTACCAAAACTACAGAACTACCCTAAGGTACGGATACGGGGGGGGGGGGGGGGGGGGGGTACATTTTTTTTTCAGTCCATGTCAGTTCAATCAATGCTTCGTTAAACCGAGCTTCTTTTGGTTTTCAACGCGAAAAACTGTTGGCAGAACATACTAAATCATTTATTGCACGAAAAACTGTTGGCAGAACATACTAAATCATTTATTGCATGAGTTGTGTAAAGAAAAATGTATTAATTTGAATGCAAGAGCAACATGATTAACAATTATTAATGTGATTATTATTCTTTTTCACAGGTACGTAGACATAGAATGTTTTTCACTATTATTATTGTTACTGTAAGTGGTGTTGTTATAGTTGTTCATTCTTTATTTCGTATTATTATAATTGTGATAGTCATTGTCATTACCATTCTGTTCATTCTTTTTTTCGTATTATTATAATTATGATGCTCATTGTCATTACCATTTTTATTATGATGAGAGCAGTATTGTTTTAAATATATATATACACCGTGTCGTATTAATATTGCGGCATCGAACAAACTCGACAACAAAGAAACACAAAGATAACTGAAAGACGTCCCGAAATGAAGGGCGAGTTAAATGGCATGATTCGTTTTTAATTTGTCTGACGTTCTCAAGGTCATTTCAAGCTTAACTTTGATTTTTTAAATGGGGTTCGACATTTTTGGGGCAGAATCAAATGCGGGTAAAAAAGATTATCTTTGGTCCAAGACACTTTTTTACTTAATCATTGCTTTCAGATATTGTAGGGGGACATTTTCGTTTTTATTTGAAACGAAAAGGCAAAACAACCGATAATGAATGGCCAAAGTGATAACCTTTAATTCCCAAACATGTGTTATTGCGAGCAATGAAATATCGATGCGATATTGATGAGTCCTCTAGACGGATATCGCAACAGGGATTTTAGGTTAACATCATGTTTTCTAGGCTGGTTGGTCGATCGTGTGAAACTTTTTCGTTAACCCCTTGACTGTCCTGTCAGTGACACGCATATGGGCAGAAAACAGTCGTGCCACTTTGGAGCATGACACATACACCGTGTCCCAAATGTCACGCAACAATATGCATAAGCCGCGCAAGTTATATGTTGCTTGACATTTGTGACACGCTGTATGCGGACATTTGAAAAAAAATATTTTTACTACATTTATTTGACTGTAATTTGGCAAATCATCGTTTTTGAGGTTGCTGAATCCGAATCTGGAATCGGATTTCCAAAATTCGAAATGGCGGATGCAAATTGTAAAAATAGTTTGATTCCGACGGAAGTAAGTACCTTATGGTTTTTGAGGTTGCTGAATCGAATCTGGAATCGGATTTCCAAAACTCAAAATGGCAGATCTAATATAACGGACGCAATTTCGAAAAATAATTTAATTTCGACGAAAGTGAGTATGTGATGGTTTTTGAGGTAGCTGAATCCAAATCTGAAATCGAATTTCTAAAATTGAAAATGGCGGATCTAATATGGCGGACGCAAATGCGAAAAATAGTTTGATCTCGACGAATATGAATATGTTATGGTTTTTGGAATCGCTGAATCCAAATTTAAGATCGGATTTCTAAGATTCAAAATGGCGGATCCAATATGGCGGGAGAAATTCGAAAAGTAGTTAGATCTCGTGAAATGTTTGTATCTTTGGATGTTTGTGGTCGTGAATTGGGAATTTAAGTCCTGACTCTAAGTACCGGAAGCTTGGATACACTATGGTGAATAAAAATTTTGAAAAACATTTATGACCAATTATCTATAGTAAAAAATGTAAAAGAATATTTTTTGGTTTTATACCCCCCTCTCTGCCGAATCCAGAGTCACGAATCGAGGACGTGAAGGTTGTTGACTCCGATTTTGTATTTTTTTGTTTGTACTTTTTGTATTTAACATTTTTGTTCGCGCTTTTTGTATTTTTTAAATTTGTTTTTACTTTCATATTTTACCACGTTTTTATTAACTCGCTTTCTTGTATGTCTGTTTTACTGTTCGGTACAAATTTCGCAATCGATTTTGAACTAACTTCCGGATGAGCGAGAGACTTGAAACTTTGAACATATCTCAGATCTCGATGACAGACAAATAAACAGACAGGCAAGGGTGTACAAGAGAGAAAAAGAGAAAAATAAATAAATAAAGAAATTAAACAATATAGTTTAGTGAAGGAGAAAAAAAATTAAAAAATAATAATACTATAAATAGTGAATAGTACATTCGTGACAATTTCTACGATCGTCAAGGAGACCGCCCCCCAACGCAAGCGACGGCTAGAGAAGGAGAAGCAAAATTCCACACACACACAAGCTAAAAAGCAGATAATAACATTATTGAAGTAAAAAAAATTGAACCACGTTTTCAAAACGGATTAAAGAGTATAAAATCATTTCTTCTAGCCCCCCCCCCTCCCCATACAGAGTTAGAACTCAATACAGATTCCTAACCCCATACCCCACAGATTGTCCTGAAAAATTCTGCTTGTGGTTTTTCAATAGCTATGAAAATACTTGTAAGTTTTTAAACGAAGAGCGCGGGGCGCATGCATTAGATAATATAGTACGGAGTGTAGGGAGTAGCTGTCGTTGATAAAACTCAGATAACAGTTTATATCATTTGCAATGCAATAAAATGGTTAGTGACTTACAATTAGGTGAACTTTTCACGCATCAATTATCTTTTGCATGCACCCTACATTTTTCGTTGTAAATCTTACAAGTATTTTCATAGCTATTAAAAATTCACAATCACAAATTTTCCGGACAATCTGTATGGGGCTAGGAATAGTGTATGGGGTTATAAACCTGTAAGAGGCTAGGAGAAATTATTTTGTACTTTTTAGTTCGTTTTAAAAACGTGATTTAAATATTTTTTCTCTAAATAATTTCAATTTTGTTTCGGTTGTTTCGTATTCCATTTTTTTTTGTATTGAGGTATTTCAAAAATTTGTGTTTTTTCTTTTTTTTTAAATCATCTCGATATTCTATTACTTTCTCTTCAAGTTTGATTCTATTAATTTTTTTGTTTTCTGTACCTATTGTTTTTTTACTTTCATTTTTCGTGTTAGGATGTTTGTATTCAACGATTTATAATCTTTAGTTCGTTTGGTCAATTTTTGTTCGTCATAATGTATCCGAGTTTCAAATACTTAGAGTCAGGACTCAAATTCGAAATTCCGGACGACAAACATCTGAAGATACAAATTATTGTCGAAATTGAACAACTTTTCGAATTCTCCCCCGCCATATTGGATCTGCCACTTTGACTTTAAGAAATCCGATTTCAGATTCGAATTCAGTGCCCTCAAACACCATAAGGTACTCACTTTCGTCGGAATTAAACCATTTTTCGAATTTGCGACCGCCAAATTAGAACTGTCATTTTGAATTTTGACAATCGGTTTTCAGATTCGAAGTCAGCCACCTCAAGCACTGTGATACTGATGTTATAGGGATATATCTATGCATTTTTTTCCAAACCTAAAGTGGCGTCAAAATCTCATTTAGCCTGACTGCTTAGGGTCCATATAAGGCGATCTCGCTGACTAATTAATTGAACCTCTCCAACTTATCCAGCAACCCGGGTAATTCTGGGGCAGGATTTGATATGTAATACACGAACAATGAACTGTGGACTCGTTATGCTGGAAACACGTTTCTATCTACAATGGTAAATAGAAACGTGATACCAGGCTTATTATTTTAAGTAGTGCAGAAAGATCTAGGCCCAGAAGATTTCGCACTCCATTCGGCGTACTATTTATAAAAAATAGACCTAGTATTTTATCACCGATGATTCCGCACGCGACTTGGATCGCGACGCGTCATCTTGGATTTTGATCTAACCTACAATGCATCTTATAACGATTAACTCTCCCTCCATTAGTAACTGGAGATTCATCACAAATTAAGACAAACCGCAAACGGTAGCTGTCGGTACCGTTAGCTAATGAAGATATAATTTACAAAATAGAACTCAATTTTGAGAATCATCTTCATGAAACTCTTGATGTAACGACATTGGGTACGGGTGGAACTTCCGAGATTTTGAACTGTCGTGTACATGCACTCGTTTGAGATATCTCAGGCCAGTGGGAAATTTATCAGGTCAGATTTGGATTTTGAAAAACAGCAACTAATACAGTCGTTTCTTTGTTTTTATTTCTAACCGTTCTTTGCCGATTCGCTTTTTTGGTTGAACATTACCATCTTCATATCTAAATGTCACTACGGGATGACATGCATATAACATGATGGACACCTTTTTCAAGAAATTTTGCAGCATAGAATTTCGAAAAATCATTGAAATTTTTTGCTGCGTCACCGTAAATCATTCCCATTTTTTTTTGTAGAGAGATGTTCCACATTCAACGCCAACTTCACTCTTACAATTAGAAAACTGTAATAATTGACATGCCCATACCCCGTCGACTGAATGTTCGACGGAACCTTAGCGACGAATCGCCCAAAATAAATTGTTCTAGAGAAATGGAAACATAATGCCAACATTGTATTTGTTAATTGATTTACCAACAGGATTTCTAATTATATGTACAAGTGAACAAGATTTTTAAAGTAAGCAGAGATCAAAACAGATACTTTACCATATTTTCATCGGATGAATTCCTGATGGCGTTGTTATTACCGTCATGAATATATCGCCATGAATTTCTTCTCGCTAGCTCAATAAATGACGATCAGATCAACGTCGTACAGCCTTTGCGAAAGCAATGAACAGATTTAAAAAAATCAGTAAACAAAAGTCTACGGAGTGCGTAGAAGTCGATTCGGCCATTCAAAAAATTGACTCTCATTGAAAATACATATGTCAGTTGACCTCTAAATTTCTTTGAGGATGTTCACTAAATGAAAATCGAGTCATGCCATTTTACTAGCCCTTTCGTTCGACACGTATCCGAGCGATTTCCGTCCTTCTTTGTCATCGAGCAATGCCTATGTTCCAATATAATTGGAACAGTCTGTATATCACATAACTTTAGTATGAAATTATTAACCTTTATCACAAATATAAGTTGGGATCGAGCTCAACTTCATCACAGGAATATCCAACAGTGCTAAAATAACTTCAGTAATCTAATAAAAGATCGGATGAAAATATTTTATACATTTTCCTATAAAAAAGAAAATATTTTCACCTATCTCGTATATAATGTATAATTTGGGTTTAAAAAATAATAAAACATTTTCTTTTGAATTTTCGTAACGTTATCGCTTATACGAAAATCCCTTGTTTGGCAGAGCCTCGAAGTTTTAAAACCGTTTCATAGGGTCGAATTTTTACGTCATGCAAATTCACCTCGGTCAATTTTATTTTTGACCTCGGTGCATAGGGCTCGGGGCGAATTACAAATATTTTCTTGACCGTCGTGAATATTTATGGTATAACGTATAGAAATATTCAACAATTCGTAGAAAGACCATTGGAAATTGGATTACGATGGAAAGCGTTAAATTTTATTTGCGACTATTTTTCAAAGTTGCAAACGTAATATATACAGGAAAAATTATATTTTACGATCGAGGCCGGTTTCAACGAAACTGAGAGGTTTTTATACTCGTGGAAGGCTGACTAAAAGCTATGGGTTTGAAAATCACGTAGTGGGGAGAAACGAGCCCACCCAACTTCGTCTGCTAGTCAACCTGGTGACTGCTTTAACTACTGCCGTCCACAAACTCGTGTGTGAGTTGTGCTATGATGCTGCTCTCGTATTCCTTGTATCTGTGTATGTCAATGTGTGAGCGTTCAGCGTCGAAAAAGTGAAACTCGGCTCGCTGCGCGTGTAACCTAGAAATGAAAAAGGGGTTCTCAATTTCCAAATCCTCGGAGCAATTCAGCGAGAGCAGCATTAGTAACAGCGGTAACGTAATAATCCATTGTACGGGTAATTCCAGCTAAATTCTGACGAACATCGAGACCTTGGGATTCCGGATTTCAATAAAACTGTTTACTATTAATTCGTAGATGGCATTCGACAGATCGGCGCTTTTTCCGCAGATACCAACTTAATGTAAAATTAAAATAAAAAAATTTGTACTCTTGATTGCTTTTGATCGCCTAATAAGTCTGAAAAAAATTGAACAGAAATCTTTGTATATAGCCTTTTGTTTACCGAGAAGATTTCATATTTCGTGACATTAATTTGTTGACGTTTTTTGTCAGCTTTTTCCCTATAAATCAAATCACAATTAATGAATTTATTTTTGTTTTGGTGCGATTTATTTCGCGTAAACTTTTTCATTTTGCGAAGATGGCGAATGCAGGCTCATGCAAGAGTTCAGCACCTACATTTTTTTGTTCTTCGACAATGTTGGACAATTGCCGGGCACTGGCATGCGGAAGTGTTTTCACCGTTTTGATGATTCAACTTTTGGAAATAATCATTATATCGAATATAATATTTCGCTATGTCGCATATAATAATTACTATATTAAATATAATATTTCGAATATACAAAGGAGAATTGAGTATCATCTAGTATATTTCATACATACATATATGCATATTAATTTTGTGGCCATCTATTGAAATATATTTTAAATTACCGTTTTGTTTGTTCAGTTTATCTAATTTACATATTTACTTCATGCACATCTGGTAATGCATCTTTTTTTTTATTTCTACGTCAGGACTGACCGTTTAATATTATTCTGAGCGTAGAAGAAGAAAACCTTGCTAACAATAATTATTCCTTCAAGGTCCTTTTTTAAATTCAGGACTCTGGCGACCAAAATTTACTGCAAGTTATGAGAAAGGTGAAACTTTGTGAGAACTTTCATGCGTCTGACAAAAAGTAGCATAGGTTATCGCACAATTTTTAAATTCTCTATTTATATCATTTTTTACAAATTCTTACAGTGCGAAATTTGATACGCATCAAAATGTTTTGCCTTTAAAATGTGACCATTTTTTTTCTTCTTCTACATTCGTAAATTCAACACGACCGAGTATGATTACTATAGCAATACTGTACAAAAAACTTCTTGGGTTTTTAGATCCATAAACTCTTAGGGCAGTTAACAACGTACATGTACATGAATAATTTATTATTAAATACCATTTTTTAATACATTTTTTGTAGCCAAAGTACCAAAAAACGGATTTTGGACACCACGGGAAGTACGTAACCTGCTAATTAATTTCCAAACCCATGGCTGTTCTATATATGAGGAAAAAGTACGAATGATTGGTTGTTGAGTTTTCTGCGGTTTTTCCAACCTATCAACTTAGTTCAACATCTTTATGTATAAACATGAAATTACTTTCTAGAGGTTTTTGCAAGCTAAAAAATAGGCAATGTCGGTAATTCTCGCACTCTTTTTGCCACTACGATTTGCAACAATTTGCGATGGAAACAGATCAAATGAGCACTAAAGATTAAAAAAAAAGATCTGAAGAGTGCAGTGGAAATTTCTCATTATCCAGTTTTTACGAAAAACACAAAAAAAAAAATACAATTTGGCACTACGAAAAAGTAGGGCTTTACGAAAAAGTAATTTCAAGCTCAATGAAATTTTACGAAATAGCACGGTCAATTATTTTCTAAATTTATAATCCAGTTCAAGTAATCTCGAGCGCAAATATGTTACTATTAAATTTATAATCTAGAATCAAGCTGAAGGATATATATATATAATATTTGATCGTTGGAATGAATCAGATTGTGCCACATGGTAGATATGAGAAAAATTTCGAAATCAAATCAAATAACGCATGCAGAGTGCGTAACGCGGCGACTGAAAGGTATCACTTAAGGAGTTACCCCCACTTGTAGCGCAAAAAAGGCCTTTTTCATGAATATTTTTAAAGAAAACTACAAAACTTTTTTAATCGATCAATATTCCATCTTAAAGAACACATCTTGAAGAACTTTCAGTAATTTTTTTATTGAAAAATATTACATTGTTTAGTGGCAAATGGCCGTCAATGAAATAATGTTTTTATATACACGGTTTGCGGTGACCAACATTGCGGCGAAGTGGATCATCTGAAAAAAAAATGCGGATGGATTTAGTCAAATATAAGTATAAACTAGTCTTTAATCGAAGGATTTTAAAAAATATTCATTTTTCACAAAATGGCGGACAGTCAAAGTTAATGGTTCGATTTTAACGAAAAAAACGGCCGTTTTATGGCTATAAAACGGCCGTTTTATGGCTATAAAACGGCCATTTTTTTTCGAAAAAAAAAATCGAACGATTAAAGACTACATTTTTATGTATTAAATAAGCCTGCAAAATTTCAAGAAGATCGGTTCATTAGTGTTCGAGTAATCTTGGTCACCGACTTCAGAAATGCCATTTTGAGAAAAACGCGTTTAAAGTTTCAATTAGCCGGTCGTTTACACAACGGATTCTTCTCTTTCAACGCTCATATCTCAGTCAATTTTGTTCGGATCGACTTGAAATTTTCAGGACATATTCTCAGATACTTATACTTCAAAAAAATGTAATAAAAAAAATCGATTTTTTCAAAATCGCAAGTGGGGTTAACCCCTTAAGAGAGTGTGCTCTCCAAGAGCGTTTTTGGGGGACAAAAATCAAATCGGCGCAATTGTATAAATGGCTCATAAAAAATTAAACCGCGACAATCGTCCACGGATTGTGCGCCCCGTTGCGAGTTAAATGAGTTTTGAAACCCATTCGCTACAGAGTTTCTCATCTTAATGGAATGGTAAAAAATCTCCCGAGCAGGACTGCTGGTGGAAAAAAATTGAACAGAAGTTGTATGGCCGAAGGAAATATATCACGGTCATAGCGCTAACTGTAAAATAACTAAAAATGATCTTCCTGGTGATAAAGATTATCTCTAGTATTTTTTAACGGCGTACCAGGATTGTGATGACACACAACTTTCGAAACTGTCACAGCTACTGCGTATGCATCGATTTTATTAGTAGTACCCGTGTTTCGCGATTTCGTAAGTATGCATATATTGATGCGTGCGATTGACACCGTGGACGTGATTTTACACAAACTGCCAACAACGTGAATAGAGATCAAAAGGCGCATGACCAAGGCCTCCGGAAGCGACATATTACCTGACCGCGAGCTGCATGTTGCGCTGTCAATGCAACATTGCAACTTCCAAGTCATACGACTTGCATAATACAGGTTACAGGCGGTGAATGGGCAGCAGTTATAACGTTTGTGCAGTATTACAACTTTGACAATTTTCACACTGGAGACAATTTCATTTTGTTGGTCTCGTCTCTAATCCGATCACGCATCGAATAAAGTATAAAGTTTCCTTCAAATAGAAAAGGTGATCTTAATTTGCCTTAACATGTTTAAGTTTGGTCATGTGGAGATAGTATTTCCTCCTAAAAAATGTATAACTTTTATGCTGTCAGCCGCTCGATCAAAGAGATAGTCCTTGAAATATGTCATCATTCGGTTCGAAATAAAACTATTGGTTTTGGCACATGTAGAGCGAATTCCAAATGCATTTTTACCAACGTACGTTCATTTAAACTTATGCACGATAATTTTCCAAAAAATTCGATTGGATATTAATGAACTCTAAGTTTTTCCGTCATCCTGCATATTCTTTTTTTTACTCGAAATAATCGGTTATATTTCTATGAATATACTAGCTCGAATTGTTTCGACGGGTCTTCTCCGAAAGGCTGCGAGTCGAATAAAAAAACCAGATATGCAGAGCAAACAAAATGAAAAACTTAATTTCTATAATCCTTTTTAAGCCAACACCTAGCGTCGGGCGTTCGTATCTACCCCGACAAGTCGCAACGTCTTACCAAAGTTTAATTTAGGTTTTTAAGTATGTTTATACAGAGGTTTGATTCCTTCCTTTTTGTACAATCCTCATGACATTTAGAAATTTTATTCGCGTAAAAAACGATCGCAGGAGATATTAACGATTCGCCCTTATGCGCATAAAAATAGCGCCAGGGATAAACGAAATGTGCGAGATCGACCTTAAAAAAAGTGAATTCCCAATCGGCGGTTGAGAACTACGGCCGCCATGAGTTAGGTTTAGCTAAGCGTGTAGGCAGGGACGAGGGAGACTCGCATTAAGAGAAGTATTCTCAAGTGTGGTAGTGTACATTTGGAGTGTGGAATGAGTGCATGCGTGTATGGGTGTGTGTGCGCGCGCGTGAGTTTGCCACGCCGAGTCATAGCATGTCTGGAGATAGAGGTGCTTATACATTAGTGAAAGTATAAACACGCGCGAGTTGAGTATTGTCGAACCGGGACGCACAGCGTCCGAATGATTGTGCGTCGTACTTGTTAGTAAACTATATGGTACGTGCAGAGAGCTCGGCGCAACCGCAGCGCCAAGGATCAAGGCCGTCAGCTACTCTCATGTTCTGTGTACACTACACTTAAACAAGATCAGTATGTGTATGTGTATGTATGTATATATATATAGTTATATATATATATATATATATATATATATATATATAGGTGTATGCACTCATGAGTATATAGACATATGTGACTACAGCGAGAAGTATACGTACTTGATCACATCGTTCTCTTTCAGTCTGATAGTCATACAAGCTCAGGTAAAAACTAGCATTCGCCCACGCTTCCGTTTCCTACACAGGCGCATTGTCACCTACTTTCAGCACAGCGATACATAAGCAATTGTGTGACGGAGCATGCATCACAATATACGCGCATACACATCATATTATTGTGCTGACTACATTTTGGATCTAGAATTAAAAAATTGCACTACAGATGGCAACCCCAAATCCGATAACAGTTTCTTTATCACTCCTTAGCTTCCACTGTATGTTTCAATTATCTTGATCCAGGCGAAATAAGTTGTTCTTTTTGAGGTTTCGATGCTTACGTCAAAATAATAAGTACTCGTCGGTTAGTTACGATTTTTTGGCTCGGCGAGGAACGTTGCGATTTTCTTTGCCTACTCGTTCGAACGCGGCGATTATACGGCTACTATTGATAACGTGGGGTTACGTCGAGGAAGCAGGCACTTTCTAAAAAATTTGATTTTTTACGAAAGTATCGTTTTTGAAAAATACTACTTTCCGGGTGGTACCCGGTGCGATGGTCTAGTGGGTCGCTTGCTTGCCACTGAACCTGCGGACCGGGAGGTCCCGGGCTCGAATCCCAGTCGCGTACATTTCGTCGTGAAATGTTTTTCTTCGACATTTCGCGGCGAAACAAGACTAGTTCCACGACTAGGGGGCGAAGTTGATGGCAGGCTGTATTGGTACAGGTTTTCCGCAGTTTCCCTGTACCCATGACAGAAATGTCATGATGAATATCATAGAGGGGGAAGTCGGCTGCGGCCGCAAGGAGGGGGGGGAATAGGGACGAAAAAGTGAAGAAAGGAGTGTTAGAAAAAGAAACAGTGGAGGAACGAAACAGTCACAATGGAGGAATTAAGGATGTTGAGTCCCTATGAAACATGTTAATGCTAATTGTTCAATAAATAACTTCTTAATCGTCATGAAATTTTTACACCACGTCCTAAAGACTTCATGTAAAAACATACCAAATTTTCAGAATTCTATCATCATTACTTCAACCTCCTTAAGGGTTGAAATAAAAAATGATAAGAAAATTCGGAAAATTTGGTATGTTTTTGTATGAAGTATTTAAGAGGTCGTGTTAAAATTTCACGACGATTAGGAAGCTCGTTATTAAAAAATTAACATTTTGTTAAGAACAATTTTTAAAAGAAATAAAAAAAAAATTATCAATAAACTTCGTTTTGTTTCCGTTGCTTTCAGTATATTGTAGATATTATAAAATTGAGAGGTCAAAAAAAAAACTTATTGCAAAGTTACATCAGTTTCCATAAAACAACATTTAATTTGTAAATGTTAATTGTTCAATAACGAGCTTCCTAATTGTCGTGGAATTTTAACGGGACCTCTGAAATACTTCATACAAAAACATACCAAATTTTCAGAATTTTATCATCATTTGCGATTTGGGACTCAACATCCTTAATAGGTAACAAACGCGAACAGCGTGTACCTTAGGAAAAAACAAATAAAAAAAATACTTTTCGGGTGGTGCGAGCGAACACGCGCGCACGTACATGTGTGTGTCCACATGGAAAATTTGAAGGTCTTTTTTTAATGGTTCTTACATCAACTTCAAATTTGCCTATTGCGAGTAACGTAGGGCTTATAGCCCGTCAAATTAGTTATCAAAGGTCATTTAATGAACTTTCGTGCATTAAAAAAAAAATGGGAACGAGTCTACACGTATAATATGTGTTCAAATACCGTGTAAATGTATCGTATACAGGGTGTCCCTCTTATTTCTGCCACCCTAAATAACTCGGTAATGATCGACGTCACTAAAAATGTTCCATACAAAAGTTCTACGGTGTGAAGGGGGCCATCAAATGCGACCATTTTTATTTCATTTTGGTGGAGGCGCTGACGCACAATGAAGGTCACCGACTCTTTTTTAAATGGAACGGTACATTTTTTCAACCATCTTGTGGAGCACCTCAAGCCGCATAAAAAACATTAGGGGGTCAAAGTCGTTCACATTCGTGGGATAGAAAATAAGACTGGTCATGCACTACTCTTAATTGTTATTTTATATCTCAGTGCAATACCAAGTTATTTCGACTTTGCTGTGCCGACCTGAAAATAGTTGAAAAAATATAGAAACTACGTTACCTCGTAAGCCGAGAGGACAAATCGCTGGGCTCGCTAATTTGTTTCTCGACCGGTGCATTAGTTTAGACAGGAAGGCCAGAGTTTTCAGGTGCAATTAACAGCAATACTATCCTGACAGTATAAGAAGTCCGTATGATAAATATGTGGTTCAAACGTCGGTTTCATAATCGTAATGAATCTCACAGCTCTGCTCTCTCGACCAACTTCCCGAGTTGAAGCTCAGGCGGTGGCGCAGTCGTCGAGCTAAGCAGTTCCGTTACTTCACCGTTTAACATTTCTCCTCATATTTCTTCGTGCCCTTTTTTAACCCGTTCGTTTTTTATCCTTTTCGTAGACCTCCCCTCCCCCCCCCCCCTAAAACTGGTCAGTGCACTCGTACCCGTTCGTTGTATCGTTTCTATGAAACGGTACATTTTATGCTTATGTGTGTACCACGTGTGTAGAAGCTGTTGAACGAGACTCGTGTATGTCAGTGACAAGATTTTGATAGTAACGTCCAATTGTGTTATTTCCCGAATTTACCTGGTTCATAATTCGTCATAATTTCTTATATCATTTTTTTCTCTTTGATTAAAATGTCCCAAGCACCTTTTTCAATGTTGGTGCACTTGAACGTGTCGCGCACGATTTTTATTTATGTCATTTTATCACCGTAATATAACAGTGCTTATTCGTGGTTAATTAATAGCTAACATGTTTGGAATTTGATTAATTTTTTGCAGTTGTCCGAATTTCTCAATCTCTCATCTTCATTCATTCATTCTCATCCATTTTTCAACACTCAATGTTCATCCTTTAATATATGACTGTTAAGAATGCCCATATTTACTTTGAAGTTATTCTTAACAGTATAGATTACAAGGGACTCGTTTACGAGAATTGCACCCTAGATGAGTCGCACAAAAAATTGTACTGTATGATGGAAGTACACCGTGGTTGAAAAATTGATGCGATTATTCACACGATTGATAATAAACATAATATTCTAGATATTCATTATGAAGACACTACAGTATGCAATTCTTACTTGCAATTGATAATCCAAGGTGCGCAATAATATATAATTTTCAACTATCACTACATACATACATGATCAATTATAATGACTTAATTGATCATGTATATTTTTCGATAAAAAACTGAAACTTCGCAAGATTTCGATTAATTGTGTATAAAATCCCAACCTCTTAATTCCAATACTATCATTAGATAAAATATTCAAACAGCACCCTGTTTTAGGCCCTCAAACTTATGGAGACGCATTATAGTATATTACTTATAATACCGTAACATATAAATAACAGTTTACATGGACTGTATCGAATGCATAGCATATTGCATTGCTTAGTGCCCTTTATATGAATGTTTTCATTCATGAATTTTTTTCAATGGTCGTGCATTTCACACTTGTAAGCGGTCAAAATGACGACACAAAATATGGAGAATTTTTTTAAATCATTGCATGCATAAATTAGAATTACCTAATATTTTGTATACCACTGAAGGAAGGAGTTATAGCGATTTTACTAGTTTTTTTCATGTTACTAGAAACTAGAGAAGAAATCGTACGATCGTCTCCATAAGAATAAATATACCCCACATGACATGGTGACGTAAGCAGTCATCATACAGCTAATCGCCTACGTTTAATAAGCAATCTGGTCACACACTCACGTATCTTAGGATAACATGTGATCAAGTACCTTACCGTTTTTTCTTTGTTGAACTTTCCTTTCCCCGTCCATGTTATTCTTTTTTCACTACGCCCGCTTTCCTACGCTCTTTTCCATTTTCGCATTATGCTCGATCACCGCACATATAACAATTCCATCTCCATTCAATCGGGTTTCTATTTTAATTACAGTGAGCTTTATCGGATGTACGGAGAAAAAGCCATTTGGATGTTTGAATATTTCTTCATTACGCCTGCGGACAATTGTTCTTTAGCGGCTGGATATGTGTCCTTATGTGTATGTTTATGACATACGCTATCCAGCGTTGAAGCGTCATAGATGAAAATGTCACGAACACATTGTTCAGCTCGCAAGTATGAATTTTAACGCAGGCGTTCTCATTTACGAGCAATGGATTCTGAAATAGCCATCTGGTGGCATGTTCGATAAACACCGGTGCAATTTCATCGAGATAAATATTACCGGATACTAACTACTCTGCGAAATCTTCCTATTTCGAGCATGTGTTTTGTTGGGAGGCAAGTGTTTTTAACATTTTTCTCATCTACGTTTCCAAACGAACGAGACTGAAATTTATAAACTAATTTGTTAAAAAACCAACCAATTATCAAAAAAATGTTTTTTTTTCTTTCATATGACGAACTTTTAAATATTTTTGCCTAATAAATGTATTTATATTTTGAAAAATGGATAATTTATACCGTATTGATAATATGTTTAAGAAAGATTTTACCTTACGGGAATGGTGGGGTTATTCAGTGTAAAAATATTATTTAAAAAGATGAGATATTCGTAAAAATAGGACGAAATAATTTTAGTCGTAGAGCATTTTTTTCATATTATTTGCCAAACGATTCCTCTGTAAACACGATCAATCGTAACGTTTGATGCCATTCACGTATATAGATATACATGTAAGTATAGTGATATACACGTATGTTGGTATCATTTAATATCGTTATTGAATATCGGCCATCTCAGCATCTCCGACGTACTTACTTATTAATAGATTTTTATCCAATCTCGAAGTACTGAAAATTCATGCTGAACCTCACTGTTGCTTACTAATGTAAAGCATGAAGATTTTACCAACAAACATTCGGGAAAACTGAAGAAAGGTAATATTTGGATCCATGCAGCTCTTTTCCATAGCGTCGATTCTACTAATACAAAGTAAGCAAGAAAACGTAATTAAATTGACAACCATATACCACTACGAATGATGAATGAGGATAATGCTAGTGATTCGAAGCTTGCGTGCGCGTATAAGCGGCCGACGGGTCATATCACAGGAGAATGCAACGTAACACGACGTCATACAAAATGCGTAACTGTTGAGTATGTGGGATGATTGTAACTTTCGCCGTACGTAACTCTCTCGGAACAAGTACATTTATCCAGTACACTTTCATTACGTAATAATGCAGCGTGGAGTCCCACTCACCTACTCACCTACTGCTCCACATCCATATACTGGTCATGTGCTATTCCGTGCTTGTTTCTTCGAACCGTGCTTTTTTATTTTATATATATACATATTGCCAAAAAGCAATAAAAAAAGAGGGTACAGAAGTTAAGCTGGCATCAGAACACTGCCAATATATTTCAACCCAAAAATATATATATATATCCCAAAAATCACCGCAGTTCATTTTACAGTGCGCAACGGACATTGCTCATAGATGCTTCGATTGGCGAATCGGTTTCCCCTAATGCGCGATCCACATGCTGAACTTCCGGCTTGCGGAACTACCACTGGTAGAGCGCTTCTCCCTACGCTTGCAGCATCATTTTTGGATTCCATGAATCTGCGCTTTATAAAGTGGCCATCGCCATTAGCTATTTCTGTATCCCTGGACAGCTCATGTCAACGAAACGTTTTAACCACTGAAGTTCTCAATCGAGTAACTCCATCTGGAGGTGTGAACCCAAATCGGTAGGATCGATCATCGATAACACTTGATTACCGCAATTAATATTAGCGAATTCAATGTGATGTCCTGACATATAATGAACTCGCGTTTAAGATTCCTTTTATTATCATCCTCGCAAAATAAATCCTCGCGGAAGAAATCCGGCTTCTTTTAAGAGGCATTTGTTCATTGCTCGATATTTGTCGCATCGAACGACTTGACCCATTTGTATCAAAATTCAAAAGCCGATGTTGAAGTGTTTTTTTTTTCACTGCCGAGTAATAATTTCTTCCTTCCTCTTAGCTTTGATTGTGGCGGACATTATTCGTTCATTGTTTTTGATGATTGAGCGTTATAAAAAGCAGAACGTAAAAACGCAAGTTGCTTCCATGATTGAGTCGTGTTTATTGCATGACCCCCGGCATTTCGATCTTTCCGGGATAACGGCATTTTTATGGGAATGAGAAAATAATTGTTAACTTTATTGGCATTTGATCACAGTCGTTACTTATAACCTTGTATAATTTTATATGTACGTCAAGTCCAATGAAAACTTGCGTAAGCCGACAATTCATCCCTTGTTTTATGAGAGCATATACGAAGAGAATTTAATACGATTTTTTAACTAAAGTCAGAAAAGAATCTGACTGTAAGTTTCGTAGTAAGATAGTAGAATGTTGACATAACACCAATTTTGACGGATGACAGATTGTAATTTCTTGAAAAGAAAAAGTCTTGAAAAAAGCGTAAAACAATAAAAATTCCGAAAAATTGCCCTTTCATCACAGTGAGATGTGAAAGGTAATTATAACGAAATTTTCGGTATTGAAGCTTCCTTTATCGATATTCCGAGATGTTACAATTCCCAAACTTTGAATTGAATTGTACAAATTATTACTGAAATATTTCATTTTTTGGTGTTACAAATAAAGGCCATTATTTAAAATGCGGACTCCGATACAAAAAGTGTCGCAAACTTCCGCTGAGCATTCCGGCAATTTTTTTGGTACGTTTATATTTAACTTTCCTACATTACATTTTCCTGCCCCAAACGAACCCAAACAAAACGCCAAAACCCAAAAAACGTCGCGCCAAAATACGAAAGTAGATTTCGATAGACTTTTTCGCCAGAGAAAAGATTCTGCTGGTCTTAATGCAATGCAGTTCCTACTTCCCGGCCTAGGTACAACCATCCGGAAGGGTGCTTACACAGAAGACGAAGCAAAAACGTAGATGCAAAATTAGGAAGCATTGGTAAGAACAGTTAGGCCAACGATGCTGTTTTAATTTCGTGTGATCTAAGCAGAACGTTGAAATCTTCGGAACCACAGCGACAGGCCAGCGCATTCACCTTGGATGGCCTTACACTATAGAAGGACGAACGATTGCGACTCTAGGAGCGACAATGAAGTAAGAGAAAAAATTGCAAATTGAACCCCGATTTGGCAGTACTCGTAATCATATAGTTAACAAATGACCATAAATACATTCTATGGGACACAGGCACCGGAGAAAACCAGAAAATCAACACCTAAGCTCCCTTTTCGATCATTCATATATCGATTCCGAATTAAAAGTTAATGTAAGGCTATTTAAGTGCAATGTCCAGGAGGATTTCGGTAGCCTTACAAGGTTCCTTGTTATAAAACGTCGTACCGCTGATCCTGATATCTCAATTCCCTATGGCCTCTAAAAAAATTGGCTTTGGGGTTTCGATTTTCGAGTTATACGGCGAGGGATTGCCAATAAAAAGAATTGAGCCATGAAGGATGGGTCAAACGCCATTTTTTGAGTCTACGAAAATGCTCCTTAAGGATGTTGAGTCCCAAATCGCAAATGATGATAAAATTCTGAAAATTTGGTTTGTTTTTGTATGAAGTATATCAGAGGTCGTGTAAAAATTTCACGACAATTAGGAAGCTCGTTATTGAACAATTAACATTCACAAATTAAATGTTGTTTTATGGAAACTGATGTAACTTTTCAATAAGTTTTTTTTTTGACCTCTCAATTTTATTATATCTACAATATACTGAAAGCAACGAAAACAAAACGAAGTTTATTGATAAATTTTTTTAAATTCATTTTAAAAATTGTTCTTAACAAAATGTTAATTTTTTAATAACGAGCTTCCTAATCGCCGTGAAATTTTAACACGACCTCTTAAATACTTCATACAAAAACATACCAAATTTTCAGAATTTTCTTATCATTTTTTATTTCAACCCTTAAGGAGGTTGAAGTAATGATAATAGAATTCTGAAAATTTGGTATGTTTTTACATTAAGTATTCAGGAGGTCGTGTAAAAATTTCATGACGATTAAGAAGCTATTTATTGAACAATTAACATTAACATGTTTCATAGGGACTCAACATCCTTAAAGGACACCTGAATCGCTATTAACTAGGAGTTCTCATACAACCGATCGGAAATCGACCTTGAGCTGGCATTTTCGGGTTACACGGGTTTTTCTTATAGGAGAAATTGAGATATCGGGACGGGCGCCATTCGCTGGGTCTGTCGAAATCTCTTTGGACATAATACTTAGTTTCAATTACCTATCAATTAGAAGCTGAGATTTGGCCGACCAAAAAGCAGCCTTGGAGTGTCGATCTCCGGGGTTTTCGTGAAGGTCTTCTCCATAGAAGAAATAAAAATTTCGGATTAACCTTAATACCGTTTTCTTACTATACAAAAATTTGTTTTGGAAACCTGTTAAAAATCCTATATTGGTCAATTATAGGTTGAGTGAAAGCCGCTCTTTTTCTTTGCAAATCGACGAACTAAATTGTATTGGGATATTTAAAATATATTAAAATTATTGAATCACATATTTCTATTGTTAGTTACAGTCAGTGATAGTTGTTTCTTATTTCCGTTCGCATGTTGACCGTCTTAGCTGTAATTAACAAAAAACTGAACCTGCATATGTACTCCGTATTTATAACGAATGGAAAAGTAGTTGTAATTTATTTTTTATAGTATACGAGGGTGTTTGAATAAGTAATTTGGTTCGCATACTAAGCGAGGACAACAGCGACATCTGTATATGTTGTTTTGAAGCTTCCTTCCGATGGATGAAAGTCATTCTAACTTCGAGGGCGTTATGTCGAAAAATAAAGTAAGATAAAAACCTCAGATTGTTGTTTTTCACATAACACCAAGTTACTTGTCGAACTACCCCTGTATATAGCGATATAAACACAAATGTGTATATAAAATTGTAAATGTGGATCGATGTCTACATTTTCTCCAAAATTTATGCTCGGGCCCGATATATACCTACATATATACATATATACTCACACACGCACGCACACAAACACATATTTATAGGCTCTTTTATTCACTGCCTTGGCTATCGAACAGCTGTTTCGTGATGACCTTGATCCTGACCTTGCTCGCAGTAAAAAGAGAAATGACGAAGAAATTGCGAGCCACGCCAAGCACTTTTGCACATTAGGGTATCTCTTCACTTGCAGCATGTTATGCTGCAAGAAAATAGTGAAAAATAAAAAAACGTCGGCTGCTGGTTGTTCGTTATAATTCGTTTTACTTATTTTTATTAACATATTTGTTTCAACTATACATTTTTTGTGTGATATTCGCATCCGTGTTGTGATTTCGACGATTTACGCACCTTTTTTCGTTTGTGAATATCGCTGCTTTGCCGTTCGTTTGATTGAGCTCCGAAGCAGCGAAACGAATAATAGTATAGTGTCTTCTATGTCATCTACGCCCAGAATATCATCCGAGAAGGAATTATGGTCGCTGTTGTATACTCGAATGAAAAGGTATCTTTGCAGATATTTCGCTATACATAGTACGAAGTGTGTAATAGGTACGGGTACATAAACATGCTGATGTATAGGGCTATGAAAGAATCGCGAATCACACGGTCAGAGTCATTGGCCGCGAGACTATGTCTGGTAATATCGACAGATAAGTCGTTCATTCATGCCACTCTAGGCCAGCAAATTGAGTAATCGAGTCACGGTCAGTCAATCAGTTTTAAATATAGTCACCATCTCGTGCAATCGCAATTATGAGAAAAGGCACGTGAGTAAATACAGCAAGATATAAAAGATGCATCATTGCGGTTCACGCAAGAAAAGAGGTGGAAACGAAACTGCAGGTACGAGTGAACGAAAGAAAACAAATCCTGGAGATAAATTGTATTTAGTATAGCACTGATTCGGTGATCCCAATGGGTTTTCTTATACTTTCCATTTAACAAAAACAAAAATCAAATCAGGAACGTTCATAATGGATGTAGTTTTTTTTTTATTCAAAGTATATTTTTCGCGACACACTATTGTAGGTGGAATGAAGAACAATCTAACAGGAAAATAATTATATTTAGCGTAAAAATATCAGAGTTGCAGCACGTTAAAACTGTCACAAGAAGTTTCTATTCACCGCCTCCATCCGCTGTGGAAACACCATAAAGAAAATTAATTTTCTGAAAATTCTGCATCTTTATTAACGGATTATTGATTGTAAACGTAAGATTGTCGAATGTTCATGATGATAAGGATAGGGTAGAGCCACCAAAGATTACGCAGTGTTTTAAATTGTATTATTTTTTCTTCTGTTGGCAACATCTCCTATCCTGTCAGTGGCATATGTCATGTCAAGGCGTTGAACAACAACTCGCTTCATTAAGGTATTTATTTCCAAATGTATGACTATTAATAGATTTTTCATGGATTTGATCTTATTTTTCAACGATTTTAAACACCTTTTGTAAGGTTTGCGATTCATTTGCACCGAACGAATGTTATTATACTTGAAATTTGTGATCCAAATTTTGTTTTTATTGAGGGGTTATATCGCTATTTTGCTTGGTTATAAAAACTATAGTGACCATAGAATAAAAACAGGTTTTTGGTTGGCGTTCGGACCCAAAGAGTGCGCACGCTTATCACTATTCCTTACAACTACACGGAGAGAATTTTTAAGTAATTTTTACTGTGAAATCACAGTAACTCGGTGACAAATGTGCAATTCTTCAGGTTTTTAGGTCATAAATTATAAATTTTCATGGAAATGAATCAAAATTTACTTTTGCGTAGCAGAAATTTAAAATATTTTCCAGAATTTTTACTGAAATTAATAGTAAAATTTCATGAAACTCGAAAAAACGGCCGTATTTTTCGTTAAAATCGAACCATTAACTTTGACTGTCCGCCATTTTGTGAAAAATGAATATTTTCTAAAATCCTTCGATTAAAGACTCGTTTATACTTATATTTGACTAAATCCATCCGCATTTTTTTTTCAGATGATCCACTTCGCCGCAATGTTGGTCACCGCAAACCGTGTATATAAAAACATTATTTCATTGACGGCCATTTGCCACTAAACAATGTAATATTTTTCAATAAAAAAATTACTGAAAGTTCTTCAAGATGTGTTGTTTAAGATGGTATATTGATCGATTAAAAAAGTTTTGTAGTTTTCTTTTAAAAAATTCATGAAAGAGGCCTTTTTTTGCGCTACAAGTGGGGGTAACGCCTTAAAACAGTTGTGAATGCAATGCAAGCAAGGCTAGGTTAGCGAAGTGCTGGTAGGGAAGAACAAAAAAGTGTTGGGGTGAAGTACAGTCGATACTTTCTGAACTCGCAGAATTGCAAAATAAGAAACACTTGGAAAAATTACCAAATGACAGGGAGACGAGAGGGTCGGAGTCAGGAGTGAGAGCGGAAGACGCCAGTTATGCGAAAAAACCGGAGAGAAACGAAGGGGTGAGAACGAGTAATTTTATGAACAATTCGGAAAAAATCGATAACATTGTTAGCGTCGACTAATGTCGAGACATCATTAAAACGTGAGAGCCAAAAAACTTTTCCAAATTGTGCTGACCTTTGAATAGTATAAACATTTAGAAGCATGCGCTAGAAAGGGGAATGGGGAATAAAAGATCTATTGAGGGAAAAAGAAAGTGGAAAAAATCCGCAAGGAAGCCAAGATATCCGGAAGGAAAATTTCGTGGCGATCGTAAGAGGGTAAAATCTGAAAAAAGGTGAAATGCAGTCAATACTTTCTGAACTGGGAGAATTCTAGAATAAGAAAAACTTGGAAAAATTACCAAATGACAGAGAGACGAGAAGGTCGGAGTCAGAAGTGAGAGCGGAAGATGCAAGTTATGCGAAAAAATCGGAGAGAAACGAAGGGGAGAGAACGAGTTATATTACGAACAATTCGGAATAAATCGGAAACATTGTTAGCATCGACTCATGTCGAATCATCATAACAACGTGAGCCAAAAAATTTTTCCACATTGCGCCGACCTTTGAATTGTATGAACATTGAGAAGCCAGCGGAAGAAAGGTGAATGGGGAATAAAAGATCTATTAAGGGAAAAAGAAACTGGGGAAAAATATGCAAGGAAGCCAAGATATCCGGAAGGAAAATTTCGTGACGGTCGTAAGAGGGTAAAATATTTATAAAAAAAAGGTGATATACAGTGAATAATTTATGAACTCAAGTTATAGGAAAGGAACGTGAGAGAAAGGGAAGGGGGAAAACAAGTATTCTGATGAACAATTCGGAAAAATTAGGAAACACTGTTAGCATCAACTAATTTTCAGTCATTAAAAAGTAAAAGCCGGATGGGAGAAAAAAAGACTTTGATGAAGAATTAAAAAATATAATAAGGGCGAACTGAACGACGCGTTGAAGAAAATAAAAAGTTAATAAAACAACAACCGAAAGATGTCGGCTGGGAGCATGGGACTGGAGGTACATTTTTGAAGGTGCTGGGGGAGGCGTAGAGAAAATAATTAGGAAAGGCGTTAAAGGCGAGAAGGTACGCAGAATCGGGCAATAATAAAAATGTTTCAGCTCATGACCTCGAAACTGGAGACTTGAAGCTTCAATTTTTCTTCCTGTATAACGCTACGATTACTTTCACCAAATTGTCGCCTTCCAAGAATCACTAAAAAATGTTAGCTTCTTTAACATCTTTTCCTTGTTTTGCCTACTACATATAATTTCATTCATTTTAGTTGATTCTGTCATTCCAGCTTGAATATCATTTTTGCAGTGTCGAATGTAATTTATATCACCTGTAGGTCATTGCATTTTAACGCAGTATACGATTGCAATTGGTTTCGTAAAATTTTGCCGGGGACAGATTTTGTTACAATGATGTTATTACTGGTACATATATTTTATTTCTATCCTACCGAGAATTTCTATATAAATTCGACCACCCTATCTAATGCGGACCCCTTCATTTTTTCAATAAGTATATTAAGATTCATCAAACAAATTTCAATCACAAGATGTCAAAGTACAATCGCGAATCTCATTTGAAAATAGCAGCAGTAAGGGAAAAAATAAATTCGAGGGGGAAAATATTACATTTTTGAAGGTTTTAGTTTAGTGAAAATATTATTGTTATCGACGAACGAGTAATTTATTTAACAAAAAACATGATTACCCAACTAACTTTTGTATCATTCACAACATGTGTCCTCAGTATAGAAAAGATGATGGATGTAAAATATCGATATCTAAATTAGATAATTCGATTGATATAGAAATACTCCTACGCATAATGACTGGACGTTTCTAAAGATATCACATTATTTTGAAAAAAATTTTGTCAGGAAGACATTGGAGCCTTTATCGAATTTTTTTCTTGCCATAAGATACTGACATAATTTGAATAAACGATGGCACAGATAGGTGCGGTTATTTAATACTTGCAAAATGAAATTGGTTTCCGATAAGAATACGGGTTTCAAAAGGTTCAGCAAGGTACAGTTTTCTCTGGGTCAACGTTGCAGAGCCAAAGTCAATTAAAATGTATTAAAATTAAAATACTCTTTTAAATACAGTATTTTATATTTGGCATACGTCCGAAGAGACTGAGCGTTTGTAGTGTACTTTGCCGTCAGGCATCGTCCGTCGGGCCGTTTCTCTTCGGAGTTAACGTAGCCTAACGTTACGCCGGTGCTTGCTTCAACCACTGGGAGGAAATACAGCGTTCACGTTTCTCTGGATGAATAGTAACATTATTATCACCGCTTCAAAATCATTTGAGGGTATTCAAGATAAAGTACTTCTCTTAGTATGTGGTATAGGTCCGAGGAGACTGAGCGTTTGTAGTGTACTTTGCCGTAAGGCATCGTACGTCGGGCCGTTTCTCTTCGGAGTTAACGTAGCCTAACGTTACGCCGGTGCTTGCTTCAAGCACTGGGAGGAAATACGGCGTTCACGCTTCTCTGGATGAATAGTCACATTATTATCACCGCTTCAAAATCAGTTGAGGGTATTCGAGATAAAGTACTTCTCTTAGCATGTGGCATAGGTCCGAAGAGATTGAGCGTTTGTAGTGTACTCTGCCGTCAGGCATCGTCCGTCGGGCCGTTTCTCTTCGGAGTTAACGTTGCCTAACGTTACGCCGGTGATTGTTCCGAGCACTGAGAGGAAATACGGCGTTCACACTTCTCTGGATGAATTGTCACATTATTATCACAGTTTTAAAATCAGTTGAGGATATTCGAGATAAAGTACTTCTTTTAGTATGTGCTATAGGTCCGAAGAGACAGAGCATTTGTAGTGTACTTTGCCGTCAGGTATCGTACGTCGGGTCGTTTCGCTTCGGAGTTAACGTAGCCTAACGTGACGTCGGTGCTTGCTTCAAGTACTGGGAGGAAATATGGCGTTCCTATTCTTTGAGAATAATATTTGCGTTAGAGTCAGAAGCACATTATGTTGATGGCATTTTTTGAGACCTACTAAACATTGAAATCATTGAATTACGATAAATCATAGATAATTTTTCCAAGAGAGGCTCATAATGAGGAAGAAGTCAAGTATTTAGTTCTGTTATTTTCTCTAGACGATTTGCGAAGTAATCAATTACAAAATTGGGCGCCTCGATTACCAGTATTTTTGAAACGTCTGTCATTGCCATCTTTTTAACTCTTAATAAACACTGAATAAACAAACGTAATCATAATTAAAAAGTATATGTACTTCTTGGTTAAAATTTTTTTTAGCTCTGTGCCGTATCTGCTACTTGCAAAGGGTCACGCACACTTATGTGCCATGTGGCCATTATTGTTCCTGCGCCGAATGCGCACATCGAGTGTGGGATGAAGAAGAAGAAGCGGAGCATCGATGCCCTATGTGCAGAACTAATTGCACAGTACCTCCGATGCGAATATGGTTCGGGTGATTACACTCCGAAGTGCGCACGATGTAATAATAAAAAAGTTATGAAAAACAAAATGTTGTGTTGGTTTATTTGTTTAATAATCGTATAGATATACCATACAATATGAGTAATTGTATGGGAGAAAAAAGCCGGATACCGTTAGTTAAGGTAGTTCTACCATGACATTCAATTAGAAAAATTGTTTTTCAGTTTTTCTCCCATACAAAAAGGTTTGCGGGCTCAAGTTACTTAAGAAAGGTTGTTGAAAATGTATTAAAGAACAAAATACTCCAAATTTGAGGTCATCCAAGGTAATATATACTTGCTGCACAATTACAAAAATTGCGAAAGTTTTTCTCTTTAAATTGGTTTGAAAAAAGTTAATAAAGCTTCTTTGATGTTGCATAAAAATGTGTGCCAAATTTATTGATGAAAATGCAACTTTTCACACGCGCTGTTATGAGAGACTACCGAAAATTGTGATTTTTACCGATAAATATCTGAACTTCCGCTCGGAAAAACATTCCGAAACACTGCATATGATATCAAAGAAGATTTATCTAAATTTCGAACAAAATATTAAGGAAACGATATAACGATAAAACTGCCTTACACACGGGGTGATATATGAAAAATATATTCGTCAATCGAGCCTTATTTTCTGATCTCCCAACTATTTATACTCTCTTCCCTCCATTCTCTTTACATTTCTTTTTGTTTTCCTTCCGTTCTCCCCCCTCCCCCGTTTTCATGTTTTTATTATGATGCAAAGAACTCCAATTAAGGTCCTTTGCAAAATGAAATGAAAAGTTCTAGAAAATTTCGCTATTCCAACCCACATCGTCTTTCCATTCCATTCGCTATCTGTTCGTTCGTTATTTTTTCGTTCGCTATTTTTTCAGTCGCTACTCTTTCCATTCGCTATTTTTTCAGTCGCTTTTTTTCCATTCTCTATTTTGATTCGTCGATATTTTCGTTTTCTCCATTTTTATTTTCGATGCATTGACTTTTATTACTATTAACCATTCTTATTTTTTAATATAAAAAATATTGACAATTGACTTTAAGCAAATCGATATAGTTTTAATTAAACATAAACCATACAAAAATGTATTTTTGAAATTTGTACGTGGTCGAATAAATAGCTATCCGATAAACGTTCATTCGATTAAATCTTTCGTCGCGAATTAACGTTTCAATTGACTCAGTGTGCGTTACCAGATATTCGAAGTTTAAAAAATTCTATTTATGAATCGTTCTATATTCTGCCGTTCAAAGTTTTCATCCCCACCCGTATTGGGAAGGGTAATACGTATGAAAACCTGCAAGGGTAAAGGTTCCCCGTATCATATAGACGATCCCGTATCATTACACGGAGAAAACAGGAGCCTCGAAGTTTAGAATTAATAATATGCTTTTAAAAAAAAATATCATAAAATAACAAAAAGTATTGAATGGAAGGTAAAAATTGTAATTATGGTATAGTAATAATGAAGAAATTTAAATTTTAACCTACGATATGGCACGTAAACTGATACAAATAATACATTTTATTCGGCATATTGTGATTTTTCGTAGTATTCAAAAAATATTTTGCCCACGTGATTGGAACAATTAGTTTCCAGTATTCTACAAAAAGTACACGGTATAAAGAGTCACATTTTACTAATCAACTTCGTAATATTTTTCGCTATACGCCGGAGATTAATGCTATGCGTATAGTGAAATCTATACATACGCGAAGATTCATGCTATACGTATAGTAAAATCCATATGAAAATATAGCGTGTAATAAAAGTTGGTATTTTACAAAGCACGCATTATTTTTACTATACAGCGTATAGGACTCGCGCCTATGCGAGAATAGTTTCAAATGTAATATGCACGCATCATTTTTACTATACGGTGTGAGAATAATTTTTACACTTCCATAACAACAAGTCTTAGAATTTCCGAACTGGCAGTAAACTGCTATATTTTCTAGCACTGAATATTAGAATTCTGGCAACGAGTGTTATAATTTGAGGCCGTATTTTTCTCCGTGTAGCGATACATACCTTGTCGAGCCTTTCGAGCCATTGTTCATACTCAATGGTACTTTTTCTGTTGTCCTCAAATGCACACATTTGGAACCCACTCTACTTTTTTATGTCAATTATTTTTCCAGTTTCATAATCGATTAACGAATAAGCTCGGTATAACGATGCGACGCCCCTTCTTTGCCATGTCCTTCGCCTAATACAGTTTGTTCATTTCCATCTGCAACGCTTTGTTGTTGAGCAACTTTTTCTCGTTTCTTATGCATCGAATTTTTTAACACCTCGCTAGAGACTCCTTGGATACATAATCTTTACAACAGCATCATAGGTGCAGTGAAAATTAACTATCCTACGCCATCAGTGCGCAACATTTTTGGCACCCTTTCAAGCCCGAGAACTCTAATCCTCGATATAAAACTTCTGTTTATTTCGTATCTATGTTTAACATAGAAGCATGCCGGAATCAATCGAGTCGAGAATGTACCACAAATAACAACAATATGGACTTTCATCGAAAATGTAAAAGTAGGTATCCCATTTCGTGGTTATAATTACCGCTAAAGTTTATAAATA